>JAZGLO010000419.1:0-442500 GCA_036873155.1 Biomphalaria sudanica | reverse complement strand
TTTAGGTATGTGGGAGCCCCGCGGCAGAATTTTTGATGAGGCCCCTACAATTTGTCGAAAGTTTAATAAAAATTCACATAAAAATAAAAAAAAAAATACTTCTACATAAAAGCATGCCATATTATAAAAGAAGAGAGTTTAAAGAAATCAAATTTTCTAATACGCATATTTAGTAACAAAGAATGTAAATTTTTCGGGGGTTTACACAATGTAGCTAATACGGAGTATTTTACAAGCAAACTAGAAGCGAACACCTTTGAACTACGACAGTGCTGCCAACTGTAAGATTGAAATGAAAATACTGTCGGTAAAAATGCGAAAATGTTGTAGACTTGTCTATAAATGGAATTTTTTGTTTCTATATTTTGGGGGGAACTTAAATCCCTTTAATCCGTCCCTATGTCTGGTGTATACTATCAATAAAAATACACTCGTGGGGAAACATTTTTTCGGGGTTGGGTTTTTAACTTTGGTTTCGATTTTTTTAAATATTGCCTTATTTAAAACCAGAGAAAATTGCATGATTCGGCTTGAGTATGAAAACTCAGATTTGGCCTAAATATTGTGCAACATCTTACGTATTATTATTATTTGGTTAATTTTGTAGTCAAGAATAATGTAAAGGGGAAAGGCTTGGATGGATAAATTAAACATGACATAAGTAAAACTGTAATAAAGTCCAGCTCTATACATAGCGAAACAATGTACAAAGAATGACTTAGATGTCTAGGTAGGTCTATCTGAATTATCAATTGAATCCATTGAGTGAAAAAAAGGTTAAATAAACACAAACATTTCCGAAAAACGAAATATTTTGTTAACAGTAAAACAAACAAACAAACAAAAAAACACTTTTAAAATGTTAACGAAAGAGACTCGTGTTATTTCAATCTGACATTAATTTTATTTTTAATTCTTGTAGTCATTTTAATTTGTTTCGTGCCTGAAGGCATTTCTAGTTTTACAAAAACACAATAAAAAAATTACAAAATAATAATCACTCCTCATTAAGCTTAGACAGTCCCAATGCATCACTACGTTTAAAAAAAAAACACTAAGCCCTCCCTACCTGTTCGAAACATTATTAGATTAGTTTGGCATGTATTTAATTGTGTGTCTGTGAAGTTCTCACAGCGCCTTGAGCCTTTATTGTGTTTGTTAATGTTACGATATAAAAGAAAGTATTATTATCAAAAGGTGCCCGAACTATTGTTAGAATGAATTATTATGAGAATAGGCAACAGCATAAACCACAGGCTGTCATCCTTTTTGTTGATATATCCATTCGGCTCCAGGCAATCAACAAGTTAGTCAAGGGCGAGCAAGGCGCCAATTTTATACATGAAGTTCCGTTAAATAAATGTCAAGGTCTGAGCATAAAGATGACTCATTGAGGTTAAAGGTCACACGAATATATGACTTACAGCGTTTCTTTTTAGTAACTGTATTCTGCGCGACATCCGAAGCGGCGGCCCAGGAGTCAAGCTGTATGAGTTACGCACCAAAGATTTCGGGTTTGAATCTTGATTCTACCCACATTTAGTGTGTTGGTCCGATTTGTCGGGAGGGGTGAGAAAAGGTGGTTCTATCTGAGCAAACATTTTAAACCAGACGAAGCATGTAAACATTCACAGCACCTGAAACATGCCTGACTTTAAACCAGTCTAATTAAACCTCGATTCGATATGCTGATTTTGTGGTGTTATTGTTGTGGACCAATTATTCAGTCTACTTCATCTGGATATGTTAAGAACGTTGAATCTAGTGTTAGTCTATACCAATGATGATGATAACTACGGACCGAGGGCCATATCCGGCCATGACGTGGTACTATCCGGCCCTACACTAATGCTTACGGTATGTTCATTGCGCTATGGTGCAATCTCTTTTTAGGACAGTGGGGGGGGGGGGGGGTTATCAGGGAGAAGGCTTTCCGTGCTGCCTTTAGGCGCTCAGCAAACACAACTCTGCTGGAGTCGTGTCGAACTCGAGTCCCCGTGATAGCCAAGCTCCCGTGAAAGGTAGCCAAGCTCCTATGATACGAAACCAAACTCCCATGGAATGCAGGGGTATATAATCTTAAAGTAATTAAACCAATAGTAAACTAATTGAAATTGCATGGCTCCTCACTGAGCAAAACAATGAGTTACAAAACTAGTTCAAGAGTGACTGAAATAAACAACAAATCGACAGATGTCTAGGTATCTGAATTATCAAGTGAATAGTGTTAAGAAAGAAAATTAAAGTAACCTTTCCGAAAAACGAAATATTTAGTTAACAAGGAAACCAACACAACATTGTTTTCAGTTACATCTACTCTCAAAGGCTTGAATTCTTCATCCAGCCTCAGCGTCCAACACAAAATGTTTTCCGTTACAGAAATCAGAAAAAAATAATTTGTAAAAGGTAAGCTTCAATACATTTCCTTCATGTTCTTATCAAGACAAAAGGTTTTATTTAACTTTTTTGTCTTCAGGTCCAAAGTCATTCCCGTAGAGCTACAATGACCTAATTAATCCCCCCCCTTTTCTGTCATATTTCATCTATCATCTATCAACTGACCCCAATGTCTCCCGTGGTCAGATCAGAGAACAGTAACCTACGTCCTGAGGCCTAAAAACTCCTTGAACTGACCCTCGGCTATCATTTTAATGTTGGAGATTCAGCATGACAGATAGGAAGGCCTGTAATGTTGTACTTACTTTACTTTGCGCTCCCCTCCCACCAACACCAGTTGCCCACTCTGCTCTGTCCCTGTCCACCCCCCACCACCACCAGTTGCCCACTCTGTTCTGTCCATGTCCACCCCCCACCACCACCAGTTGCCCACTCTGTTCTGTCCATGTCCACCCCCCACCACCACCAGTTGCCCACTCTGCTCTGTCCCTGTCCACCCCCCACCACCACCAGTTGCCCACTCTGCTCTGTCCATGTCCACCCCCCACCACTACATCAGCTAGATCTAACTTTTAAAAAAAACTTTTCTATAAGTATATTATCTGAGAGAAAACATTGAAAAGATAAAAATTAATATAGTTTGTATTTCACATCTACTGCAATCAACTATTCTCTATCTTATCTTATCTTATATAATACAGACGTTACTTAAATAAAGAAGATAATTACGTCTTACGCGTCATGCATTTAGTCATGCATATTAACAATGAACTAAATTGTGCCAAGTCACTGGTTTTCCTAGCTGGCTCAGGCAACCATATCCATGCTCTAATAGCGCGAGGAAAGAAGGAGCATTTGTACAAATTTGTCCTAGCATATGTGTCTTTCTGAGTATTTTATTAAATTGTTTTTTGTATTTGAAGATTATGGCTCAGTGTTTTATGTATAATTGCTAATTTACTTTTGAGTCTTCTGTCCTGAAGGCTTTCTAAATTTAGTGATTTTACTAAAGGTGTTAGTCTAGTCAAATGTAAATATTTGTTATTTATGAATCTCACTGCTCTATTTTGTGTCTCATTTTAAATTGCATGTTAGTTTTTTTTTCTTCTGACCTAGTTTAGTCAAATCTGTATCCAACGACACGCCATACAACAAAACCACGGGAAAAAAATGTATTAATACCGAGACGCACTGATGAAAATTTAAAGCAACTGAACAGGAAGATCTAGAGCTATTCACGAGAAGGTATGGAGAGTATGGACCTATTCACAGGTAGATAGTTTTCACGTTTATATCCAATATCGTTACCTGATGATTATGTCGGTTTGGTAAGTACCAGTAAGTGCCGTCTATCCATAAATTTATTTCTTTATAAAAAAAATGACCTCTTTATTGCGCCATATACTTATATATGACTTTCAAAGCTATCATGAACATAGAACGCATTCGACTTTACAATGGATTAGCAGCATATAACAGATAGCAACAAAAAGTAATATATTAACATTGTACACCAATTTAGGTATATTTTCAAACCCTAATGATAGAATCCCATAATGTAGCAATTAAAAGTACAGCAATGTTCTCCTTTCAGACCCTGCGATATAAGGGGGTATGATGTAAAGGTCATCTGTTTATGTGGCCTTCGGTTAACGAGGGTGTCGTGTGGCCAGCACAACGAACAACCGCCTTTACCTTTTCCCAAACAATGTTAGGTAGACATTAGAAGCGGGTGGACCGGACCCAGAGGGGTCCCAAAGATCCCGAAATTCAAAATCCCAGTCCTCGCCGAGACTCGAACCCAAGACCCCAGTTCGGAAGCCAAGCGCTTAACCACTCAGCCACCGGGCCTCCAATATAGCAATGAATGGGCCGGAATGTATGTCAATGCAAGGGAGGAAGGATTTCGACCCTCAGTCTCGCCCTCTTAATAAGAGGACTTATGAAACCCAAAATGAACCTAGTTCATTTAAATGACAACATTTTGAGAATCACTGATTAAAAAACAACTTATATATTCATGCATATGTCCGCCAACTCGTCTTACCGCTCCCTCCTTCACGTTTGGCACTTAAACCACCAGTAATTTCTTTTGGTGGTGTCCTATTCAATATTTAGTATCCCCAGAGTCACCTTGCCCGACGCATGGGGCACACAACAGCGCACACACATGCACAGTAGCAAAGCTGTTATGATCCCGAGGAGATCTAGTTCCTCTGCCCTGAGTGACATTATAGTACACATGCTCCAAAGTGTGACAGGCGGAAACGTCAGGAGATATGACATGTCATGTCAGAGGAGGACATACAGCTGTTAGACTCAAGGCTAGTTCAGGGGATACTTTGTCAACAGTTACCATGTTAAGTCTAGTTCTTTTTAAAAACTACTAGTTGATAAAACAGAGAAGACGCTGCCAAATGGACTCTGAGGTCAGAAGAGCACAGAACTTTCCCAGGCCATATCAAATATCAAGTTCAACTTGGTAGATTTGAAAGCGTGTTAATAATTAAATTTAAAAAATATTCCTTCAGCGAGATTTAAACTCGAAATTTTCGGTTCAATAGCCTGTCTATCCTTTAAGCCGAAGCTACTTGAAGTCTTTTTTAAGAGCTTATATCAACTCTGTCTGTCTGTCTGGTACATTTTTTGTACGCGTTATTTCTCTCACACCCATTCTCGAATCAAGTTGAAACTTCACACGATTATTTGTTGAACCTAACAAAACATGAATCAATCAAAAAAATTAACCAATTAATTAATTATTTAGTGGCTGTATATATGGAGTTATTCCCCTTTAAAGTTTTGTACACGGTTTTTTCCTTCCACATCCCATCCTCAAGTTAAAAATTTTTGCATAAATTATTCATAATTGAGGACAAGACAGGAATCAATATACAAATTAGCCCATCTATTCAATGAATTAGCAGTAATTTTTTAACTTTGTTTGTTGTTGTTTTTTAATAGAAAAAGGGGCGGGGGGCCTTTTTCCTGCAGTATTGATATATATGGTAGTGATCTTTAGATTTTGTCCCTTTGTTTTAAAAAAAAAAATATTTGACATTTTGCTTGTTTAGAGATTCTATCCAATAACGCTTACTCATCAAACATAAACAATGTTTTCATTGCTGCTAGAAATACTAAGTTACCGTTAACTTATAACAATGATGCATGATGATAATATTTTAGAAACTAAACTACCAGGCAGTAACAGAATTACTTCGATAATATGTAGTATTACACACTGATTACAGTGGTGAATAACGACATAAATATTGAAACAGCTATTTCATGTTTTTCTTGTGGTACTCCGTCGAATGTATTTAGTACATTCGTACACCTATTGTACAACAATAAATTGATGAATAAGTAATCATAAAATATTCATTTAAGAAGGATGCGGAATCATGCTCCAAAATTATACGAATGTAGTAATTCCCAAAAAATAAATACAATTTAAAAAGAAAAGAAAATAGCGTATTAATTCTGCGTAATGTTATGTGTAGGTTTGAGGGGAGTTTTTTTTTTAATTTCCTAGAGCTTATATTTAAGTAGTTTTTTGTCCACATTATTTCTTCCACTTTCCATTCTCGAATCAATGTGAAGCCCCGCACATTTATTCATTGTTGATGACAACACTTGAATCAATCAAGAAATTAACCAATTAGTTAATTCGTCGTTATTAATTAATTCTGCTTTATATGGCAGGCGACACGTGACAATAATCACAAACATAATAAAATATAGGAGCAGTTTGAGTCCAAAGCTTCAGTGCTGAAACAAATGACACAAAGGATAAAACAAAGATAAGCTTTGACGAGGACAGTAAGTCGTCGTTGTTTATCTCCGCTTCATCATATATCTTCATCTTCATCAAACTCTTGTACCCTGGAGCAACTATCGTAAGTTGCGTGGGACATATATTACATTCGGAAAGTATAAATCTAACATATTAGTTAAAACATAAAAACAAACAAAAAAAGTACTTTTAAAAAAATGTTATTTAAATATCAATTAGTTTGGACCAGTCATGTAATGAAATCTTATCTTCTTATCTTATATAATACAGACGTTACTTCAAAAAAGAAGATGATTACGTCCTACGCGTCATGCATTTAGTCATGCATATTAACCAATGACTTAAATTCTGCCAAGTCACTGGTTTTTCTGGCTAGCTCAGGCAACCCATTCCATGCTCTAATAGCACTAGGGAAGAAGGAGTATTTGTACAAATTTGTCCTAGCATATGGGACGAGGAATGTGCCTTTATTTTTGTGTCTTTCAGAGTATTTTATTAAATTTTGTTTTTGTATTTGAAGATTATGGTTCAGTGTTTTATGTATAATTGCTACTTTACTTTTGAGTCTTCTGTCCTGAAGGCTTTCTAAATTTAGTGATTTTACTAATGGTGTTACCCTAGTCAAATGTGAATATTCGTTTGTTATGAATCTCACTGCTCTATTTTGTGTTTGTTCCAGTTTCTTAATGTTTTCTTGAGTTGAGGGGTCCCACACGGTGGATGCATATTCTATTATTGGCCTAACCAAGGTTAAATAACATTTTAGTTTTATGTTCTTATTTGATTTATAGAAATTTCTTTTAATAAACCCTAATGCTTTGTTGGATTTTTTTATAGTTTCATCAATATGTGGATTCCATGACAGTTTTTCATTTATTATAACACCTAGGTATTTTGAGTTTTTAGTCTGTGTTACTGGTTTGCCATGAATAAGATAAGTGGAATTAATTTGTTTTAGTTTTTTTGTTACTCTTAACAACTGACATTTTTCTGGGTGGAAAGACATGCTCCAATTTGATTCCCATTTCTGTAATTCATCTAATTCTCTTTGTAAAATATCTGTGTCTTGTTTTGTTTTTATTGTTCTATATATTATGCAATCGTCTGCAAATAATCTGACTTTTGTTCCTGAACTAATGCAATTTGGTAAATCATTTATGTAAATTAAAAATAGTAGTGGACCCAAGACTGTTCCTTGAGGTACACCTGAGTTTACTGTTATTGGTGTTGATTTAGAGCCATTTATTATTACAGTTTGTTCTCTCCCTATCAGAAAATCTTTAATCCACTGATGCAGTGGACCATTAATGCCGAAATATTTTAATTTTTTAAGCAAACTATGGTGGTGAACTTTGTCAAAAGCCTTGGAAAAGTCTAGTAAGATAGCATCTATTTGTTCACTATTATCTAAACCTTTTGAGAAATCATCAATTAGTCCTATTAGTTGTGTTTCACATGATCTATATTTCCTAAAGCCATGTTGGTATGGGGTGAGGACATTATGTTTGTCTAAGTGGTTTATGATGTTGCTACATATTATGTGTTCTAGTATTTTACATGTGATGCTGGTAAGTGATACTGGTCTGTAGTTTCCTGGATCAGATTTTTCTCCTTTTTTAAATAGGGGGGTGACATTAGCTTCTTTCCAGTCCTTTGGTACTCTGCCCTGGTTAAGCGATGCCTGAAAGAGTATTTTGAACACTGGGGCTAGCTCATTGCTTAGTTCTTTGAGTAATCTAGCTGGAATACCATCAGGTCCAGACGCTTTATTTGGTTTGGTGTTGGCTAATAGTTTTTTAATTCCATTTTCTTGTACTACTAAATCTTCTATGTTGTCTACTTGGTTCAAATTAAGAAATATGTCTTTGTCTCCTGGGGCTGAGAATGCTGATGCAAAGTATTTGTTTAGGATGTTTGCTTTAGTTTCATTATCATTATGTATTATGTTATGTTCATCTTTTAATGGCGCTATGCCTGTTGTTTCCATTTTCTTAGACTTAATGTATGACCATAGGTTTTTGTTGTTATCTTTAGATATTACATTGTTTATGTATTCACTCTGCAGCTGTCTGCTTACTTTTTGGGTTAGGTGTTTAATTTTTATATACTTTTTGTAAACTCTTTCTGCCTTGGTTTCTTTAAATTTTCTATATAGGTTTTCCTTCTGTTTACAAAGCTTCTTTAGTCTATTATTAAACCAGCATTTATTTATTTTGTTTGATGTGTATTTAGTTGGTATATGATTTTCTATAATGCTTTTAAGATGGTTTTTAATGAAATTCCAGAGGTCATCGACTGGTTGGTTAATGTCTTTTTCTAATAAGAATGTTTGTTGAAAGTTTAATGCAGCTTGGTGTAGTTGTGTTAGGTTACATTTATTCCAGAGTAAGATTTTTCTTTTGGTTTTTGTATTGGCTACTGCTTTTATCTGACTGTGTATTTTTATGATCTCATGGTCTGATAGACCAGGGATAATATCATAATCAACTACTAATCCAGGTCTGTTGGTTAAGAAGAGATCTAATGTGTTGTTTAATCTAGTTGGCTTTTTAATGATTTGATCTAAACTTAGGTTGTGTAAAGTTTCTATGAAAAGCTCATTTATGTCCTTAAGGTTTTGGTGTTTATCTATGGTTAGTGTTTTCCAATTTATATCAGGTAGGTTGAAGTCACCCATAATCCAAAAAACTGCATTTTTATTTGTCTCTTTAAGTGTAGTAATCTGATTACATAGTTCCTGCATGTATTCTAAACTAGAATTTGGTGGTCTGTAAATGCTGCCTATTATAAGGGATGTTGAGGTGGTATTAATTTTACAAAATGTAGATTCTATGTTTTTTGAGTTAGGTAAGGTAATTTCTTCAGCTATAAGAGTGTTTTTTATTGCTAAAAGAACTCCTCCATGATTATCAGCCCTATCTTTTCTAAAAATTTCATAATTACTATTGAAAATTTCTGCATTATAAATTTCAGGATGTAGCCAAGTTTCTGTTCCTGCAATTATGTCTGGTTTCTCACATTCTAATAAAATTTCTAAGTCTGCTGTTTTGTTCCTAATACTTTGAAAATTTATTACTAAGGTTTTAAGGTATTTTGGTATTACTTCTTTAGGAGGTTTGTTTAGTGAGGCTGTTGTATTAATTTTAGTAGATTTAGGTTTAACAGGAGTGGATCTGGCTAGTGGTTGGTGAGTTGGTTTTGGGATGGTGTTTAAGATGTTGTATGGGTTAGAAGTGTCCGCATCAAAGGAATCAAACAGTCCTGATGTAAACTGAGGTAACCCACACGGTACACAGTGCCATGATGCATCTTTGTTGCCTAAGGCATAATACACAGGTGTATTCATATGGAGACATGATGCATGGTACCATTCATCGCAGGTGTCACATTGAATGGCTTTCTGTTTCATGGTGCATACTTTTTTGCAGATGTTGCATCTATCTTTAGATCTAGGCCCTGGATTTGACTCTACATCTCCTGCTATTAATATTAACAGTGAAAGGTATTTATTTCTACTGTGTCTGATTGAGAACTTCCATTTGTGATGGGTAATCTTCTTTAATGTTATTGATGTGTATGTTAGGTTATTTTTGAAGTTGCATTGATCTAAAGTGTGATGATTGATTATGACTGTTGCTTCATTTTTAAGTTTAGTGTTGACTGAGGTAGATCTGTAATAGATGTAGACTAACAATAATAAATCTTTACGATTAAAAATATGTTTTTACCCAATTGTTTTTGTTTAGCGCAAGTTCATGCTTTTAGCGTTCTAATACGCAATGATCCTATCACTTGTCTGGACCAGTTGGAAAGGGGAGAAAAAAAACGGGGTATCTCGGTGGTCGCTTCTTAAATGTATTTTTTTAAAATAGGTTACAACCTGAAATCGAACATGTGGGCTTCTCAGCTTCTCAAGCCAACACGGTAACCACTCTGCGAGCGAATAGTCTATGAACATGGAAGATTATATATTTATCTAATGTTTCTATTTTATGTTTGTGTTCACTAAGCCTCAGACGGCAGCCTAATATAAAGGGGACTAATTCAGCTTATATCACCGCTTCAGTCATGTACTATTTCTTACCCTTGTTTGAGATACCAAACATAGTAATTTATTACCAATTGTTAATTAAATGATTGGTTAATTTTGTTTTTTATTAGTTTTTGTGTTTTCAGGTAAAAGAAATAATTGTGCAAACTTTCAGCTTGAGCCGAGATTGAGTGACGGAGAAATAACGTGGAAAATTTTTTGGCCAGACAGACAGACAGACATACACAAAGACAGAGTGAGCTGATATAAGCTTTGTAACAATAAAGCCTATAACTAACAACACTAGTACATTTTACTTACAAAAGTCCCAGCTGTATCAGTTATTTGGTTCGAAATAATGAAAAAGGTATTTGGAAAGCACAAATCAGGCCTACAACTACATCTCTATCCGGTGATAACGCTTATCCATCTGTTACAAATCTGCGCAGCACAAATCAGGCCTACAACTGCGTGATATCGCTTAGGTCAGTACAGTGACCCATGTTTACTCTTGAATTAGCCTGATTGTCATCACGGGCTATTATCTTTACCTGGTCTTATTGTGTACCTCTTTAAAAAAAAAAAACAACCACAGACTAGAACAAAACAAGCGCGCCTAAAGCCAAAGAAAACAAAGAACAATCAAGCCCTTACGTCTGAGGGTTTAGACCTAGATCGTGCACACTGAAACACATTCACACACACACGTATTAGACCAGAATTTATAACTTTGAACAAAACAGATTGTGTTCGATGATACGTGTACACATAATGTACGATTAACCCAATGTGTACATAAACTGTGACTTCACTGTACACAAGACAGGTCGGGGTATCCATCTGAACATGGAATCAATGAATACCTTGTGTTGACAAAACTTGATCGCCCTTACATGAAGTGCAATATAGTGGGGCTCAGTTAGCTTATTGTAAATCATCATGTTCTCTTTGCCAGTGGTCCTCACAAAGTGTCACAATAAACCAGTGATCCTCACAAAGTGTTACAATAAACGAGTGGTCCTCACAAAGTGTTACAATAAACGAGTGGTCCTCACAAAGTGTTACAATAAACGAGTGGTCCTCACAAAGTGTTACAATAAACCAGTGATCCTCACAAAGTGTTACAATAAACCAGTGGTCCTCACAAAGTGTTACAATAAACGAGTGGTCCTCACAAAGTGTTACAATAAACCAGTGATCCTCACAAAGTGTTACAATAAACCAGTGGTCCTCACAAAGTGTTACAATAAACCAGTGGTCCTCACAAAGTGTTACAATAAACCAGTGGTCCTCACAAAGTGTCACAATAAACCAGTAGTCCTCATAGTATCATAATAAACCAGTGGTATTCACAAAGCATTACAATTAAGTATTGGCACTCACAAAGTATTACAATTAGTAAGCTGCTATGATAAACCAGTGGTTCTTACAAAGCATTACTTTCCACCAATGGTTCACAAATGTAATACAATCAACAAGTGGACCTCAAATGTATTAGAATCAACCAGTGGTCCTCACAAAGTATAATAATCAACCAGAGGTCCTCACAAAGTATCACAAGCAACCATTAAAAAACCAATGGACCTCACATAATCAATTAGTCGTCCTCACAAAGTATCACAATAAACAGTGGTCCTCACAAAGTATCAGAATCAAACAGTGGCACGCACAAAATATCACAAACAATCAATGGTCCTCACAAACCATCAAAATCAATCAGTGGTCCTCACAAACTATCACAATCTTTTAGCAGTCCTGTTGACTTACATAGAATCACATTCAATCAGTGATTCTCATAAAGTATCACAATTGTATCTTCATTCCCTTTATTAGCTAAATATGAAAACTTTGATATAGTTACAAGAAACAAAGATTTATTTGTGAATATTTTTTTTAAAGGTCAAATGTCCATAATACATGACATAAGTACATCTTGCTAGAAACTCGAAAAGAAATGTAGATACAAATTATATTTAAATTTAGGAATAACATGAAATAAAGTTAGAAGACATCCTCGTGTTGAAAAAAAGCTTTTTTTAAAAAAGATTTATTATCAGGATCAACAAATACAAACTCTATTAGGTTTTAATAAGACACTGTTCTAAAGGAGGTGAGTGGTTGGATAATTGGCTTCCAAATGGAAGAGGCTTCCACATTCTTTCCAAAGTTTACCTGACATTAGTTTGGAAAAGTAAGTGTGGCTGGTCGTTGTGCTGGACACACACCTTCGTTAACACTGGTCCACAGAAACAGTTTTATATCGTCGAGCTCGATAGGCAACAAGGTCTTACTAGAGTTACTGCACTTTAAGTTAATCTGAATAGCAGAGAAACTAAGGACTTCGGACATATTCGAAAAATAAACTAACGCTAAATCTGAGCAGAATTACAAAGTATGGACACTGGTTAAGGAGATATGACAATGGTCACATCGTAAAGAAGACTTGAGATTGGTCATTTGTAAAGGAGACTTAATGGTATTGGTCATATCGGTACCTAAATGTCGACGTTTGAAGCGTTGTTTACTTAACTCATTCGGCTCTTGCAAGTAAACAAAAAAAAATCACGTCGTTGAATGCAGTTAAAACAAGCCCTAATTTGGAGATATAAAATGCCACAAGCTATGCGCAAATTGGTTTCTAGACATCGCCCCATGTACGCTCGGGGCTGTAGCCCATCCGAAACAAGGTTGTTGTTTTAATAAACGCAGCATGGTCGATCTGATATGCAAATGTTTCCTTTTTACTTTTATAAAAAAAAAAAATTCATTATTTGATCGAGAATGCAGGTCTTAATTATACAAAACATGGAATCTCGGAAACAAAACAAATAGCTCATAAGCATATTCAGTAAGCATTACATGCTATGGCTCTGGGGTTTTATTCTTGTAGTACACGGTATTAGCAACATGGTATTGTCATTAATGTATTAGCTATCAAGGTATTGAAATCGAGGTATTAGTAACGAGGTATTAGTATAAAGGTATTAGCAGCAATATATCAGTAACTAGGTATTAGTAACAAGGTATTAGCAACAAAGGATTAGCTATCACGGTTTTACGACCAGAATGGCATCAATGTATTAGAATTAAGACATTGGCTTTAATTCATTAGCATTAAGGTATTAGTATCAAGGCATTTGCATCAATGTTATTAACTTCAAGGTATTAACATAAAGGTATTAGCATCAAGGTATTGGCATCAATGTTTTAGTATCAAGGAATTGACATCAAGGGACTTCATTACGCACTTTGGGAAGAAGTTTAGAAAGACCAGATAGCATAGCGTCACGGGCCAGTAATTTGTACATCGTTTGTATAAGTTGATAAACTACCCAGTAAGTGCTTATTTGGAGATTTTGACTCGGGCAAGATGAAAATGGCGGGGCCTTTAAACGGAAACTCAACAAATTAATCGTTAAATACAAGTTTTCGCTTCGTAAGGGCCCCCTCATGTTATGCATAATGCTGTCGTCCCTGGTTACCGCCTCTTCTCCCCCCAACCCCTTTTTCCACTGCCCTGAGATGAAGTGGATGAAAAAACTTGCCAGCTGAAGAATAAAATACGAAACTAAGATTTGCTAGGAATTAGATCTTCGTACAGAATCTTCTTTCAAGCCAAAATGTATGTATGTATACAATTATAAATAAATTTAAAAAATAAGAGCATGCAACTCTATCTGTCTGGGAAAAGAAATGCTACAGTGGGTTCTCTGCTCCTATCTTTCAAAGAGGTCTTTTGATCCACACGAGACGGCGAGCTTTGAGGTTAGAAAAATACATCAGTCACATCTCTACAGGCCGAAGTTGAACGAATAATTACACACACACACACACTCACACACAGACACACACACAGATTTTGTCTTTGGTGGTGTAATATTTAATGACCTCATTTAAGTGTCAACATAAACTTCCTTTCCCCCCCCCCCCCATTTTTTTCTTTCTTCTAAATCTCCACAATAGAAAGTTCCTCTTTTTATAATAGATGCAAACCAATTACTTAAAGGCGGGTTTCACAACCAGAGGCGCAGTGAGCAAAACGTGAGCCCTGGGCAAGGTACATTATTGATGCCCCCCCCCCATTTTCCATGACATCACATAGAATATAGGTTGCGTGTGGCGTTCCGCTGGGGGGGGGGGGTCCGGGGCATCGTGCCCGCCTTGCCCTCCACCTCACTACGCCTCTGTTCTCAACACGAGGTACTTGTATACTCGCGGCAAGAGGCTAACCTGCTCAGAGTAATGAAAGGATATATGGGCATTGTGAAACATTACTTCGGAAATAAAGAAACGTTAGGTGTGTGTGTAAGTGCACAGGTGTGTGTAAGCTCTATAGGTATGTGTGTGTGTGTGTGTGTAAACTATGTGTGTGTTTGTGTATGTCATGAAAGATTACTTGGATTTCTCAGGCTCCAGTATTACTTGGTTGAAATAGTTTAGAGAGACTAATTTTAGGGGCCAGGAAAATAAAACATAAAACAACGAATGATATCGGCTGCCTAAGACACGACTTACGTGGGCTCCTGGCCCACCAAGGTGACTGAAAGCTGATACTTCCTGTTCTACGCGTCAGCAGTTGTACGATTGGAAGGTTATACAAAGAAATGTTTTCAATCGGCAGCCTCATAAGAACAAAGCTGAAAATTTTTAAGCCATAACTTTTTTTTCCCCTCTTTTCTTTTACATTCAGTTCATTGATACGTTTTAATTCATTTGTTTACAGTGATATTTTTTTCTCCGTTTTATTCCTCACCTTTATGACTCGAAATAAAACGTTAAAAAATTCTAAACCGGAAATCAATTTCCCACCGTTAGCAAACTATAGTGTGGAAATAATAAAGACCAGGTGTTTTTTGTTTTTTTTTAAATCTGGCACAGTCTAACAATATCGTATCTAATTAATTACAGATGCTTCTTCAACACAAAAGATAATGAAGCCCAGCGGGTAACCAGGTGTTTAGTTGTGCATGTTAATGAGAGAATTAAGCTTTGCTAAGTCATTGATTTTAAGGCTGATTCGAGCAACCCATTCCATGCTCTAATAGCACAGCGGAGGAAGGAGCACTTGATATAATTCACAAGGGTTCAGTATGGACAGCACAGATATAAATATGACAATGTATGGATAAAACTTGAAGGCCGTTTATTCTTATTTAAACAGCTAAAAAAATTATAGGAATATTTCATAAGATCTAGCTGCTACACGTGACATACTTTTGGAGATATCACGTGATGTGGTCTTTTTGTTTTGATTGGAGAAAGAAAATATAAGCCATTTGTTACTACGTATGATATAATTAATAGAGAATAGGCAATCAAAGGATGGTTCTCAAACAATCTGCTACTTTCATATAAGTAATACGAAGTCAGGGCTCAGGGTGTTTTTTTTTTACAAGGCTTTATCAACTCTGACTGGTACAAAATTTTGTTTCTATTATTTCTCTCACTTTTCATTCTAGGATCTACTTGAAGTTTTGCATAATTATTTTTTCTTCCTAGCAAAACATAAATCAATAAAAACTAAATAACCAGTTAAATTATTAGTTAGTGGTAATTATATAATTTTGTTTGTTATAGAGAAATAGAAATTATTCTTTTTGTTATATAAATCAGTGCAACATATTTCACGGAAGTAGACTTAGATATACCTCTAATTGGTGTTTTATTTTTGTTTAATGTGTGTACGAATTTTCAAAGCCGAAACACTAAGTAATAAATTGAACTAAGTGTGTTTTCTTACCTCAGAGTTTGAAGATCTTAAATAATTAAGGAATAAATTATGTTCAACAATCACGATCAAACAGAATAATCAAAAAGGAAATAAATGAAAACATAACAAATTGTGTGACTGTAAATATCACTATCACTGAGCTTTTCTGTTGCATAAAATTTGTTTTAAAAGAAAAAGCAAGTTCTATTATCATGTTTATATCGTTCTTGAAAAACTCAAAACGATATCGAAAATTTTTGTAAGTTTTAAAATTTCGGAAACTCATTTTTAACCCTTAAAACGCGTGTGATAGTTTAGCCTCTAAACATCAGAATTGTAATTCCATTTCATTGTAAAACAGCTCAGCGCTTAAAGTGTTAAATGACCAGAAAGACACAATTTTAACTTACGAGCTTTGTCATTCACGTTAAGTTAATTATAAGTGGCTATTAAATACACAAACAACACACAATGTGAATCACGTGATTGATTACTCACCATGACGTAATGATAAGTGGACAGTAATTGAAAGCTAGTATATCTATGCCAGTGCTGACATGTAGGTGATGTAGATGACATTAGAAGCTCCAGAAATGATCACTCTTGTCTATTGTAAGAACACTTTATACTTATCTTGAATGCTTCTTGTAATATGAACTTAATATATATATATATCAACTTGGTAGAACCGAACAGGATTGTAACATCAGATCTCGTGCCTTCAGGAAACGTATTTTACTATCAATGAACCTCTCTTTCGATGTTAACATCATTTTGTATTTGTAGAACAAGGTTTTAGAAATGTCTCGATGACTGAACACTTTAAACACATTCTACATCTTTGATTCGTATTTGAAGCTGCTATTATTTTTTCACTACAGATTAACGGTAAGTCTGGTCAGTATTTGACTTAAATGTCCTAAGTTTTTATGTGGCCTTTTTTTTTTTTTTTTTTTGGTAAATGGGTTTTTCCCAAAATACCTTGAAAGAGTCTGTGAAGGCAACTGGAGGAGAGATATACTGGCCCAGTCGTAGCAGGCTATGTTGTTTATGTCTGGATGTAAATGAACCTGAATCAGGACCAGCTAAAGCCATAGAATGGAAGATTTTATCTACACTGTGAAAGTAACACAGCGAACATCTTTTACCTCGGCATCTATTCAGAGAATGTGGAAAGTAAAATCTGTGTTCTTTCATTCTCTCTCTCTCTTCCTCCTCCTCCATTCCTCTCTCTAACTCCCTCTTAAACTCTCTCCCTCCGTTCCTCCCTCTCTCTCTACCTCTCGCTAACTCCCTCCTAACCTCCCTCTCTCTCCCCATCCTCCCTCCCTCCCTCTCTGTATCTCCCTCCCTCCCTCTCTCTCTCATCCTCTTCTAACTGAACTTATCCTGCTTTAAATCTCTGTTTTCTCTTCATCTGTCTTATCATCTCTCTATCCACTACAAGTGCCACGCGACTCGGTCTAGCAGGGGCCCCCAAAAGAACAAGCTCTGCCTTTGTTTGTGTGACACCTGACAATCCCACATTCGTGGGCTCACCTCTGACCACGTGTCAGTCGGGGTCCTGGGGAGCGGAGAACACACAACCGATTCTTTCTATACGCAAACTTAAATGAACCTGCTCGAGTCTTGAGTCTACAATACACATAACACAGGAAAGAGAAGGGGAGGGAGGGAGGGGGGGGCTCAACTGTGTATTCATTGGATTTTTTCTAACGTGTGCTCAGCACTTTTCAAATTTGTATTTAAAGTTTTCTATTCAAATACAGCTTCACCCCCAAAAAAAAAAGATAAACGATTTTTAGAGATACGTAGAACTAATGACCGCACGGAGTGTGGCTGGAATATACAGTCTCAAATATAAAGTGAACATTGAGCTTAAAACAAGAGGCTAAAAGAAATATGATTTAAAGAAAAAACATGAGAGATTTTGATGACGACATTGACAGTGTTAGTGTCCCAATATAATGTTTCAAAACTTTAAAAAAGACGCAAATTGAATTGTTTGGTTTTTTTGTTATTGTATATATTTTTTTATCAGAACAAAGTAAAAATAAATATATAACAATCACAAGAAGAAAATATAACTTTTTAAAAACAAAGCTTATCTAAGTGAAAGAACCACTAATTACTGCTATTCATTTGAAAATAGCAAGGCTTAGCTCCCATTCTGCCATATAAAGCAAAATTAATTAAGTAATAATACTAATTGATTAAATAATTTTTTTTATTGATTCGTGTATTGCGACTATTGTCATCGATTATGAATAATTATGTAAATCTTCAACTTCATCCGAGGATAGGTAGAAAAAAATCCATATACATATTTACGCCTCACATTAAGTAGCAGTTATTCCCTTTATTTCAATATCAAACTAAAATATTAATCATCGATAATTAACTATCAAATTGGTTAATTGTTTTTTTCTTACTGATTCATGTCTTGATCAGGTTCAATAAATAATTACCGGTATGCAAAATTCAACTTGATCCGAGAATGTGAAATGGGAGAAAAAATATGTTCAAACTTTGTACCAGACAGACAGACAGACAGATGCACCCCATCGTTTTTCTAATAAACTTTCTTTTAATTTTATGTACGTGATGGAGAGAGGGAGGGGGGGGGGACAAAACGAAATTTTTATAGAAATAAATATGAAACAAGCCAAATATTTACAAAAAAATATTTACAAAAAAAAAAAAAAAAAAAAAAAAAAAGCTTAAATAAATGAACAACATATCGATCAATTCTGTAGGATTTATCTTTCTTTTGTATTTTAAGCAGAAGTAATAAATTACCAATAATGTGTTCATATTTTAAATCGATTCATGTGCCGTCACCAACTATAAATAATTGTGCACATTTTCAACTTGATCCGAGAAAGGGAAGTGGAAAACAAAACGTGTACAAGATTTGTACCAGACCAGACCAGATTTGTACAAAGGCAGAGCTTGTTCTTTGGGGGCCCCTGCTAGACAGACGGACAGACAGACAGACAGAATGAGCTGATATTAGGTTCGAAAATAAAAATAATCTTAAATGACCACACGGAATTCGATGATTTTCTTTGACCAAGTCAAGGCTAACAATGTTTTGTCTCTTTAAATTCTTTTTAGAATTGTTATTTGTGTGCTAGGGGGGAAAATGGAAAAAAGAAGCGAAGGATATTGTATTTGAAACATTGATAGAGTTTGGGGAGATGCTTTGAAACTTAAACAAGAATCAATAAGTGAAACTTTCACGACTTTGGCTCAAAAGAGACAAGCTACCAGTCTGTTTTTATTTTTATTTTATGAGTAATTTTTTTGGTTGTTGTTATTTATTTATTTTCAAAACACTTTCTTCTCTTATCACTCACTGAAATTCAATACTACAGAGCAACAAACTCTAACCCTAACGACATCGAGTGCTGTTTTTTTTTTCAAGCAGAAGATGGATGACCAGGTATTTACAACAGAAAGTTATAGTATTTACAACTCGTTTAACCTGACAAAGCTTATCGTCCACCTTACCTACGACCCCACAATCAACATTACTCAGTGGACTATCTAACCGAGACCATTCCTTAAAGAAGGCCTGAACACTGACCTGCAACGTCACAACATGTGGGCAGTTTAGACCAATAGCTCGTTGCCACATCACAGGTCTGTACGACGTGGCAACGAGCCACTAGTCTTAACTGCCCACAGGTAGTGACGTTGCAGGTCAGTGTTCAGGCCTTCAATAACGATTGGTCTGGATCTAACCAGCTTCCGTGAGCTACCAGTTACTGGACACCATGGTAGTAGATACTGTCACGTGTAACATGAATTCTAACTATATAAAAAAATATCTGGGAGTTCAGACTATACTACAAAGAGCGCCATTTGATCAGTACTCACTTCCACAGTACATAAAAGTTATCTTAGGTTGAGATAGGTAAATGTAAAAAACAGTTCACACCTGCTCAGGTAAGAAATTCTAGAAGGTATGGAAAGAATGAACAGAGAAGTAAAGGATCCTCGCAAAGTGTTTATGGGCTAAAAATAACATCAGCATGTTTTCCATATGTTATACAAACACCAATTATATATCAGAATTGTGCGATTATAAAGATGCATGAAACAACTGTAATTGTTGGATTGTGCCTAGGCTAAAAATAAAATTAATACTAATGACTTCTTTCAGATTAATTGTTCAACTTAAGGCAAAGCTCAAACAAGCAATAGAAAAGAATACTTGTTTTAAAAACAAAGCTTTTTGAAATGGGGAAAACCGCTAATCACCGACATTTATATGACAATTACACGGTTAGCTCCCATTCTGTAATTTAAAACCAAAATTAATAGATTTGTACTAAATGATTAACTAGTTGGTTATCTTTGGATTGATTCGTGTATTATCATCGTCTATGAATAATGCAAAATTTCAATTTGATCCGAGAATGGGAAGTGAGAGAAGAAAAAAAAAAACGTCAAAACGTAATGAAGGGATTAAATTCATATATTCATCTCTCATTAAGTAGCATTTACTCCCCTTATTGCCATTTCAAACAAAATAATTAATCACAAACAATCGATTAACTAATTGGTTAATTTTTAGATAAGATTCATGTCTTGTCACGTTTAATGAATAATTGTGCCAAGTTTTAACTTGATCCGAAAAAAACAACACTTCAAGACATTTTACCAGACAGAAAGACAGAGTGGATATAAGATTTGTAAATACAATTACCTCTCAAAATTGATCTAGATCTAGGGTCTAAGAACGAGAAAGAAAGAGAAAAAAATAGAATCATATTTTGATCAAGGTAAATTATAGATAGATCCAGAACTACAAACCTAGTCGAAAGTTTAAGCTTAAAACACCTTGTTATGTCAGATGTTGCTCAATAGTGATGCAAAACAACAACTATAAACAACAAACTACTAACTATTATTTTGGCTTTTTAACATTTGTTTTGAACTGACGAAGACATGGTGGCCTAAACATCATTTTGTTTGAATTTTGGTTAAAAGCAAGGCTTCCTCTGTGTTGTGGTACTTCCACTGGGTAGAAGGGAATGACAAGAATCAAAGTTCAAACCCAAGAATCATTATCTCAAAGAGCATGCAACGCCATTAACCATTCATCGCAAGAGCACTATTATTTGTTTTTATACATAAATCTAGATTTTATATGTCAAATAAATGTATTCTAATCTAGTTAGTTTATACATGAAGGCATTAAGAGTTAGCAGTCTATTTTCACGAACTGACTGTATTGGGATTTTTTTTTTTTAAAAAAAGGTATTAAGATTCGGCAGTCTGTTTCATTGACCCTAAGTGACATGTTATTCACAAGTATGGAGTGGTTACCAATGTACAATCATATAATGTGATGTGATCCACTAAGAATCAACTATTGCACTACGATGGAGACCATTGATCAACACTGAATGAACTGCTAAGGGAACCACTGATCAACACTGAATGAACTGCTAAAGGAACCACTGATCAACACTGAATAAACTGCTAGGGGAACCACTGATCAACACTGAATAAACTGCTAAGGGAACCACTGATCAACACTGAATAAACTGCTAAGGGAACCACTGATCAACACTGAATGAACTGCTAAGGGAACCACCGATCAACACTGAATAAATTGCGAAGGGAACCCCTGATCAACACTTAATAAACCCTTAATGGAACCACTGATCAACACTGACAGTGAATAAACCGTTAAGGGAACCACTGATCAACCCTGAATGAACTGCTAAGGGAACCACCGATCAACACTGAATAAATTGCTAAGGGAACCACTGATCAACACTTAATAAACCATTAAGGGAACCACTGATCAACACTGACAGTGAATAAACCGTTAAGGGAACCACTGATCAACACTGACAGTGAATAAACCGTTAAGGGAACCACTGATCAACACTGAATTATCTGCCAACACTAGAATTGACTGACAAGTGTGGAAATGTCTTAGAGTGGCACTAGGTTCTAAGTAGTGACTAATGAGGACAAGGGTACATTCCCCCCAATGACAATGGCAAGGTAAATATAGATTTGGAAACTCGAGTCAACTCTGAAAAGATCTCGCGGGTTAGGTAGAAAGTGAACGGTAAGGGCAAATATCAAACTACTCATGGCCTTACTTACCTGCTCTACTAAACAAGAAGTTCATCGTCTGCGAGGATTTCGGAGTGAATTTAATCCTGGCCCGTTAATTCGAATGATAACAGTTGATAACCCGACGTCTGCATGAATACACCAAACAGTTGGTCTAGGTCGTGTCTCTCTCTACCTTCCCCTCCCCACGCTATGTCGCACCTCAACACATAAACATTTACACACACACACACACGAATGTGACAAAAGAGAGGTGTACAATTTGAATGCAGCATTAAGAAGACACGCAAGAGAAATCTCGCCGCTTGGGGCAGGCGGTGGGGGGGTGGGGGAGATAAAATGGGGGGGGGGCGTCGCGAAAAGTTTTCTGGTGGTGGCCTATCCCTTTCTTAGATTAAAGAAAAACAACGTGATATCTTGTGAGCTGGGACATTATCAAACAGAATAGACAAAAAAATTAATAGACTACGTTGTAGATAGAGAGGCTGGCTTGGAAACAGCTAAATATCTAGAGTTAGGTGTAGATAGAGAGACGGCCTTGGAACTAGCTAAATATCTAGAGTTAGGTGTAGATAGAGAGGCTGGCTTGGAAACAGCTAAATATCTAGAGTTAGGTGTAGATAGAGAGACGGCCTTGGAACTAGCTAAATATCTAGAGTTAGGTGTAGATAAGAGAGGCTGCCTTGGAAATAGCTAAATATCTAGAGTTAGGTGTAGATAGAGAGGCTGGCATTAACGACGTGGCAACGAGCTATTGGTCTAAACTGCCAACAGGTTGTGACGTTGTAGGTCAGTGTTCAGGCCTTCTATAACGATTGGGCTCGCGCTGCTCTGCCAAGGTGTAGCACTGTGGGCTGCACACTGCCCAAGGGTTGCCGGTTAATGTTTTTTTCTTTAGCGTTGACTCCCAAAGCCTTTTCCATGATTGGATATCGCTGCAAGGCAGCAGAGGTTTGATTTCAGAGTTTTTCTTTTTCCTAGGTGGGTAGCAAGCCATGGCTAACGAGCCACTTCTGCCCGAAGCTTACTGGTTTAGGCGCCAGTTACTTGCCTAGGTCTTAGTTTCGCCGGACTGAATATCTGAGCCACATGTGAAGGCCCTGGAGTAAGACTGGTTGTCAGAGGCTATTTGAGACGCACGCCATTAGGAAGCATTTCATAAGTAATGGAGTGTTTATATTCATTACCACTTCCGGCATTGACAACCTTGCAGGAACCACAACACTCTATCTAAATCCAGAAGTGATATTGAAAAAAAAAAGTAAAACAAAATGACATTTGTCAACTAAGTTTAAACCCAGAAATCACAATATACACGAAGTTATGTTATTCATCATGTCTCAAAATGAATGACCTCCTTTTGAAACAAAAAAATGTAATTCATCTACTTTGTTGACTTTCGAAAACAAAAATCAGCCTAACAAGTTTGTTTATTCTTGCAAACAATAAACCAAAATGATAGAAATTAAGTGAGCTGAGTTTCACTTTCAGACAGTGAAGTCTATAGGGCAGATGATGTTAAGGTCATCTGTTCCTTTGGTCAAAGGTTAAAGAGCAGCAGGGTGTCATGTGGCCAGCACAACGGCCAACCGCCTTTACTTCCACCAGTTAAAGTCAGGTACCCACTTAGAATTGGGAGGACTCCCGAAATTCAAAATCCATGTCTTCGCCGAGATTCGAACCCAGGTCCCACTTAACCACCGCTCCCCTCAAGTGAACTAATAGTATTATTCAATCCAATGGCATTCAAAACCTTGCTACATGACAGTTCAATAGTTCACTTTTTTTTTCAGAGTTTTAATTCCATTCAGTAAATGATTTTATTATTATTTTTTTTTTAATTATAAAACAAAACAAAAACAACAACTGAATATTGTGAATTACGCTAAAAGACAAAAAGTTGAAAACAAATCTTTGAAGTATTTCTTTTACTCAGCCCAATGTCGGACTTTTTGGAAGTGAATTTCTGTCGAGACACCTACCCACTTGAAACTTCAATGTAAATTTATTGTAAATGCTCTTAATAATATGTATACATCTAAATACATATGATATTTCTGAAGAGAAAAATTGACCAGGCTTCTTAGTAATTTAACCTTATTCTCCTAATTGACGTAACTTATATATTACAGAATTTCCTTCAAAGAAGAAGATAATTACACCTTACGTATGTGTTAAACAGTTAATAAATCCGAGCATGTAGATTGAAGACTTACACTCTGCTAAGTCTTTGGTTTTTGTATCCGGTTATAAATGTATGATTGTCGCCTACATACGGCTAAGTTTGTTTTTTTTTTTTTTTATGAAAAAGTCTCCTTTATGGTTGAGGCCCTGTTCGGTTGTACAGTCTTAAATCCGATCTGGCACTGCTGCAATTTAAACATTACACTTCAAGCACAGAACAAATGTAAGTTTTGAAGAAAAAAAAAATTCATATGAATGAAAACTAGACCTCAGTCAAACAGCTAGTACACAAAAGGGAGGTAACTAGCAATACAATGCAGATGTGTGGTATACAGGGTAATAGCCATTATATGCGCTATACGTAGACCGAGTTACATGTTACTAATACTAATGAAGATAATTTACATCCAAGCTCACACCTCCCGCAGGACGATGAAGGATTGCAACGGACGGGATTCGAACCCGTAAGTTCAGAGCGCATACCAAAACGACCAGGCTGCCCAAGTGTTGTGCCCCGAAGTGTGTTGATCTCAAGTCTGCTACTTGTATTCTACTTCGAAGCCTTTACTTGCTAGACTAAAAAATGTACCAGTTTATGTCAATTAGACCCAAACAAAATAGAAGAGTGATATAAATTGCTGAAGTTAAAATGTAGAGGCTGCATCAATTCTAAATCCGGACTGAGTTCAAAGACTATGCAATCTCTTTAACTTGTTTCGTCACATTGTTTCTAAAAATATTTCAAAGAAAAAAAAAAGGGACCACTAAATACACACCTGACGGACACACACAAACTTGAATTTGATATTCAAAATAATGTCTTAAAGTCAATCAGACCGAGTCACACACACACACGCAAAGGTAAACATTGCTCCCTGCCGCAGACAACTTACCGTAAACATTACGAGCGTGTCAGTATTGTCCAGTGTCCAACACAACAACAAACACTTATCAAACACACAGTGTTCACTGTTCTCTCTCACACGTGTGCGCGCGCGTCATAGGAACACACGTGAATGGTAAGGCACACACACACCACGGCAAGGTGTGCTTAGCAATATCTTGATCTACCTAGTCCGCGTCTTTTCTTTTTTCTTTCTAACCTTTTCTTCTTCTTAAATACACCTGGTTAGTTCCGGTTGTAACGCAGACGATTAAAACCTAGCAGACGATACCGCTCCGCTTGTTTTTGTTGTCATCGACTTGACCTCATTTTCCCTCCTACCTCGCGTCCTCTTTTATTATTTTTTTTTAATTTATAGAAATGCATCTGGACAAAAAATGCTTGGAAGAAAATGCTTTAACCCCTCGGTAGTGATGAGATGAAACCTCGTTGTGTATATTGATCTTGCGGGGAGTGGAAATCCATTTCGTTTTTTTTTTTTCGTACAGAACAAGGCCACATATCCACATGAGAGTATGTCCCATTTGCTTTGAAAGTTTTCCATTATCAAAGGGAAGTAAACAATAAAATAATATGAAACGACATTTTTCCCTTTCGTGTTTTGAACGCTAAATTATGCCCCCTTAGAAAAAACGGAGACAAATAATTATTTTTTTAAATAATAATAAGCATTAACATTTTATAATATACATTTGAGGTTTGAAACGAAACATTTTTGTCAAAGTATGGAGTGCTAAGTAACATCTTCTTTCATGATAAATATATATTTCATTTATAAAAAAAAATTGAACGTAAATATTTCGCGTCGATAAACAGTAATAAACAGTAATGGGCAAGCCACGGCCCACGGGCCAGATTGGACCCACGGAAAGTTTCAAACCGTTCGACACATGTTTTGTAATTACAATTTAAAATAACAATTTTTGTTACAAAGTTTGGAAGTTTTCACTACAAGTTGAAACCATGGAGTCAAATTGTGAATGTCACTTGTTATGATTCACTTGTGGTGAGTCAGAAAGTTGTGTTTTGAAAGATGAGTGGACGTGGAAATTATTTTTAATTATGGAAGACAAACCTTTGTGTCTCATTTGCAATGACACCGTCGGGACCGTGTTCTGCCATTGTGTACGTTAACTTTTAAGTCCAAACTAAATAACACACTACTTAATGAGGAAAGGATTTTTAAAAAATAGTCGAAGATATCAGAAAAAAAAGTTATTAAGTCAGCTGATAGTTGATATAGCTTTGTTCTTAGAAAGCACCTTTACAAACAAATTATATGTTTTTATTTATTATGGCTTTTATATAGCGCTACTTACGTACTTATAGCATGCTCAGAGCGCTTTGGTCTAATCTCAGTTGTGGACCAGTGATGGGGGGGGGGGGTATCTAGGAGAAGGGTTTTCCGTGCTGCCTTTAGGCGCACAGTAAACACAACTCTGCCCGAGTCGTGTGTCGAACCTCGACCCCCCTTCATAGGTAGCCAAGTTCAAGCGCACTTAGCCTCTCGACCACTATTGTACTGCACAC
Source organism: Biomphalaria sudanica (assembly GCA_036873155.1). Classification (NCBI taxonomy): domain Eukaryota; kingdom Metazoa; phylum Mollusca; class Gastropoda; family Planorbidae; genus Biomphalaria; species Biomphalaria sudanica. The sequence continues at coordinate 415,847 of JAZGLO010000419.1, read as the reverse complement.
GATCACTCGAAGTAATAAAACATCAGCGGAGTGTGAAATATTTCTAGAATCGGCATTTTCACAGATCCTCTCTATCAGATAAACAAATTATATACGTTAAGGTACAAGAACAAAAAATTCATTTTACTGACGATATTTGGAGCCACCTTAAATGTTTCAAACATTTTCTAGTTGCTATTAAGCAGAAATACAAATGACTTATCACATATCAGGATGAAGTTTATACTGAGAAGAAAGACGTCCGAAAGATAAAAATGATGAAAATAATTTAGAAGCAGCTTTATGGCGAAATGAAAAGAAGATGTTTGAAGACCTGAGCGCTGTTGAGGAAGATTTAGAGAGTTTCGGTGAGTCTTTTTGGTGAATTTGTGAAACCAGGACTGCAGCTTGAATTGAAGGCATCCTTTGAAATAGATTAAGAATAATTGCGTCCCTATTTCGATCAAATGATGACGAACTTTTGTCCAAACACTGACAGCGTCTTACAACGAATTATTTTTATTTGGATAGTATGAAAGTTAGATGTAGGCCACTATCCACTAATACTGTACTACTATTTTCTATTCATATGATCCGCCAAATTTTTGGCCGACCACATTATTTGTCAATGTAATTGGTACAATGGTATCGTTTTCAAGGGAAATAACCGAACTAATGCAGCTTATATCCTTTCTTACACGAGTTATCTTACCAAATAAAAGAAATCTTTTCTTATCTTATATAATACAGACGTTACTTCAAAAAAGAAGATGATTACGTCCTACGCGTCATGCATTTAGTCATGCATATTAACCAATGACTTAAATTCTGCCAAGTCACTGGTTTTTCTGGCTAGCTCATGATTTGAAATAATGTTTACAGACACACTTTCTATAAGGATGATTTTTTTTTATTAAAGGCGCCTGTCTAAATATTTAATTTTTAAAATACATATTAAATTTAAACTATAACATATTGTTTGCAGAAACACATTGTTTAAATGGAAATTACTTTACAAATACCGATACGTGTAATTAAAGATACGCAGCCTAAAGTGGGTCTGTAAGTAACGGACAGGACAGGTTGGTCGTAAGTAAATCTACGTATTAAGCAAGTCGTCTGGTCACGGGCTTTAAAATTAAAATTTTTAGTTTCATAAAACTCGTCTATACAACGATGTACAACAGTTAAGAGAGTTTCGAACATTCTATAAATAAATAATAATAAAAAATAAAAAAAGAATCACATTAGCGGAGACGTTTTGGATTGCCTCTGTCAAAAAGGTTTGAGTCGCTATTGTTGCAGACGCCTCTCTAGAAGACGGTATGGATTGTAGTAGTGTCCTTTTAGGAAGGACGACTCTGCTTGAACTATTTTAAATTCTAAAACATTAGTCAGGGTGAGCTATTGGTTGATTAATATTCGAAAATGAATTGATAATTACAATGAAAATGAATTGATAATTACAATGAAAATACTTTTTTTTTTGGTCCTTGAAAAATACAAAAATACATTTAGAGGCTTGTTCCCCTTGTCAGGACCTCGCCACGTCAACCTTCTCCTACTGAGAGGACGTCGAGCTACAGTTTGAGAAATACTGACCATAATATTAAAATTCTTTTATTTTTTCGGGGGATTTCCGAAACGCACAACATAACAAACAAAAAAAAGGATAACTCATTTACGCCTGGAATCCAAATATGTATTTTGAGTAATCTCCCTTCTTAACTTATTTATTTCACAAATGTATGCATAGCGTTAGTACTAACTGTTATTTATTTATTTTTTTTAGGTGTGCTATTTATTTTAATTTTCTAACGAAAATTTTTATCCCATAAATCATAACAGTTGTGATTAATGTGATTATGTGTACCGTAAAACAATAACATAAAAGGGAAGTAAGCTTATCCTTGACCAAGAGATTTTAAAAATATTAGAGTTATAACTCTTTGAAATTACATACTCTTCTTGCGAGCAATTTTAAATGAATATAGATCTAGTTTCGTAAAGAAGGAGTTGGAAGTGGATGCTGTGTTAGGGGGACCATTGTTACACCTTAGATGATGCCAGGTCTTTCAACTCATCCAAAGACCTATTGTTAAAGGTTCAGCGGCCTCTAAAGGTCTAAAGCTAATACACAACAAGACGAAGTTCAATCCAAGATAAACTGTCAAGTAGTCAGATCAAGAATACCCAAGCACTTGTTAGGATGAGCTTTCCATTGTATAACATATCCAGTAGGCCTGCTTGGAAGTTTATTTATTCTGTTAATGAATCCAGAACGGAGCAATTGATAAAACAGGCTAGTTTCCCGTGTCTCAGACTTCGAGAGGGCCAAATTATTTTTGTGTAAATTACAATTATCTAGCTAGAGGAATAGAATAAAAATATTTTAGTTTGTTCTAACACATTTAAAGAGAGTCTCTTTAAAACCAGGCTTTCATTTAAGTCTAGATCTAGTCACGTCCGGGTCTCTTTAAAACCAGGCTTTCGTTTAAGTCTAGTTCTAGTCTAGCTTGTGTTCGTGTTTCTTTAAAACCAGGCTTTCGTTTAAGTCTAGATCTAGTCTAGCTTGTGTTCGTGTTTCTTTAAAACCAGGCTTTCGTTTAAGTCTAGATCTAGTCTAGCTTGTGTTGCGGGTCTCTTTAAAACCAGGCTTTCGTTTAAGTCTAGATCTAGTCTAGCTTGTGTTGTGGGTCTCTTTAAAACCAGGCTTTCGTTTAAGTCTAGATCTAGTCTAGCTTGTGTTGTGGGTCTCTTTAAAACCAAGCTTTCGTTTAAGTCTAGATCTAGTCTAGCTTGTGTTGTGGGTCTCTTTAAAACCAGGCTTTCGTTTAAGTCTAGATCTAGTCTAGCTTGTGTTGTGGGTCTCTTTAAAACCAGGCTTTCGTTTAAGTCTAGATCTAGTCTAGCTTGTGTTGTGGGTCTCTTTAAAACCAGGCTTTTGTTTAAGTCTAGATCTAGTCTAGCTTGTGTTGTGGGTCTCTTTAAAACCAGGCTTCCGCTTAAGTCTAGATCTAGTCTAGTTTGGGTTCAGCGCCAGTCTTCAACCAAACTAATAGAACAATTATTAATAGGTTAATTAATTAATTAATTATATAATACAAATACGGTATTCTTTTAATCATGCGTGGAATAAGATCTACATACTTATTAATCTACGTTTCAACATTGTTGATGAATGTTTAAACTTTTAAACCCAGAAAGTCCTGCTTTCAAAGTAGATAACAACTGAGTTATTTTTAAGCAGGTTTATTGTATTTTAGATCTTATGGGAGTTACAAAGTTGCCAACAGCAAAGTCTTGCTTCTAGAACAATGTTTTCCCAGACTTTTCCCTTAACGGAACACTTCGCACATTCTGAGTATTTAGAGAAACACTTTGTTTATTTATAGAGAGATTAATTCGCGTGGTGGCCTACTAGTGACTTATTCCAGCAGTTCGTGCTTTGCGGGTTCCGAGGAACACAGTTTGGTAAACACTGCTCTAGAACTAGCGAAATGATCAAGTGACTCTGTAATGAAACTTGACAATAGGGTTAGAGCAACATGGCCTACTTCTGAAGGATGGATAAGAGAAAGAGAGAAAAATAGAAACGGCCCCTAAGCGTGACCTACAAGGAGAGTTTTGGAGGTCACGTCCCTGCAGACTAATAAGTTGAAGTAGACCCGGCACCAGAAGTAGACCAGCAGACGTGGTCTCAAGATTTAAATTGTTTAGGCTTGGCCCTCTTGAAGACTGGAAGAGAAACAGTCGATCTATTCATCTTATCTTATATAATACAGACGTTACTTCAAAAAAGAAGATGATCACGTCATACGCGTCATGCATTTAGTCATGCATATTACCTAATGATCTAAATTCTGCTAAGTCACTGGTTTTCCTGGCTAGCTCAGGCAACCCATTCCATGCTCTAATAGCACTAGGGAGTGGAGCTAAATGGGCGGTATGTCCGCGCTGGTTGGGGCAAAATATGTAGGTTGCAGCTGGGACTACGTAGCCACGTGAAATACACTCGTCTTTAATCTTCGAACTAGAAGACAAGACTACGTGTTTGTATATGTGTGTGTATGTGTAAGTGTGTTAAAATTCGAAAAGGTTCTAGAATCCTCTACTATATAGCGACATTAAACTAAATCGCACAAATCATGGGCATAACTAAATTGTTATTTTGTTCCTAAATGTTTAGTTGTACATTGTAAAGTTATTGAAGAGATATGACGTGCATCCAGCCAAGTGAATGTCCTTGACCTTAACAGCTTGTCATTCATGTCACTCTTCTCTTACTCCTCCCATTTTTACTTTAACGACACACACCCCCCTCGACACAAACACACTTTCATTTTCTTTCCTCCTCGCGTTGAAAGTTACGTCCCTTATTACATCTTCTAGAACCTTCCTTGGTGTCCATGACTCTCTGATCGGTCTCCCTTGATGTCGATAACAGGGTCCAGGTGCCGAGACTGGACGAGGGATGAGGCATGATTACGTTTCTAAGAGATCTCACACCTCGACTCGAACAACTCAGCTCGGCCAACTCAAGTGGACGAAGATACTTTTGAAGTTCTGATGCATCGGTCGGAGAAACCCCGATAAAAAAGAAACTCGTCGGCATGATGTAGGGTTGAGTCCGAGCCATTTTCTTTTTAAGAAGGAGAAATGAGGGCCTAGAAAACAAAAGCACCGGCTCCAGGCTCGAAAGGGTTAAAGAACGATTCATTATAGCTGACCAATTCCGATGAAAAATGCTGGCTATTGTGCAAAGATATGCTGAAAGATAATTCATCACTTAGTTGTCAGTATAATAAGAAATAGAAATAGCGGACATCTTTTAATAGATTTTTTAAAAATGTTTTAAAAAAAAAACGAAAGAATTAGCTATTTAACTCAGATTTTTGGCTAAATTTTATCTGAAGTTCAATCGCACTATTCATCTATTGTTTTGTTTTTTATAAATAAGCAAAAATAATTTGCTTTTTAAATAGAAATGTGTTAGTACGATATAGTACTTTGCCCTGACTGATGTAAGAAAGACGCTACTCGGTTTGGCGAAGACGTCTTTTAACAGAATATTCCTTTTTTTTTTTTCAGTGTCTGGAAATTTAAGCACTTGAAATTAAGGCACCGGACAATTAGGTCGCTATTAAAGAGTGACTAATTTACCTCCTTTTCAAAAAGTGTCAATTTTCCCCTGCCTAAAATTTGGGTGCCCAAACTTCCGGTTGCCTTAATCTCCGGTGGCTAAATTTTCAACGCCTACGTTTCATATCATTTTTAACAGTGTTTTAATTAAGTTTCTCATCTTGTAGTCGCTCCTCCAGATTACAGAATGAAAGAACTAATTTAGATGATGTGTCGTAATTAACTCAATTTATTAAACAATTCTTCATTACATTTACAATTCAAAAACAAAAGATTTTTGGTCCTAAAAGCGACCTCGCTCCCTTCCTACAGGTGGCGCATTCCAGTTTGAGAAACGCTGAGTTAGCGTGTTAATTTACAGTAAAATGCGAAACTAAACTTTGCTCTGACGCCTCCCTCTCGTTCTCTCCCCACCCCCACCCCCACTACGTGAGCGAACAAATAACATGTTGCGCCTCCCCCGCTCTATCTTTGACTTAATCGGTCACCCATCACCAGTAAATCAGGACGAAGACAGCCTCATTCCGGCCGGAGGGTAAAAGTGCTCCGGCAGGTAACAACACTGTTACCCTTAGACAAACAACCATCAGATTGAAACCTTATACAAAATGAGGCGAACAGCGCCGCGGAAGGCAGTGAGGCGTTAAGCGTAAGATCGGTTGACCGGCATCCGCTGCTCTGACTAACAGCTCTGTAACCCTAATCCGGGTCAGACAAGATGAAAGTGTCATTAAGTGTCGACCCGAGTATTTGGGTTTCATTGTTTACCGTAGTGCTATATACAAGCTAAGGTGTCTAGAAAATGGATCACCCGGTAATTTAGACACCGGAAAATTGGACACTTTTTGACATGGCGGAAAATAAGGCACCGAAAAATTAGGTACTCTTTAATTTTGAAGATAATTTTAAAAACTTAACTTTTTTTAATCCTTAGGCTATTGTTGACGTTATCAAAAAATAGCAACTAAAACCATTTGTAAGTGCATTTTCATGATACATGTACAGAAAAAACGCAGACCAAATAAAAAAAAAGACAATCATGAGAATGCGAGTAAAAAAAAAAAGAAGTCATTAAATAAAGACATCCCTGAATTCATGGGAGGGGAGGTAGAGATGATTCCCCCATCATCTCTTCACCTTCACCTCCAAGGTTGACGGGTGATTTCATTATTTTCTTTCTATTGATGCCTTAAATGTAATCGATTCTAACAATTTTCTGATATCACCATTACAGTTGCTGGTCTTCGATACAATGACTGAATGGTTGTTAAAAAAAACAAACATTTACAGTCAAGCGGTGGAAATTACAGCAGTGACCTAGATAGAGTGTCCCACTATTTTCTTAGCGGAGGCTAGGCTAATGAAGATGCGATAAAACAATGGAGCATTCCACTATGACGTCCACGACAAATACATTTTTTTTTTAAATTTATCATTCTTTCTCTTTCTTACATCTTGTGTTTGTCCACGTATTACCTCATGTGTTACCTGTGTTTTGTCCTCTTGTGCTACCTGTAGTTGTCACCTTGTGCTACCTGTATTTTGTCCTTATGTGCTACCCGTGGTTGACCTCTTGTTACCTGTGTTTTGTCCTCTTATGCTACCTGTGGTCCTTATGTGCTACCTGTGGTTGACCTCTTGTTACCTGTGCTTTGTCCTCGTGTGTTACCTGTGTTTGTCCTCTTGTGCTATCTGTGGTTGTCCTCATGTTACCTGTGCTTTGTCCTCGTGTGTTACCACACTGTCCTACTATTTCTGGAAACGTTTACAATAGTTCCTGAAATGAAATATACGTAACACTATAATGAACGAGTACAAAAGTACGCCATGTTTTGTAGTATAACACCTTTGTCTACACTTTGATAGGATCACGTCCAAGAGACCTATTTATTGTGACAGTCCTATCCCACCCCTGCCCTCTGCATCATTTTTTTGTCAGGAATATATAAGCATCAGTTGGACTGTGGGGCTGATTCCCCCCCCCCCTCCCAACTCGGACATTTTACCTGTCAGAGATGCGTGGATAAAGAAGGCTCTGAATTCATATAAGATAAGGGTAACAACTAAAGTACGCAAGCCTACAGAAAACAAAAGGTCTGTCACTGTCCTTATGTCTAGAAAAAAATAAAAACCATATTATGTGAGTTAGGCAGGAAGAGAGGTAACAACTGTTTTGTGATGATAACTGACAAAGATTTATTTCCCCTGGCTGTATTTGAAGCGCCGCCAATCAGCTTATTGCTCTTGTTACCACTGACTTTGTCTGATCCCCATTGCTACAAAGTAAATAAGTTTGTTTTCAAAATGTAGACCCGTGTTGAAATGATCACGTGACCTTTTACAAGCAGAGAAGATGTCATTTTTTGTTATTTTACGTGAATGGCTCACAAGAGAGAGAGAGAGAGGGGTGGGGGTAAGGGAGGAGGGTGCATCATTTCTGATTTCTTTATAATTAAGTTCTATTAAAGTTAACAGGACAAGAGGTCATGAATTTAATTTATGTAACTGCCACAGTCCTAAATCTTGCCCCCCCCCTTTTTTCTATACGCAGGATGGAGAATGATCGATTGGTACCTGAGTCGCTAGGTCCCTACTAGAAAACGTTTACAGATATAGGAGTTTGCTCAATGCATACGTAGACAGGATTGAAACTACACTAATTGTTTCATTAGCCGCAGTTACGGTCAATCGTTCAGAAATGACCATTCGTTATGTCCTTCGTCATGTACGTTGAAATGACTCGCCGAGTGATCGCTTTCAATATGGAGTACTGGACAGTGGCGTAGCTAGGATGGGGGAGACTTTGAAAATCCCCCTGGGCTCCCACTTGAGGGGGGCCCCGAATTAGTATTTTAAGCAAACAGCAAGGGCACCCAAAGAGGTCAAGCCACTCGGGCCTCAAAATGATGGCAAATTCCTAGCTACGCCACTGATACTGGGAGATGAAGAACGAGAAAAACTGGACATCAAATATTCGTGAAAGAAATTCTTTTTATAACGTGAGCCGCCCTCCCCCCAATCGTTTTAAAGTTACCTTAGCTCATTGTAAACAATGAGGAAAGGCGGAACTTGAAGCCATTTATTTCAAGGACATTTCGGTAAAGCCTGACTGAGCTAGGGCCGTGATGCTGGCCAAAGAGTGACCCGATAATAAAAAAAGTATCCGTTGTCAGCATTAAAAAAAAAAAGGGGGGGGGGGGGTCAATTTATGAGACAATGTTTCGCACGTTTCCATCCGTTGGATTTCAAGACAGACTAACCATAATGTTGAAACTGACTGATCATTATGTTGAAACTGATCTAGTTATGAAAAGTGGCTACAGAAAGAGGGCATCGTCAGATACAGTTGTGAAAAGTGGCCACAGAAAGAGGGCATCGTCAGATCCAGTTATGAAAAGTGGCCACAGAAAGAGGATACTGTTCTAATTTGGCTTTAAAAAAAGTAAATATAATAACTGTTTAATTATAAATAAGTATGTTTAGTTAGACAATGAACTAGATGTAGAATTGAATTAGACGTCCACCTTTTTATGAGTGCCATTTTCCTCTTCCCATGTCATCTTTTTTTTTCTATCATGCCAAATATTATGTAAATAGAAATATTTGGGATTTTTTATCAACGCTACGGAAAGTTTATAGACTAAAAAATAAAGGACACTTATACGATAAAGAAATATAATTTATTTTAAAGAAACGTCAGAACAAAACAGTGTTCTATTCTTTTTTTTTCCTGTGTACATTTCTCCGTAGTGTCAAAAGTTCCCCCTTTTTCCAGGGACATTTCATCCTGACCCCCCCCCCCCCCCCAAGACCGATCTACGTTAAAAATTCATACATAGAGTCTACAAGTTTAGAACAGACTAATTATTTGCAGTCGCTTCGAGGAAGACGCGTGTCTTATAACGTTTGCTGTCGGCATTGTAATCAAAGACAACGGCACCAGCAGAAAGGAGACGTCTGAGCGCTATGAGGTCAACATCAAAGAACTTTTTTTTTTACAAACGTCGACGTCCTAGAGCTGCGCTTCTTTCTGATTGGTGCAGAATTGGGAAGGCCGGCCCACAAGACCTCTGCCTTGCTCTGTCACGTTGTTGCTCGATGACTGCTGGAATTTCTTTTCATACCAATTGAGTATTCGATTACATTTGTTTTTCTTGTGAACAGTGAATAAATTTTAATACGTTCAAATCAACATTTCCTGCTAGGTGAAATAAACACAACCCCCCAGGCCACGAGATAGGGACATTCCTTTGTCATCTTCTGCCCATCATACAAATACAGGGGCCTTCGCTTATTAGACTCGCTAACAGAACTTCGTATTGTGATCCATGTCACTAAACAATGCTTAGCGAAATAAACTGTTTAGTATAAGATTCCAGTACTTATAATTTATTTTTTTTTAAAAGGAAGGGAATAAAATATATCCAAATGTTGTTCTTTTTTTATTCAGCCTGTTACTGCCATGTCTCTATCTTCGACAGGGCCGGATTTACACTTGGCGTCATTTGATAAGGCCCTAAGGTATTAGAGTTATGAAGCTCTTTGGAGTCAACATCATGCACTCTAATCCTTTTCCATCACATCACTAGTTGATGGAGGAGCCTTATTTTATCTTATCTTATGAAATATTGACGTTACTCCAGCACTGCTCTTCGCCACAATCCGCCACCTGTCAAACTATATGTTGGCCAGTTGGGACATCCTAAGAAGAATGCTGGCCAGTTAGGACATCCTAAGAGGAATGCTGGCCAGTTGGGATATCCTAAGAAGAATGGTGGCCAGTTGGGACATCCTAAGAAAAATGCTGGCCAGTCGGGACATCCTATGAAGAATGCTGGCCAGTTGGGACATCCTAAGAAGAACGCTGGCCAGTTAGAACATCATAAGAAGAATGCTGGCCAGTCGGGACATCCTAAGAAGAATGCTGGCCAGTTAGAACATCCTAAGAAGAATGCTGGCCAGTTTCGTTCATTTATTACTATTTTAATATAAATATATTTTTATTTTGCCAGCCTTAGAGTGACTCATTGTGAGACCGGACATTACTACTCGGACATTTTGACTGCTTTCTTTTGCCTCTACTTTTTTTTCCTATAGCAGAACCTGCAATCGCTGTCCAGCCAGACATGGCTGTTTTGGTGTCTGGAAAATTAGGCACCGGAAAATTGGCCACTGGTAAAATTGGCACTTTTTTTGGCTAGCGGGAAAATGGCCAGTCTTAAATAGCGACTTTCATCTTTCTTCTGAATTTGGTTGTGCTACATATGCAACAACTTTACGACTGCCTCAGGCTTGCCGAATTCTGTTTCGACAGGTCTGAGAAGCCACATTGTCTTGACCCTGTATGATGGCTTACGTTGATTACACACACATCAGCCAGGTATCTGTCCACTACTGTCCAGGGCTTTTGCAAGAGAGGATTTGAGCCTCATGCGCCCTCACTGAATGAGGTAGTTCCGGATCTCTTCTCAGTCACGCGGGTGTGTTGTTTACATTAATGACCTCATTGATTTCATTGTAATTTAAACATGAAAATAGTCTAGATCTAGACATCTTTAAGTAATACAAAGTATGTTACAATAATTCACTATTTTTTATGATTATTTAGTAGGTCTACTAGATCTAGGCTAGCACTAAATCTAGTTCTACGTCTGATCATAGAAAGATATTGCCATGTATAAGACCACAGTCATGTGACTTTTTATAAAGTAGGTCAGAGATTGGGAACTACCTCATTAGAGCTTGATAACGATGACGGCTTGTGTAAATATTTCTGCGACAAAGTTCTAGAGGTATTCGCGAGGGAAGCAAAACAGAACCCTCCTTGGGATGACCATTGCACTGGCGGGAATGAAAGAAAGCCCTTAAAAACATGTCACCATCCACACACCGTTCCTTAAGGGGCCGCCTTTGTGACAGACACCGGCACGGTTGATGTGGTACAGAGAAGGAATATGAGGAAGTTTTTTTTTTCGTGTGCTCGGTCTTTGGCCTCACTTCTAATCCGAGCGTCTTGGGATACGAGCTATCGGTAATAGGCATGTAATAATTAACATCTGGTTGGATCTTTCCCACACAGAAATTGGTTTCAAATAGACAGATGGAAACAAGCTTCCATGGGCCTAGAGCTCCAAGAGTCTTAGACTCAACTCTTAGGACTATTACGAAGAAGAAGATTGGACTTTATTGCCCTATTACCTCTGGACCAAAATTCGTCGACGGTTGGACCTATGATACTTTTTAGCTTTTGAAGAGGCTAATAAAATTTAAAAAAGTATTACTATTTCATTTTCTAGCTTTAAAAAATTTGTGAGAGAAAATAAAAGTGTGTGTGTGGGGGTGCACTTACTTTTTTTTATTTTTGTTACCCCTTTAAAATTGCTTTTTATGTAAAAACAAAAAAAGTACCGGTACTCAGTGATGGATTGCCTAACTTTTAACTACTAATAAATTAATAACAAACGTTAAAATACAATTAAAGTAATAATTTTTCCCCACATTGAAAAAGGTGCCGGCACACCGTACCAGTGCGTACCATCACCAAAAAAAAAAAACCGCACTGCTCTGCCCTTCTCTTCCGGTTGGGGTCACGGAGGCTCAAATTAAAAGCGACATGGCAATATTTGGTAAACAAAGAGTTGGGCGCCGTCTTCCTGACAGTTAAGAGATAAGCGAGACTCATCAACCACTCCCCCCCCCCCACACACACACAGGCTTTAAAAACCTAATTTACCCGAACTAATTAAAACAGTTTTATGAACAAGATCCAAATCCACAAAAAATAAATAATAATAAATTTATAATAACAATTATACCAGTGTTTCCCATACTTTTACATTAACGGTACACTTCGCACATTCTGAGTATTTAGCGGAACAGTTTGCTTTTTTTTTTTAGAGATTAATTCATGTGGTGGCCAGGGCCGGTCCTACAGATTGCGGGGCCCTACTAGTTAATTATTCCAGTACTTCGTGGGATAACTATTGACCTCATTCACCAAAACGAACGGTCACGTGATAATATTGATAAAACAACGTAAAAAAACTGTCACGTGATAGCAATTGTTGATTAAAAATTAGATTGTAATTGTGACTAAATGTTGTTTGTTTACGATGGCTGAATGAGGTCCATTCAGGCCTCGAAGAAAACTATGTTCCGCTTGTTTTCTTAACTTAGGGGTCCCGAGTTCGAATCTCAGTGAAGATTAAGATTTTATATTTCGTGACTTCTAGGGTGCCATTGAATCCACCTGATATGGGTTAGGGAAAGTAAAGCGGTTGGTCGATTGTATTTTGAAAAAGTATAACGGTCACTGTGTCTAATTAGTTAGTGATTTGTTTCCCCTTAAAGTTGTACATACTCTTCTTATTTCTTGAAAAATCGATAGAGCCGTTTTCGAAATGTCCGTTTCCAATTTTCCACCCAGTGTACTTTTAGAATCCATGAAAAGCTTGCAAGAAGAAATTGTTGAAAAATAAAACTAAAGGTTTACTACCTACATTTTTACATACATATTTTTAGCGAAAAGGAAAAACAAAAAAAAGGGGGGGGGGTGTTTATAATAGTAGTGCAATTCTGAAATGTTAGAGTACTGGTACCCTTACTAGGACACGTGGATCATATCCGACCGCTCGAGACTACTGCCCACAGAGTAGAAACATCCGCATCGATATGTTTGGTTGCATTCGACGATTTATTCAATTTACGTCACTCGAATAAAAACAACAAAAGTTGGTAATCCCTGTTTTGATGCATCACTGTTAGCAACAGACATGACATGCGAAACAATGAAAAGGTGAATAATTTAGTAAAACTCTAATTAATAAGCTATATATTTATAATTATAATGCCCCCAACACAGGTCACAGGCTATCATAGATCAAGTCAAGATTCCTATGTTTATTATTGCAATTTAATTGTTGCCTTGAAGAATCTAGGCCTTTGTTTTGTGTGCGCCTACAGACAAAAAAAAGATAACAGTACCAAAAAAAAACGCTGCTAGAGTCTAGAAAGATCATTGGCAACAAACAAACTCCACTTGGACATCGACTCGAGGTGAAAAGCTTTTAAATAAATATAACAAAAACTACCCTTTCGATCTGATTAAAACATTTTACTATCCCGGAGAAGAGAATGCCCCCCCCCCTTTTTTTTTTCTTTCAATGCCCCTCAACTCCATAAAAAGAAACATCTATTCCGCGGTCGGTAGGTCAGAACGAATACCTGTTTTTCGATTGGCTCAGTATCGGAAAAGGGCGTGGCTTAAGTTTTGTTGGGCAACAAAGGGCGAGCGTGCGTGTCCGGAAAACCAAAACAAGCTCGCGTAGACACAGCATCACAGCTCATCGAAAGTTACCATGGAGTTCCTGGAGGAGTTCTACCGCAACGGCAAAACATCAGAGCTGGACGCCTTAGATCTGTTGGAGATAAATGCTAGGAGAAAAAGATTTCTAAAAAGCATCTGTCCACAGCCTGTTGATGACGACTTCACGGAAGAATTAGAAAAGGTAAATAGAGTCTATATTTATTTTAAGTTTACAAAAATTTGAAAAAAATGTCATAAAATATGATTAAAAAAATGCATGATGATGACAAAAAAAAAAGAAAAGAATGATAGATTAGAATTAGATGAAGAATCTTATCTATTATAGTAGTCTATACATCTTGAGCTAACTCTAGAATAGTAACCTGCCCTAGCTGGGAAGAGTTTCAAATGTTACATTATTAAACGCTCGGTCTAGATCTAGAGCTATAACTATACCTATGTTTCTGGAAAGCATTTTTCATCTTCTTTCATTCTATTTTCAAACCATTATTCTATATTTATATAAACAAATACAACCTATGACCACATGATAAAAAGGTACAAAAAAACAAAAAAAAAGCGATCTAGAATTAGATATAGACCTAGATCTATCACTTCATTAAATTCGATGATGTCGTTGTGTTGTAGAATAAGTCTAGATCTAACTCTCAACAAAGACAACATCTAGGCCCTATTGGCCTCTATGTAGATCTAGATTCTAGATCCATAGGACAGGATATTTGGATAGCTGTTAACTAGATTTTACTTAGATCTGCAAATAGATATAGAATAATCTAGATCTAGTAAGCAGAATAAACAGCCTGACTGTAGGCTAATTGTTATTAATTATATATCAGAATTTCAATGCCTTGTAATGTTAATTTGGTGTGCTGCTATCTACTAAACAAGTGAATTGAGCAAAGATGCAATCTGACATTTTTGGTTAAAAGATATAGGCCCATTCTAGATCTAGTCTGTATAATATAAGATAAGAAGATAAGCTTAATTTCGTTGTGTTATATAACCCCCATAGCCAAACAATAAATCACGTCTACCTAGTGGTTCGGCTTCGTGACAGGTTTAGCAATATCTGTATACAGTGAACGAACAAAGCTAGATTATTTATTTTTTTAAGATGGACTAATTAATTGGTTGTCAGTTTCCCGATACCTGTCCTAGGCAATGTCACAACTTTATGTGTAGGCCTACTTAGATTCTAATGAACTGAGGCATTTTACGTACTCTTATCATTGAATGGTCAATTTTATTTTTAGGTAATCAAGTTATAATTTGAAATATAGATCTAGATCTACGTAACTTTCATGCAAATGAGTGTTCATAATATTTTTCTTTTTGTCTTCGCCACTTCTCTTCTTTTCGTATTCTAAAAAAACAATTAATAACCGGTCGCCATTCAAGCCTTAGATCTATATCTTATTATGTCTTTTAATTTTTGATGTTACTTCCTAACAGAAGATAATAACGCTCTACTTATGTGTCAATCTAGATCTCCTCGGAACCTTCTTGGTATTTATTTGTAAAAATAAATTTGTCTTTGCATTTTATTCATTCTTTACTACGTACAAAAATACTTTACACAATTACGGCTAATGCATAATGCCTTTTTTATGTATCGCGTGTAGGAGTGGCGTTTTCCATATTAAATGACTATTTTTGTTAAATGACAATTTTTGTCTATTTCCGTATATTTTAAGGACTATTTCGTATATTTTGTAATTTCGGTAGATTTCCAGCTCCTGGTAAATCGACAGGAGGGCGCGGGAAAGCTGTTTTAAGTTATAATATGGTTTAATATAATAATTTATATATGAATTAGCGCAGGTCCTATGAAAGTGCTGGGCCCACTGCAATCGTATAGTTTGCAGTGGCCTAAGGCCGGTCATGCAAAATAGCGGCGTATGCTATGCCGTGGCGTCGGTCGACTAGTTTATTTGTATAATAATAATAAATTAGAAGCCACCTAGGTTCATATCATTACACATCTAAATGAGCTACAGGGCTTATGGCTATGGATTCACGTTTCTACCCCGTATACAGTGTCTTCAATCATTTTTATCCAATACAGTAGAGACAGTATAGTAAAAAGGACCAATGCCAATACAGTAAAAAGGACCAATGCCAATACTATGTTTTAAAATAAATATGATATTGCTTAGGACATTTTTATTTTATTGCGTTAATTTTTTTTTTAGCTTCGTTAATTAGCTTATTATTTCTCTTTTTGGCTGCTAGAATAAGATGTCAGAACGAGGCTATGTATTTATTAATTAATCATATTAAATAGTTTTTAGTTTTAAGAAAAAAAAAACATGAGCGCCTAATTTTAGACTTTTAAAATTTAAAACTATCACGACATAAACAAAATATTTTTAAAAAATCAAGGCAAAGCTAATAGGCTTAATTGTAATATTAACTGAAGTAAAGATAATTAGATCTAGATCTATCTACTTGGAAAAAAGCCTAGATCTAGGATTGAACCTTAACGATCTCGCTCCCCTCTTGGCATCATTTGGTAATCTAAAGTTTACAGCTCAATTACAGTAGTAACTAAAGAATCCATTTTTTTTATAAAAATATCTTTACTGCTACAATCTATTCATTTGCTGATAGCATTAGAATAGTGATAAAAGTGATTGAGATCTACCTGATGCTGAGATCATAGGAGGATATTGCATTAGCATTGTAGATCAGATCTTTCAATCCCCAATTCCCGTAATTCTCACTGAAAGAGAAAAATTATATGTTGTAAGGTTCACCTAAAAAGAATTTTAAGGACTGTAGCAGCAAAACAGTGCATGAGTTAGGAAGATCTCATCAGACTTTTTCTCTTTGTTTAATCCTTCATATATATACATAGTTTTTGCATTTTATAACATTTACATAAATGACCATGCCTAACAAACTGGACAGTATTAACTTTCTCCCCCACAAAGAGCAATCTACAATCTTCCAACTAAGAACAGGACACACACCTCTGTTAAACTACCACCTTAACAAAATAAATTCCACACAACTCCCCCTTGTAGACACTGCGCCCACCCTTATGAAATCGTACACCATATCCTTTTTGAATGCCCCTTCCTAATTCTCCTTAGGCAGACACTACTACCACTACAGCCCAACATAACCAGCACCCTGTACGGCAGGGCTGAACAACTGAAGAAAACAGCACACTATTTTTCATTAAGACAGTCTGCTAAAGAGCTCACAGCTCAGCAGCAAAAAACTTGCTAGAAGAAGAAGATAACCTTTACATCATCTGTCCTACAGATCACTAGTTCTAAAAGGGGTAACTTTTTGTTTAGTTTAGTTACCTATACCCTTGCAGACATTATACTAAGACATCTAAACAACCCTCATTTACCAGGCTGGCAGCACCACTGCTTGTATAATGTAGTAACTGTTATGAGCTGAACAGATCAAATGTATTGTGCTGTAACATGTACTAATGTTTCACCTTATTTTCTTCTACAGACCAGAGAAGATTTGGCCTACCTCCGACCACTGGGCAACAAGCGACACTGTGTCTTCTGCAAGAATAACAAGGAAAAGGTGGCAGTCTTCTCTACCCATCTAGTCAAAAATGAAAATGGTGATGTGGTTTGCCCTATTTTGTCCAAGTAAGTTAGTTAAGTAAAACAAGATCCAATTTTTAAGCCAGACTTCGTTTGTTTAGTCACTATAACTTTGTGCACTAAGAGGGTTTAGAAGAACATGGAACCTTAAGTTTTTTTTATATTAGTTGATTTTGTGTATACTTGTATGTGATAAACTTTTTCATGTTGCACTAATATCATTTTATATATATATATATATATATATATATATATATATATATATATATATATATAAGGGGCTTGGTGGCTGAGTGGTAAAATTCTTAGCTGCAAATTGAATTCATATTTACATTGTGGGGAAGACATGGATTTTAATTCTGCCCCTAAGTCTACATAGTGCAACTTTAATGGGTACCTTACATAGGTGGGTTAGTAGGACTTAAGGCAGTTGGTCATTGTACTGGCTTCATAACACCCTCATTAATTGTCATCCATAGAAAGAGATGAGCTCTAATTCTTCATCATCTGCCCCATAGATGCCAAAGTACCCCTTTCTTCTGCATTATACTTATGCTGGAGAGTTCAGATAACTAGTGCAATGAGATGAAGTTTTTTGTAGTTTCCAGATAAGGAAGCTATTCGCATAGTTTTTAGTCTATAGGGTTTTTGTGGCCAGTGTCTTTTTCAGAGGACATGGTCTGCATTCTCCAGTAACATTCCACTAGGGCGTATTTCACTAGTCCCTATTTTTCAGCTTCTGGAAAATATGTCTCTGTTTTGTCCAGTTCTGAGGTGAAAAAATTTGATGCACCCATCAGGCCAGACATGTTAAGTCTAAGTACCCTGTAGCAAAATAGTCTCCCCCCTCAATACAAAACTGACCTGTCTGGTGCCATTGATCTCCCCCTCCCCTTCACAACGTAACATTTCAAAAGTATATACTGTGACCCTAAATATTAGTCCTGATTGCCCAGGCTTGCATCAGAGTCACTGGACATGCAACTAGCTCAAGTAAAACTATCCTGACATGACCAACATCTAACTTTTCGCTTAACACGATTTTTTTTTTACAGAGCTGATGCCCATGTTGTTGTTTTTTTCACTATCCAAGCTGTCTTGGTCACCCATCTCTCTCCATTTAGTGCAGTCTAGGGCTATGTCTTCCCAATAATTATCAATATTCACTGCTTCAAGGTCCTGTTTAATTACATTCACATAACGGAGTTGGGAACGACCAGTTTTTCTTGAACTATTGGCAATCTGTCCATAACAAATGGCTTTTGGGATACAATTTGTATTTACACTCTTAACTAATAGGTTTAAAGTTATAGTTGTATAGACCTGTGCACCTCTAGTTATACTTTAATGCTCTGTGCACCTCTAGCTATAATTTTATTAGTCTGTACCCTGCTCATTCAAAGTTTTTTTTTAGTTGACCTCTTAGTTCTTATTATTGATCTGTTTTCCCCTATTATTTCTTTTATATTTGTCAACCAACTCATATTTCATTTTATTGTATCACAGTACAGTATCCTTTAGTTTTTCTAATATATAAAATAGGCAATCTTAATCATAAATAAAAAGATTCTATATTGATGTGCAAAGGGCATGTGTTAACCAGATATTAATGACTGATCCAGGCAACCGGGCTCTAGTAGAGAAATAGTACTTACATGAATTTGTCCTGGCATGTGTAATAAGAAATCTGCTTTTATATTTGTGCCTGCACATTTTATTAAGTTAATATTTTTATTATTTCTTGTAAGGTATGGTTTATATGTACAGTACTATCTATATGTACAGTACTATCTATATTGTCCTTCAATTGATTTTTTTTCTCTTTTTAGATACACCTGTCCACTGTGCTTTGCCACTGGTAAAAAGGCCCACACTATCAAGTACTGCCCATTGAATGATGGATTCAGCACTGTGGACTACATCCTAAAAACTCCAAGAAATGGTGCTGGCAAAAAGAGAAACTGAGCTAGAGAAAGTAATGAAAGTTTGAGACTTGTATTTCTTCTATTTTTATGAGGTGTATACATCTTCATCAATTATAATAGGTTGTGCACAATTATAAAATTGAAGAGTGGTATTTTGAAACTTTAGCAGCAGTACTATTTTTTATTTGTTAAAATGTTGAGTGCAGATAATTTATTGCAGTACTGGTATTTAATATTTATTAATTGCTAAGCTTTGCATTTGTGTAGTTTGGTTTAATTTGTACCCGTAGTTGTATTTGCAAGAAAGTTTGCAGTACCGTTACGGTAATAGGTTATTTTTAGCTTTTTATAATGTATTTTAAAATTAGTATTTAAAAATTACAGGGTATCAGTATTTTACTTATGTTTTTTTTTAATTATTTTATTAATTGTATAAATTGTAAATATTGTATAAGTGGTTAATATTGCTTTTTGATGTTAAGCATTATAACCTGCTCAGTATAGAGATAACACACTGTTACCAGTACCTGGAAATAAATGTCACATAGGAATTTTTTCCCCAAACGAAGAGATTGAGAAGTTTATTTACTTACAGCTTAGCTACCTTGTTCTGGGACCTTTTTTTTTTTTTTGTTACATGCAAATAAATTTAATGGCGTTTATGTTGCCAGGTGCTTCATGGATGCTTTCTCGCCATCCCAGTTGCTCTTCAGTGCGCCTAGTCTTTAATTGCATTGTGAGTTTCACGTCTTTAAAAAAAAACAAAATGTTCCCACTTCACCTTCACTTTTTCTATTTCTAGTTCCACTTCACATTTATTTATTTTTTTTTGTTAATATTTTCAGAAGTTTAATTCATTATTGTGTAATTTCCTCAATCTATTTATTTATTCTTATTAATATAGATTTTTGTATTGAATAAGTATACTCGCTTAGATTGTATAAAAAAAAAACATATTTATTTCTCTATCACCTATGATTCTAAGTTTTGGAAGTTTATTTTGTTTTTAATTTTGATACCTTCCACAATTTATTGAATATTAATATGTCAAAGTGTTTTGTATTGAATGAGTATATTTAATTTTCTATTACCATGATTCACTTAAATTTGTACTGGTACCTGTGAAAAAAAAAATTCATGCTAATAAATCATTTTACTCATTTTATTGTAATGTTGGTACCTCAGTTTTCTTCCTTGTTTTCAGTTTACCAAATCATGAATAACAAACATACTAGTATATTATTAATTAAAGCTTACATACAACATAATTTTATCAATGATTAAGGCAACAATTCATATAAAATTAAACTACATGTTGCTAGGTCTTTAAATAAACATAACATTTATTATCTAGCAACACTGGTGTACTGTGCTACCAATAAGTCTATATGATCACTATGAACACAGACATTTAACAGTCACTTAAATAAAAACACATGAAGCATACATAAAAATGTGTTTGTAAAAAGATCACATAGTGACAACAGGGTGTATATAATGCAGGGGCGTAGCTAGGAAATCGCAATCATTTGGGGGCTCTTGAATATTGCATAATATTTAATGTAAAAAAATAACTCTTTTGGGGGCCCAGGGGATTTTCAAGTTCTCCCCCGCCACTGAAATAACCTATCATTTTGCCTAAGCACGTTAGGTGTCTTTAGTATTGTGTATTTGACATTAGTATTCTTAAATGATAGAAGAAATAGTCCATTCTGATTATTGTTGATCCAAATTCACAGGTAATTTCTCAAAGTACCGGTACGCGTGCTCATTTTGTAATATAGATACCGGTTACATAAACCTCTTAGATTTTAGCTAGACATAATGCAAATGCTTCATACAAACATGGCATTAATACATTTAGTTCATGTGATGGTAAACTAATTCGTCTAAATAAGTTATAGGCAAACTACGGCCTCCCTCGATTCACAATAATAAATTAAAAATAAGAATTACATTAACAACGGAGAAAAAACAACTTTTAAATAGAAGTGAAAACATTGAAGTAATGCTGCAGCCAACATCAGTGTTAAAATAAACGAGGTCGTTTCTGAAGCATTGTAATAGGCTATACCGTATCCCAATGTTTCATTTCTAAACATAAGTTCTATGAAAACATAATTACCGTTACCGGAATATCAAAGAAGAAAATTAAAAACATTCAGTAATAAAAGACCCTCGATGACCAACATTAAAAATTAACATTCTGTCACCATCGAGAAGTACATAGAAGTCTATTTATAAGCGCTGGTTATCAGTGTCTATGTGTTTTTTTTTCGTGTGTGAATGTTGTTCGTATGTGCATGTATATCGTGCATTTATATTGTTATTGTACAGTAGTTACGCTGAGGTTAATAAAGTTATCTTATCTTATAATAACACTAGTAGTGCATTCAAAACAAAAAGTCGAAAATCTATCGAAATAATTATTAACCCGGCTAAAATAATATGGAACCATGGTTACATATTGGAATAAGTTATTTCTCAGATACCGTCACTTAACACACACACACACACAAAAGAAACTAGAACAATGCAAAATAGAGCCCTGAGATTTACACACAAAAAAAGAATACCGATATTTACATTTGACTAACACCATGACAGAAGACGTAGCAATGATACCTTACTTATATTATATAAAAAAAAAAAACCAACAACACACAACTTAATAGACTAATCAGAATGACACAAAGGTACCTTTCTTATTCCATAGGTTAGGGATTTATTTGTAGTGTAGAAGTGTTTTTTCTTCCCTAGTGCCATGATAGTATAGAATGCGTTGCCTGAATCAGCCAGGATAAAGCAGACATTTTGGCCAAAGAATAAATAAACAATCGAAAATTTCATTGTACTGAGAATAAATAAGGAAAATGACACTAGACTAAATCAGAAATGGACAAGCTCTCCACTAAATTCCAAGGAAAACGATGTGCCTATTACAAGCTGCCCCGACACGACCGATATGATATTTCGTCTCAGAACCGGAGACAACATAATGAGACAACACATGTTCAGTGGCGTAGCAAGGTACTTGTGAGCCCGGGTTCAAGAATACGATGGTGGGCCCCCTTCCCTAGATTCAGTATGACAAAAACAAATCTAGTCATCATGAATGCATCCGCTCATTAAAAAAAAAACAACAGCAATCCTCTTTAGGCATACCGGTACCGGTATGGGCTAATTTCTAGAAGTAATTATGTTATTAAACTGAATTCATTTTTCAGAATTATTTATGAACGAAATAAAATAACACAATCAATGCCAAGTAAAATTGTATACGAATTTGAACAAATTGAATGATTATGACTGTAGAAACTCGTTCGTACCTCACTCGGTCAGACTATATCAACGCCACCCTTTGATTAGGAACAAAATGAAAAGGACCAAGATGCCTGTGTGTCCAGTGTGTGTAGTCGCTGAATGAACTCTTTATGTTGTGTCTGTTGTATTTATGTGTATTTTTCTGTTGTGTTGCCTTTATATGAGAAAAGAGTCCTTGTAATCACAACACATTTCCATAACTTACCATAAGGATCAATAGAGCAGTCCTAGACTTTGCAATACATCTCTATTCATTCTTTATCAAATTTATTTTTTAAGATATCAATTTAAACAGGTTATGAGTTTGTACAAATATAAAATAAAATAATATTAAAGAATGTGAATTAAAACTTGTTAATTGTGTGTTTTAATTTATTAAACGATCATAATAAATGGGTATTTTTTTTAAAATCAGCATAATTAACGAGGGACATCGCGTACCCCCCTCCAAAGTTTTCCTGTAGCCCTGGGGGTACGCTTATCCCACTTTGGGAAACACCGCACTTATAGACTTTCATTTTCGTTTCTGCCACCGTGCTTCATAGATCCAGGTTGACCTATTTGATTGACAGCCTAAACGTATTAATTTAAACAATTAGAAAGATTGTCGGAAGGACACGATCACATGAACGCGTTATCCAGAATCAAAATGTGTCTATCTCATAATCTGGCGGTTTTGTTGAATACAAAAAATGAAGCGACTTTTCCAGCTGTCAATTATGACACTAACACAAAGTCACCTAATGAAGTAAGAAGTGCCACGGACAAAGGTCACTCATTGACCATTATGGTCAAAGGGTGCTTGGTCCAGTATTGGTCAATGCAGCACAAATAACGTTGTTCCGAAGACCTTAATGCAGCTTCAAAAACATTTTATGAATTTATTTATCTATTGTGATCGTCGAGTAAGTCAAGCGCAGTGTTTAATTGTTCTGTCTAAAAGTAGGGTCACGACCAGATGGTGATTTGTCTCCCATTGTTGTTAAGGTGTGTTTTATCAAGGGCGACACTCACAAGTTGAAGTGTCTGTCACTCAGCCAAGGTGATAGGATTCCTCTGGTTGGTACTGATATGGACACCCGACAGTATGACACCAGACGACACGTCGAAGTCCATTCAGTGTTTGCCCGTGGCTTGCGGTGCCTCCGAGTTAAAACCTTTCGTTGTGAGATGTGTACCACCTACGACTTGACCTCGAAGTACCGTTCAGTGTAAGCGCCCCCTCGCCCCTTTTTCGTTTCTTCCACTGTTACAAGCAACGTAACGACCCCCCCCCCCCAACCCGTCTACAATTTGAAATTAGATTCAGCAGTATTGCAGAACAAATTAAAAATAATCTACAAATGTAATGATTAAACAACATTCTCTTTGGTTTTATGCTATTCTAGATAGATGGATGGATAGATAGATAGATAGATGCATACATACATACATACATACACACACACACACACACATACATACAGCTGGTTGTGCTGACCACGTGATACCCTCGTTAACCGTGTGCCACAGAAACAGACGAACTTTACATCGTCTGCCCTATAGATCTCACGTTGTGAAAAGGGAACTTAACATAAGTATGTAGGATCTATAATATTATTCTAATTAAAATATGGCAAAGACCTGCAATCTGTACAGAACTGGATTTAGTTTTGCTAAGGTCCTAACGCTATTTGAGGTATGAAGCAACTTGTAATAACATTTTTTATTTGCTTTTTCTTCAAAATTATTTTAAAATATCACTAAGACTATTTTTAACGGACCCTCCATTGCTCAAAAGCGATGTCAGTGCCCTAAGATATTGCTTATGTTACCTATAGGTAAACCCAGCACTGAATGTGTATTAAACTAGATCTTCGCATACTCATATCCCTTAGTCCGATAAACCATTGGAGTACCACACATGAACTGTTGATCAACTTTTTTTCCATTCCTCTCTGTCTTCTACCTTGGATAGAATGACAGGCCCGTCCATTCTTTTATGTTGTCTTCTGACCGCTTTCTCTGTCTATCTTTGGTTCCTTCATCTGAAATGATATCTGCTAGATATCCGGTGCCTAAATTTTCTAGGTTCAGTTGGAACTACTGACACTTGTTAGCTTTTCGGCTCCAAAACTGATGTCCCTATTAAAGCCCTGCTGAAACTATAACTGTAGGGCCTACAATTTTATTGCGTCCAAGATGACATTGTGTCGTTGGAGATGTAAATTGTTGAAATTGTAAATTGTTGAAAATAATAATAATAATAAAAATAACCTAAGTAAGATTATTGTAATCTTAATTACTATCAGAAGTTAAAGTCAATTGTGTATGAGTTTGTAGGTTTTCTTCTTAAACCCAGACCCCCACCCCAAGAGCCATTCGTATTTGCTAGGCTCGGTGTCAAGTCAAATTTAGTCGCAGTTAAAATATGTCCTTTTGGGGGGGGGGGGGGCGCGATACTGATCCGCTTATTCCCTTTCTCTGGATAATGTTTTCTTTACCCGTCGCTTCGTCCTCTGTTTACGTCCGTACAAATTATCTCCCCGTTCGTCGTGATCTAGACAGCCCGCAACAACCACGTGTTTCCCCCCCCCCCTCACATTCCATCCTCACTCTCATTGCTATGATGTCAAGGATTCCGCAGCTACGGTCAATTTGTTGCTGTTTTCTTTCCGTCATTCTAATAGCCCGACAACCTCCTCCTCCCCAGGTATCTATTCTTCTCCTCCCTTGAGTGCCCTCTGCCTCCTCAATCTTGTTTCTATTGTATTTCTCCGCTCGCCTCGTTCCTCCCCACTCTTCCCATGCCTCCCTCTAATCCCCTTAAAGTGCCTAAAACACAATGAACCTTATCTGATTGAATGCAAATAGAATTCGAATTAAGTCGTTAAGCGTGTCTCACCTAGGGCTGTATTTTCTCTGGTCCCAACTAAGAGGCTGTGTTTTGTTGATAAATATTAGTAATAGACGCGACGTGAATCCAAGCGTATGAAATGTAAGATCTATGTAGCCAGCACTTAAGATAATGTAGCCACTACTTGAGATTAACACAGAAAAGTGCTGTGTTAAACATTAAAGCCATATTCAAGTTATCGCTGATAGTTTCCTGTTCCGTTCACATGCTGATCAAAAGTTTACTATATATCGATAAGTTGGGGTGGGGTAAGGGAAAATTCCGTCCACGTTTTAAAGATTTTGAACTTTCGAGATTTCTTAGGATGCCCCACTCCCTGGGGGTCTCACAACTTCAACGGGTACCTGATATTATTTAGGGAAAGTAAACGCAGTTGGTCGTTGTGCTGTTCACTTGACATCCTTGCTACAGAAACATATATATTAGATTTTCATCCCTTGCCCAAATAGATTGTTAGGAAACCTTCAGGTTGGATTCCTTCATTTGAAACAATAACTCCTATGTATTTAAAACTACAGAGAATTCTCAGCCTTATACCTCCAATACTCCAATACATTTCAGATAAGATATTGGAAATTCAGTTTGACTACAATATACCACCTGTAAAAATAACAGTAGCTGTAGCAATAACAACATAGATACAAAAAACTACATCTATAAATGATAGGTAATGGACTGGGAAAAAAATTACTGCTTGGAGATTAATAGCAAATGAATTAATTGTTGATGTTAGCTTTTCATAAGCCTGTTGATTAACATTATAACCCCCTCCCACACACACACACACACTTTTCATTTCCGGTTTATAAATGAAATATCAAAAAGCCCTAAGCCAACCTCACTAACTAATTAAAGACCAATAATAGTAGGCTACATGACCATTTACATTTTGCTTCCATGGTTTAATTAAGAAATGTAGACATGATAGATCTAAACTATTTTAAAGGGACTCGGTTAATGGGTACGTCATCAGAGCCACTCTTTCATATGAAAAACAATAATTATAAACTTTGATTCCTAGAGCCTTAAGCCGGTGTGTAAATCATTTAGGTATGTGTGTAAATTACATAGGTCCGCGAGTAAACACATACAAGAAGTTCTAACTGTAAAAATAAGACATTTTTGTTTCATTAGTTTGTTATAGATCTACAAAAAAAAAGGCATTAAATATGTTTTTATTTCAACAATTCAGAAAAATCCATCATTGTATCTATGCCATTTAATTAAAATGTGGAGCGTGAAGCTAATCACTATTCCATCTGTACATAAATATTGGCGATTTACCGGACAAAGAGGTTGTCGTCTCATAATGATAGAGGTTTTTTTATTAGGTCGAGGGACAAACATTTCAGGCCCAAAAGAAAAGCCCTTTTAGAAGACAGGCGCAGAAAAAGTTAAGAAAACTGAAATATCCCCTAGGCGGACAACGGCACAAGTGGGAGAAAATATATGCAGGTCGAAATTTGTCGCAACTGGGTTATCGTGGTCATGTAAAACACTGCACTCATTCTAAAATAGTGGAATTGAAGACAATGCCATTATATGTATCATATAAGTACTAGAGGTATGCTATGTTACACTAAAATCTATCTTAGTTATAGGATGTGGCAAGATAGTTAGGAATGCGTCGCCACGGTAAATACATACAACAAATCAATCAAAAACTTCATGATTTTGGTAAAAACAAAAGTTGTTTCAAACTTTCACTTGTTCCCATTTTTTTTTCAGTAGGTGACTTTTAAATTATTGATAAAAGAAAGAAAAAAAATCGCCACCCACCCTTTTCAAAATTCTTAGTGATAGCTACTATTATAATTTGAAGTGTTTTTGGATGTGCCTGGGTCCCAAGCAAGCATCTTGACAACCACGTTGGTTGCGATTGTGTCCCAACCACCGACTAACTCTTACTTGTTTGCGAGGCCAGCCAATATAGTGTGACCTAATTTCCATTGTCCAGCTAGACGAAACAACTCTTATAGGTTTGTAACTTTCAAAACAATGGGCGTGGCTTCAGTTTGACAACAATGGCCGTGAGGACTTGATTCTTCCCAACCGTCTTTGCAAAAAAACAAAACAAGATGGTTCTGAGGCATAAAGATCTGGATCTCTATAAAATCTAAATAATCTGCTTCTCGTTTGTCATTCTGTGCAATTAGCTTAGTGAGAGTGTAATTAGATCTAGGATTATTTCATACCTTCAATCAGAAATGGCATCTTCACCCATGGCCATGGATTCCTTGACCATTGATGAAATCTGGAAAGACTTTCGTAACAACGGTGTCACCGTAGAGATGGACGAATTCGATTGGATACAATTTAATTCTCGTCGGAGATTTATCAATTCGAGCGAGGAACCCATCACAGAGGAGGATATAGAATTCCAAGAGGAGTTGGACAAGGTAGGTGACACCTCTCCCTTTGATAGTGTTTTTTTTAATAGTTACACTCTCTTAAATTTATTAATTAAAATGTTAGAGGTATACTACACCGAGATTCTAGTATTTTTAGATATATTTAGGACGTATAACTCATTGTCTAATATGACTTTCCAGACTAAGGAAATTATTATACTAAATTGTCACTAAATAGGCTTAATCTTAATTTGCCATGAATAATATAATAAAATCTAGATATATAACTTTTTTCTTCAAATTTAAAATAATAACTTTATTTAGACGATTAGATTATCTCGATTTCCTGGATCTAGATCTCTAGTCTTAACTTACCATTTAAAGAATGATAATATATAGACTAGATATACAATTTTCCCCCCATAGAATTTAAAATAATAAAGTGTATTTAGTTTAGGCGATTAGATTATCTTGATTTCCTAGATACAAGATCTAAGTATTCGAAGTATTAGTATGTTAAGTAGACTAAGTATTAATATGTTCTAGATGATCTAGGTCTAGTTGGCAGGAAGGCCTCAAGCTAATTCTTATAGATCTTATCTTATATAATACAGACGTTACTTTAAAAAAAAAGATGATTACGTCTTATGCGTCATGCATTCAGTCATGCATATTAACCAATGACCTAAATTCTGCTAAGTCACTGGTTTTCATGGCTAGCTCAGGCAACCCATTCCATGCTCTTATAGCACTAGTCTCTAGGGAAGAAGGAGAATTTGTACAAATTTGTCCTAGCATATGGAACGAGGAATGTGCCTTTCTGTTTATTTTATTAGATTTTTTTTGTATTTGAAGATTCAGTGTCTTATGTATAATTGCTACTTTTACTTTTGAGTCTTCTATACTGAAGGCTTTCTATAAAATATATTATTTTTATATATTATTAAAGTTGAATAGGCTACTACAGTGTCGTTCACTTCTATTACTTATTTTTAAAACTTTAAAATAAATTTAAAGTTTAAATCTATAGTCTTAATCTGTGCTAGATCTAGAATCTACATCTTTAAATACACTAATTGACTATGTTCTTTTTATAAATTTGTAGAATTATCTAGAATCTAGTCGGAGATCTGGACCTAGAATTTCTAGATCTAGCTAGACGATAGATATATAATCTAGATTTCAGTGAGAGTATCTTGTTTTTTGCTGGTACACTAAATCTAGATCTAAAATCTTCAGTTCACGTTAATTTAATTTTTTTTCCTAAGTGGATTGCATAGAGAAAAATGGTAGATTCCTTTAATAATTAAAAAAAGAAAGAATTTTTGAGAACCAGGTGAAGATATAATTTAGTGAATTTTGTGTGTGTGGTAATACTATTTAAATAATAGGTCCATAAAATATATCTCCCTCATTCCCTATCGCCATTTTCCTTTTGGTCTTCTTCTGCGTCTTCTATCTTATAGATTACAGACGTTACTTGAAGATAATTACCTCCTACGCATTTCACATTTATGTGATATGTCAATCTTGTAGTGCTTGTTAATCAGTGACTTAAACTCTGCTAAGTCGTTGGTTTTCCGGCTGACTCAGGCAAATCATTCCATTCTCTAATGGCACTAGGGAAGAAGGAGCACGTATACTAGTTTGTCCTAGTATATGAAATAAGAAATGTGCCTCTACTCTTTGAGTATGAGTATCAGTATGTCATTAGTTTGTTTCTTTTCTATTTTTAACTTATGTTTTAGTGTTTTATGTTTTTTTTGCTAATTTATTTTTTAGTCTTATGTCCTGAAGTCTCTCTTTATTTAGTGATTTTACTAATTGTGTTACCCCAATCAAATGTGTAGCCTATATTTGTTTATCACTTTGTTATAAATCTCACTGCTCTATTTTGCATTTGTTTCGTTGTTTTTTTAGAGGTCCCAAACAGAAAAATCATATTCTAATATTGCCCTAACTCTAACTAAAATTAAATAGCATTTTAGTTTTATGTTCTTGTTTGATTTATACAAATTTAATTTAATAAACCTTACTGTTTTGTTTGATTTTTCAAATAATCTCATCAATATGGGTTTAACATGATAATTTTCATGTATTATTTTTAAAGTCTGTTTTATTATTTTTAATAACTAGCATTAGTATTTTTTCTTAATGGAAAGACATGCTAACATTTGATTCCCATTTCTGTTATTCTTCAAATTCTAGTGCCCTAGGGGTTTCAAGTCCTGTGTAGCTCTTTTAAAAGTTTAGAAATAATGTTTTGGGGTAACATACTCAACTTTTAGTGGCGATCCAGATATTAAAATAAAATCATTGTTACCACTGGATCTAGACAGTAATAGAGTTGTGTACTTAAACTAAGAAATCATCCACGTCTATGGCTTCTTCATTTTTTTGTTTCCTCTAGTCTAGTTAGCGTTCTATCCTAAATCATACTAATTGCTAATCTGGCTGCATAATTCTTTGTTTCCTTCAGTAGACTTATCTAAATCCACATTTACACGTAACTTTCTAAAGCGCTAACTATCAAAGTATTGTCTGAAAAAAACGTTGTACGCGTGCACATATTAAACAGGAAAGGCGAGACTCTACAGTTTTTCTTAATGTGATGTTTTTATTTTCGTCTATTCAGATTCGGTTGTCACTGAGACGCCAGAAACCTCTGGGCAACAAAAAGCACTGCGTCTTTTGCAAAAACAACAAGGAAGACGTGAAGGTATATGCGACCCACCTTCTGAAACACGCCAACGGAGATGTCATTTGTCCAATCCTGAAAAAGTGAGTTTCCTACATTTTTTTCTTTTGCAAACCATACCCCACCCACCACTCCTTTTCTTTTAAATGTCTTAATTTTTTTTTTAATTCCGAAATTGGCCATTGTGCGTGGTGGCTGAGTTGTTAAGCTCTTGGCTTCTGAACCTGGCGTCCTGGGTTCGAATCTTGTTGCAGACTGGGATTTTCAATTTTGGGATTTTTAGGGAGTCCAGGAGGCCACCCAACTCTAATGTGACAGGTTGCTCGTAAACAAGAAACAGAAGACCTTAAAATCAAAAGGGGAAAATGGCCATGATGGTGTTTGGGTTTTTCGCCATTTAATGACAATCTTAAATTATTTAGTGCACAAATTGAATGGCTTTGTTAGATAAGTAATTTGTTTACTAGAACAAATATCATTTATCACTGCTAGGCTGATACAGTTTTACACGCAGTAAATCTCAGCTTATTTTCCAGAGCTCAGAACTACTGATGATTCATCATTGGTATCACACACAGAATGTATTTGTAAAAATAATTATTTATCCAAATTTTAAAGCCTGAGTTTACCTATAACTTATGGCCCTGACTTGCCTTGTGACACCCCTCCTAAATATTGTTATGAAGAAAGAGCAAAGGAATAAATCTATTGCTAATTACAAGGGTCCCCATATCTCATACCTTATGGCCCTTTCCACTTTAAACCCGGTAGTGATTTCTGTAAAAAAATAAATGTCATTGTGTGCTCATAAGATTGTCATTGTTAATAGTTTGTATTTCATAGTTTCTGATATTTGTGTTGAAGATATTTCAACCTGCCTGGGTGGATCCCTTTAGGGTAGACATCTTAAATTGTATGAAAACATGAACTTACACTGTAAGGTTATTTTTATTTTATTTTTTTCTAAAGTTGTAACAGCCTGAATGTAAATGTTTTTGTCTTTTTTTTTTAGATACACCTGCCCAATGTGCTCTGCAACAGGGACCAAAGCCCACACTGTCAAGTACTGCCCTCTCAATGATGGTCTTGGCACAGTGGACTACATCGTGAAAACTCCCATAGGGAAAAAAAGATTCTAATACAACCTAACACTGTAAATTGGCTACTGCCAATCATTTGGTGATATTAATTGTGAAAATTAATTGTTTAAATATATAGGATCAAATTGTACATACAATATAGACTTACTATATATTATTTATACAGTACCACAAAAGAATTTTAAAAAATAATGTTCTCAAAAGGTTTTAAATATACACCTTCAACAAACTTATAAATTTATTTTAAATTCTAAGAGAATGTGATTTAAGTATTTTTAAGGTAGATTTTACTCTTTAATCCCCATTCCATTTTACAGAATTGCTAATTAAAACTTTATTCATTGTACATCATTAGATCTTCCATGCCAGTGTCATTGATTTTTTTTTTTTTACTGATGCAACAAAATATACTTGCTAATAAATATTTTCTTAAAATAAAAAAGAACTTGTTCTTGTTTTACATTATAAAATGACTACTGGGTGTGAATAATGGGATACAAATTGTGTTATGTGAACATTTCAAACAATCAATGTCGCAACCCTAGACAGGTGCTAGAAGTGTGACCAAACCAAAATACATTGGGGTGGGGAAATAGTAAGGGATAAAATAAGGTACACCAGTTACAAATTTAAAAAAAAAAATCTGGGTAGACATTGGGGGGAAATGGTTGGCATCATGTGACATGAACCCTAGTAACGCTTTTGCAAAAATTCACTATCTACAATTACATTGGAAAATTATTATTAACAACATTATGTTAAGACAATTATAAAAAAAACTGTACAAATAATGATAGAATTCCATTAAGAAATTTCTTTTATTACCGGTACCGGTACTTTTTTTTCTTTAACTTACCGAACTAGCAAGAAAAATAAATACAGACCTACCGGTATTTTAACAAAAGTACCGTACTACAATACCGGTATTCTCAAGGTACAATAAAATGCTCCAGGAGAGAAGATTTAAGTAGCAATAACACACGAAAGTTTTAACTTACAAAATACAATTACCAGTACGTAGCTTATCAAAAAACTCAGAAAGATAAAAGTATGTTTCTTCTTCCCCGGTAACCCGCAGTGTGAGTAATATACGGTATACAATTTAAGACTGCCTTATGATCATAATGGAAATTCATTGTGATTACAAGGACTCTTTTCTCAACACAATAGAAACATTTCCATGAACAGACACAACACAATAGAAACATTTCCATGAACAGACACAACACAATAGAAACATTTCCATGAACAGACACAACACAATAGAAACATTTCCATGAACAGACACAACACAATAGAAACATTTCCATGAACAGACACAACACAAAGAGTTCATTGAGTGACTACAGACGTCTTGGTGATCTTCATGTTTCCTAGTCAACGAGTACCGGTAGCGCTCATACAGTCTGACCGAGTATCGAGTTTTTTCTACGGTTCTACACTTGATTGACAGAAGTCGACCACTTCGCGATGACTTGAGGTAGTTATGACGGGTAGTTATGTTGTCTTCCACGATTTTGCTGATACATTTTTGTTCAAAAAGTTTCTATAAATATGGTAGTGTTGGGCGGTTTTTTTTTTTATGCTCTTTTTATAAGCGGCACAACAGTTTAGAAACTTAGCATTGCCAACAAGTTATTCCATACCGGTATGTTAACAAATTTTCGTATTGTCTCACAGTAAAAATTACGGTATTCAAGATTTTTTTATGCAGTTTAAAGATGTTAAGTTTGTATATGAAAAAAAAAGCTGATTAGCGATTTTCTTTGCCAGAGTTTCAAGGTGGTCTTCCACGAAAGCTTATTGTCAACAATGACATCTAGATATTTGTATGACTTGTTGTATCGGTATATTGATTGTTCCTTCTGAAATCTGTAAGAATTCTTTTTTTTTTTTTTTTTTGTGACATTCAGATCTAAAACATTGTCAGTGCACTGGTTTGTAAAGTCTTTTTATCGAGTGTCGATACTGAGTTTCGTCTCCTGAAATAAGACCAATTTAATTGATTATTTCGAATTGTACTACTAAAACTAAATGAATACAGCAGTTTTAAAAAGTAATAATATCTTACAGGCAAAATTAAGGAGACTTTCCACTTTTCAACAGATCTGTAATATTAAGACTGGAGTGTATGCCACAGACATTTCTTCCAATTGGAAGCTAATATTTGTGACCTCAGTTTTGGCTTGATCATGTATGAAAGTGATTACTTGCATCTGTATCAATGGCGTAGCTAAGGTGGAGAATTTGAAAATCCCCCCAGGCTCCCGCTTGAGGGGGGCCCGAATCAGTGTTCGAAATTTTTTTTTACATTAAACATTACACATTATCTCATGTCATGATGTCGAGGTCAAGCACTCTGGTCACCAAAAGATGGCAAATTTCTAGCTACGCCACTGATTTGTTAGTTGGTCCAAAATAACATGCATAACTTGTAGCAAAATGTTCACACGGTAACGATTGCCAAACTTTAAAATTTTTTTTTAAGTATTTGGGAGTTAGGAACAGTTAATTAACTTTCAATTTCTGTTCCATCTGTATATTACTAGACATCTTGGAAATATTTCTTTTAGTAAGTGAAAATAGATGTCTTTTCTTGATATTTTTGTCGGTGGCATATTGCACCAATTGTAATATAACGATGCACCATTTTTAGCGCATGCGCCATAGGTTGGCCACCCTTGCTGTATTGTAATTGTTTTCTATTAACAGAAGCAAATAAAAAGGAAAACGCTCGCGCACTACTAATATTATGTCTTCTCTCTCACTCTGCAAATTGAATGCCATTGGACGTTCTATAAGAACAATGTGTGCTATAAGAGCTACAGTGGTTTGAGACCCCTCAACTCAAGAAAACATTAAGAAACTGGAACAGACACAAAATAGAGCAGTGAGATTCATAACAAATGAATATTCACATTTGACTAGAGTAACACATATAGTAAAATCACTAAATTTAGAAAGCCTTCAGGACAGAAGACTCAAAAGTAAAGTAGCAATTATACATAAAACACTGAACCACAATCTTCAAATACAAAAACAAAATTTAATAAAATACTCTGAAAGACACAAATATAAAGGCACATTCCTCGTCCCATATGCAAGGACAAATTTGTACAAATACTCCTTCTTCCCTAGTGCTATTAGAGCATGGAATGGGTTGCCTGAGCTAGCCAGGAAAACCAGTGACTTGGCAGAATTTAAGTCATTGGTTAATATGCATGACTAAATGCATGACGCGTAGGACGTAATCACTTTCACTTTCACAGACCCGACTTTTGCAGAAGAGCTATATCGCAAGTTTTCACAAATTAATTTTTTTAAAAATACTCCCGAGTTTGTTTTTTTACCATGGTGACACGGGTTTTCCCACTGCCGCACGATGTCTATGTACAGAAGCCTATTGGGAAAAAAAACTTAATACGTCATCGCCAAACTTTCTGGAAGCTGATTGGCCGAAATAGCTGTACAAGCACATCAACTGGTTCAATACAGGCTAGGTTATAGTACCAAATAAATCCTTCTCATACACCCTCAACCCTTTTTTTCCATCGCAACTAAATTAACAGTACAAAATTTAATTTATACGTACCAACTATTTTTAGACTGTAAAGGGACATAACAGTGCTGTATGACACTTTAAAAAATTACTGAACATTTTAATGAGTTTTTAAAAGGAACAGAATGTACAGGTTATTAATGAAATGGGAAATGGTTATCTAGAGGTTTTAAGTGTTTGGGGATGTCACATGATACTAACAAAAATAGAATACGTTTATGAAATTAAATACCGCGAAAATCTGACGTACGGTCTTAGAACGTATCACCAGCCAAAGTCAAGAAAACACTGTACATTTGTTTATTAATTGTCATTTAAAAAAATCAAATTTTCAAAATTTACATTTATATTTCTACAAATGTTATAAATGACTCTTTCATATACAATGTTTCATAATGCAGGGAGTAGTTCAAACTTTATCACTACGCATTTTCGTAATAAAATCTGATTGGACGTCGATGTTTATATAATAAATAAATAATTTGGATTGGTTGCTTCCGCCTAGGAGTTTTTATTGATGCCAAGGTGAACGATGAAAGCCTCTTGGAATCGGCAGGTCATAAGATAGGCCTACTTTCTTTACCGAAACTGAACAGTATTTCCAAACCAAAAATGTATGCTAAGAGCTTAAATGGCAAATATTGAGTAACAGGTCCTAGTTTATGAGAACTGATTTGGTTTTCGAAGTTGATGACAATAAAATCTCCGATCGCAAGGCCCCCTAAGGAGCGGAGCCTGGGGCGGTTTCCCCACTTGCCACCCCCTAAGGCCGCTACTGAAATCACTATAAGTGTATAAACATACATGAAATCCTAAGTGTAAACATAAGACAATTTTTGTTTCATCGGTTTGTTATAGATCTACAAAAAAAAAAAAGCATTTAATATGTTTTTATTTCAATAATTCAGAAAAATACATCTTGTAAATGTGACACTTAATTAAAATTTGGAGCTCGAAGCGAATCACCATTCCAACTGCACATAAATATTGGCGATTTACCGGACAAAGTGGTTGTCGTCTTATAACAATAGAGAACTTTCAATTAGGTCGAGGGACACACATTGGAGGCCCAAAGAAAAGCCCTTTTTGAAGTCAGGCGCAGAAAACGTTAAGAAAACTGAAATAGCCCCTAGGCGAAAAACGACCTTAAATTGTAAATTTAGTTTTATTTTTAATATAAACATTTAAATAATAATAATTGTATTTATAAAGTGCTGTTAAACAAACAAAATGTAGGCTCAAGGCGCTCTGAGGGACAGTGGTCAGTTCTCTAAGGTACAAGGGCCGCATTTGTAGATACACTGATGAGAAAGTGTGGCCACCTTGTCGAGTCTCGCGTTCACAGGGAGCCAGTGGAGCATGCGCAAGAGCGTTGTAGCAGAATCTCGTCTTGTTTTTTCTTAGGCCTATTCGTGCAGCGTTGTTCTGAATACGTTGCAGCTTGGCTATTTTGTCATCGGGTATACCTGCTAGCACGGCGTTGCAGTACTTAAGGCGGGAGAATATGAATGCTAAAGCAAGCTTTTTTGTTGACTTTGTTGTAAAATATGGTCGGATCTGGCCTAATCTGCGCAGCTGCAGATAAAGACACTTGCAGAGCTGACTTTTGTGTGGGTCGTTGAGTCGAGGAAAACTCCAAGACGCCGCACTACATGGACATAAGGAAGCTGGCTGAATTCACTTCAAAATGAAATTAAGCTAATGGAAACAGTGTGCCTCTTGTAGCTTGACAATATTAGAACTTTCAAGTTTTAAATTAGATAAAGCAAGACGAGGGTCTTCTCTAGTGGCTACATCCAGTCTAGTTCTTTGCTTATTCATTAAGTTTGTTACCCACTAAATCTTGGTGAACCATGTAGGTTGATGGCAAAGCTAAAAAAATAATTCCATTTTTTGACCACAGTTTTGGAGGACTTTTACTGAAACATATAAGTGCAGCCACATCTCTGTTGTGCATCCTATGTTAACATTCTTTTAACTGAAGACATATTTTAGTAAATCTATTTTTTTTTCTGCAACTCAATTCGAACATCAATAACATCAATGTGTAATAATTTTCATTATATATATATATATATTTATTTATTTACATCCTACAAGTGAATATTGCGAATCGTAATTTCTTCATAGAGCATTGTTGGATGAAATGCATAATAATGATGTCCTTAGGCTGTAATTCATTTGTCAACAAACAAGCTATGTTATGTTTAATATGTCAATAAAAGAGAAAATGATATAATCAATTAAAGTCAATTTCTTTCCTTGCAGTCGGAGGCTGGTTTCACTCATTTCTGTTAGATGCCGGCCATGTAAAACAAATTTTTAGCCTGCTTTAAGTCATCGATCTTGCCTGTGTATCATAACTCATAAGGTGATTAGTGGATAAATCTGTTTCTTTATTCTATATTACTTATGAAGCCATTGCAGCGTCCAACCACTGATGGTTCCCTATATGTCTTCACTTCTGAAATAATATTTCATTACTAACACAAAAAAAAGTATTTTGAAAAATTTTAATTGTATTTTTAATCAATTTTCAAACAATGTCATCAAACGTTTTTTTTTTAAGAAAGCTCTAAAACTTATCCTGCTTTGCCGTTGTTTTTTTTAAATAGTAGATTTTTATAATTGTTCATGAATATTCTCAAATTATTTTTGGATATTGCTATATGTTCGTAAAGCCGACTTGGTTTCATAACCTCATTTGAATAGTAGATTTTTATAATTGTTCATGAATATTCTCAAATTATTTTTGGATATTGCTATATGTTCGTAAAGCCGACTTGGTTTCATAACCTCATTTGAAAATGCTATCATTCAGAGTAGAACATTGGAATAATTTTTATCTTATGACAATTCATTAAAACTCTAGTAATGAACATATTAACGCCCTTTGGTTCCCAGCGTCCCCCCCCCCCCCCACCATAAAAGACAACTGTTATAGATCTACAAAAAAAAAAAAAAAAAGCATTTAAAATAATTTCATTTCAACAATTCAGAAAAATACATCATCGTACCTATGTCACTTAATTAAAATTTGAAGCGCAAAGGTGATTGTCGCCTTATAACGACAGAGAGCTTTCAATAAGGTCGAGGGACACACATTGGAGACCCAAAGAAAAGCCCTTTTAGAAGATAGGCCCAGAAAACGTTAAGAAAACTGAAGTAGCCCCCAGGTGGACAACGGCCTTCTCTGAATATGATCGAAAAGCAAATATGCAGGTCGCAAGTTGCCGCAGCTGGGCTAGCGTGGTCATTCATTGTATTTTTTTTTCTGTAGGTGACTTTTAAAACTATTGATAAAAGAAATGTTAAAAAATCGCCACCCACCCTTTTCCTAATTCTTAGTGATAGCTACTATTTCAACCACATTGGCTGCGCCTGGGTCCCAACCAACGACCAACCCCCTCACCCCTCTCTTACTAGTTTACGACTCACTGAAAGCGAAGGCAAGCCAACATGGTATGACCTAATTTCCATTGTCCAGCTAGACGAAACAACTCTTATAGGTTTGTAACTTTCAAAACAATGGGCGTGGCTTAAGTTTGACAACAATGGCCGTGAGGACTTGATTCTTCCCAACCGTCTTTGCAAAAAACAAAACAAGATGGTTCCGAGGCATAAAGATCTGGATCTCTATAAAATCTAAATCATCTGCTTCTCGTTTGTCATTCTGTGCAAGTAGCCAAGTGAGAGTGTAACTAGATCTAGCATTATTTCATAACTTCAATCAGAAATGGCATCTTCACCCATGGCCATGGATTCCTTGACCATTGATGACGTCTGGAAAGACTTTCGTAACAACGGTGTCACCGTAGAGATGGACGAATTCGATTGGATACAATTTAACTCTCGTCGGAGATTTATCAATTCGAGCGAGGAACCCATCACAGAGGAGGATATAGAATTCCAAGAGGAGTTGGACAAGGTAGGTGACACCTCTCCCTTTATTTATTAAAATGTTAGAGGTGTACTGGACCTAGACATTATACATGTATTTAGGGCTTACAACTCGTTTAGTAGTCTAATATGCTTAATACTATGACCTCTCAGTTGACTGTAAAAGTCATTAGAATTAGACTTAATTGGCCTAATCTTAACTTGCTAATAACCTAGGTCTAGATCTCTAGTCTTAACTTACCATTATTAAAAATATGATTCGAATTCTAGATATACATACAACTTTTCCCCCCATAGAATTAAAAATAATAAAGTTTAGTTAAAACAATTAGATTGTCTTGATTTCTTAAATATTAGATATAAGTATTAGTATGTTCTAGAATCTAGATGATCTAGATCTTGTTGGCTAGAAGGCCCCGAGCTTCTTCTTATTCTATACTAGATCTATATGAACTATATTATTTTAAATATAAAAACGGTGTCTTTCACTTCTCTAACTTTCTTTCAAAACTTAAAAGTTTAAATCGATGGTATGGTATCGATCTGCTCTAGATTCAGATCTTTAAATAAATTTATTTCTAATATATTCTTTTTATAAATTAGCTTAATTATCTAGAATCTAGAACGAGATCTAGATCTAGACGTTAGATATAATCTAGATCTCAGTGAGAGTGTCTTGTTTTTGTTGGTAGACTAAATTTAAATCTAAAATCTCCAGTTCACGTTATTTTAAAATAATAATAAATATAGTTTTTCCTAAATGGATTGCAAAGAAAAAATGTTGTCTCTCCAGACGTAAAATGCTTGATTCCTTTGATACATAAATAAAGTCGAATTTGTTTTTCTTTTAATAATTAAAAAAAAAGAAATCCTTTTCGAAAACCAGGTGTACATCTAGATTTTCTTAGTGAATTTGTTTGTGTGTGGTAATACTAGTTTTAGTAGTGTAATACTTTATAATATAAAATCTCTCTCTCTCTCGCCATTTTCCTTTTTGTCTTCCTCTGCGTCTTCTATCTTATAGATTTCAGACGTTACTTGAAGAGAATTACGTCAAATTTCCCATTAATGTGACGTCAATCTAGTCATGCTTGTTAATGATTAGTGATATTAAACTCTGCCAAGTCGCTGTTTTTCCGGCTGATTTAGGCAACTCATTCCATTCTCTAAGAAAGAGCACTTGCAGTACGAATGTGTCCTAGCATATGGAATAAGAAATGTGCCTCTACTTTTTGTCTCTCTTGAGTATTTAATTAGGTTTTATTTTTTATTTGTAAATTATGGCTTAGTCTTTAATGTATTATTGCTACTTTATTTTGTAGTCTTATACCGGTATCACGAAGTCTCTAAATTTAGTGATTTTACTAATGGTAATCTAATGAAATGTGAATATTTGTTTGTCACTATGTTATAAATCTCACTTTTCTATTTTGCGTTTCCTTATTTAGCTCGTTATTTTTTTTTAAATTAAGGGGTCCCAAAAAGAAAATTAGAAAATTATTCTAATATTGGCCTAGCTAAAAAATTAATTGCATTTTAGTTTTATGTTCTTGTTTGATTTATAAAAAAAATTTTTTAATCAACCATAATGTTTTGTTTGATGTTTTAATTAATTTCATCAATATGGGTGTTACATAATT
Organism: Biomphalaria sudanica; assembly: GCA_036873155.1. NCBI lineage: Eukaryota > Metazoa > Mollusca > Gastropoda > Planorbidae > Biomphalaria > Biomphalaria sudanica. The sequence continues at coordinate 375,432 of JAZGLO010000419.1, read as the reverse complement.
TTCATTTTTTTTTTTTTTTTTTGGTTACTCCTAATAACTGGACTGGCATTTTTTTCTTAACGAAGACATGCATCCGTTTGATTTCCATTTCTGTTATTCTTCTAATTCTTGAGCCTTAAGGGTTTCAAGTCCTGTCTAGCTCTTTTAAAAGTTCAGTAATAGGATTTGGGGGTCAAGTGGCGATCCAGATATCAAAATAATATCTTTGGTAGAATTTAGGTCATTGGTTAATATGCATGACGCTTAGGACGTAATCATCTTCTTTTTTTTGAAGTAACGTCTGTATTTTATTTAAGTTAAGAAGATAAGATATCGTTGTTACCACTGGGTCTAGTCAGAGTTGTGTACTTACGTATAAACTAAAGAATGTTTTCTGTCTATGGGTTCTTTAACTAATTATTTTTTGTGTTTCCGCCAATGAGCATTCTATCCTAAATGCAAAATTTGGCTACATAATTCTTAGTGTTTCCTTCAGTAAACTGTTTTCTAAAGCCATATTTACTCGTTACATTTTGTTTAAATGCTACACCTAGAATAAAAAAGAAGTAAGTCTAAAAAAAAACACGTTGTGCGCATGCACATATTAAACAGGAAATCGAGACTCTTACAGTTTTTCTTAATGTGATGTTTTATTTTCGTCTATTTAGATTCGTTTGTCACTGAGACGCCAGAAACCTCTGGGAAACAAAAAGCATTGCGTCTTCTGCAAAAACAACAAGGAAGACGTGAAGGTATATGCGACCCACCTTCTGAAACACGCCAACGGAGATGTCATTTGTCCAATCTTGAAAAAGTGAGTTTCCTACATTTTCTTTTGCAAACCATAACACAACCCCTCTTTTTCTATCTCTCCTTTTCTATTATATGCCTTCATCTTAGCACTGCATTGAAAAAAAAACAAAGAATTAAATCGATGTTGACTACAAGGGTCACTATATCTCATAGCTCAGGGCCCTGTCAAGTGTAAATCCACCCTGATTTATGTACAAAAATAAAATGTCATTGAGTGCTCACAAGATTGTCATTGTTGATAGTTTGTATTTCATAGATTCTGATATTTGTGTTGAAGATATTTCAACCCGCCTGGGTGGATCCCTTTAGGGTAGACATCTTAAATTGTATGAAAACACGAACTTGCATTGTAAGGTTATTTTTATTTTTTTCTAAAGTTGTAACAGCCTGAATGTAAATGTTTGTGTCTTTTTTTAGATACACCTGCCCAATGTGCTCTGCAACAGGGACCAAAGCCCACACTGTCAAGTACTGCCCTCTCAACGATGGTCTTGGCACAGTGGACTACATCGTGAAAACTCCCATAGGGAGAAAAAGATTCTAATACAACCTAACACTGTTAATTGGCTACTGTCAGTCATTTAGTGATATTATTTAAATGTATAGGATCAAATTGTACATACAATATAGACTGATTTGATAGTCTGCCTTGATATATTATTTATACATTACCTCAAAGCATTTAAAAAAAAATGTTCTCAAATTGTTTTAAATATACACTTGAACCAACTTATGTAGACATAAATTATAAATGTTATTTAAATATTTTTATTTTAGGTAGATGTTACTATTTTCTTCCCCATTACATTTTACAGAATTGCTAATTAAAACATTACTCATTGTACATCATTATTTCTCCCTTGCTAATAATAGTGTAATTGCTCTTATGATTTACTGATACAACTTCATAGATCTATCAATCCCTGTGGGACTTTCTAATAAATATTTCCTTAAAATAAAAGAACTTGTCTTTCTTTTTGTTTAAATAGCTGTCTTGTACTTATTTTAGTATGTGTTATATATTTTATGACATGTTTTATATGATGATATGACTCCACTGAACAATGGGGTGTAAATGGTATTTACATCTGGTCTGTGAACATAAAAAACAAATCAATGAAGACCCCAGGAGGGTGCTAAAAGTGTGACCAAACCAAAAGGTTTATGGAGGAGATGGACATAAAGGGGATAAAAAAGAAACTACAAATCAATGACAGATTTAATTGGGAATATTTTTTTTAAAAATCTGAGTAGAGATTGGGGGAGGGGACACACCACATGCACCATTGTAACGCCTCTGCAAAAATACACTATCTACAATTACCAGTACATCGGGACATTATTATTAACAACCGTACGGTACTGGTACGTATGTATGTTAATTAAGACAATTATAATAACAACTGTAATGATAGTAGAATTTCATTAAGAAATGTTGTCTAAGTACCGTACCGATACCGGTACTTTTAACCTACCTAAACTTGAACCTAAGAACAAGAAATATAGGCCAGCCGGTATATTAACAACTTTATTAAAAGCAACTACAGTACCGGTATTCACAAATTCCATTAAGAAACCGGTACCGTATGTTTAACTAGCAAGAAAAAGAAACATAGACCTTTCAGTATATTAACAACTCTACCATATTAAAATAAACTACAAGTACCGGTATACGCAAGGTAGAGTAAATGACTAAATGAAATGCCCCAGGAGAGAAAATTTAAGTAGCAATAACAACACACGAAATTGTTGACTTACTAAATATAGTTACCGGTACGTGGCTTATTAAAACAGAGTTACCGGTATGAAGCTTATTAAAAAACACAGAGATAAAAGTATGTTTCTTCTTCCCTGGTAACCGCAGTTTGAATAATATACCTGTATATATTTTAAAGACCAACTGAAGAGGCTTTGGAGTTTGCCTTATTGATCATTATGGCAATTCGTCGTGATTACAAAGACTCTTTTCTCACATAAAAACAACACAACAGAAACATTCAAATAAAAAGAACAGAAATAACATAAAGAGTTCATTGAGTTCGTTTCAATATGGTAGTGTTGTGCTTTTTTTTTATAAGCGGCGCAACACCTTTGCCAACAAGTTATTACATATGTTAGTAAATTTTGCATCGTCGAACAGTCAAAATTATTCAAGATCTTATTCAGTTTAAAGGTGTAAGGTTTGCATATGAAAAAAACTGATGAGCTATTTTCTTTGCCAGAGTTCTAAGGCGAACTTTCCATGAAAGCTTGTTGTCAACAATGACGCCTAGATATTAGTAAGACTCCACTTGTTTTATCGGTACATTATTTATCTGCAATTAACTTAAGCCTATTTAATTGTTTGTCTTTTTTGTTGTTGTTTGGTAGCTGATTAAGGCCTTTTGGCACAAACGTCCTTTGTTTTACAGAAGTAGACAATAACAATCCATATTTTCGATGGTCTTAGGCGACCCCTGGCAAATCGTCAATCGACCCCCCAAGGGGGTCGCGATCCACAGGTTGAGAACCCCTGTTTTACTTGGTCCCGCAGGGTCACATGCATAGATACTGTACTGGGTACTTATAAAGCTGGTCCAAAAGCAATAGAATAGCATCCTCAGTCAGCAGCCTGCTTTATAAGCTAATTGGTGAATTTATAGTCTGCTGTTGTCTTTAGTTACAAATACTGTAGTCCAACCACATTATTTTTAAAATAGCATTACCGCACATTGCAAATACGGTATTCATATGTACAGTAGAACGTCGTTTATCCGAACGTTTATTATCCGGAGCGTCAAATATCCGGACCAGTTTTTTTTTGTTTTTTTTTATCAACCACATGTACTGTGATGCACATATACTGTATGAATACGAAAAATAAGTGATTATTTTCCACAATAAAGGTAAAATTGCGACATTTGTCACCTATTTTGCTCGTTCTTCACGCACGTGTCCCGCATGTGATGATTTTCAATATTCGTATAGTGTCCGGTTGCATATACTGCATGGATCGCTTCGGTTTTCGGTTATCCGAACAATCGCGTATCCGAACGGTGTCCGGTCCCAATTGAGTCGGATAAACGACGTTCTACTGTATGAGACAAGACCGAAGTGTTACGCATGCGCAGAAAATCTCTCGTAGCCAAGATCTAATTCTGAGATGATAGATCTACTCTCGCAAAAATAGTTTTTTACTTTAACACATGATACAAAATATAGTCCATTCATTTCATTAATGAAATTAACCTTCAAAAATTGTGTTTCAAAAGCATTTTACATAAATTCGTTTCCTATTACTGCGACGTATCCGTCTTGACGTACATTTGATAGACATTCATGATATCGCGCTTCTTACATTATACACTAACGAAAGGTCACGCATGCACAGGACATATTATAACATTCACGCATTCGCTTCAATTATAACATTATTATTTTGTTTAATTGTTTCTAATACACTACCGGTATATCAGTGACTATATCAGTGATACCAGTACGAAAATTAAGACCCGCGGGTAATATATGGCTAGTTGCTTCTAAAACTTATGATATTTAAACTAGTAATATATGTATTTTACAATACATTTTTTTTCTTGAAATTAATTTAATCTTTTGCGCAAATGTTATTGGAATATACCCGGTACACCCTCCCTTGTTTTTTTTTTACAATTAATAGTTAATAGTACTGTGTTGAAACATGCAAAATAGTAATACCGGTACTTAAAAAAAAAAAGGCTATCTAAGAGGAAGAACTGTACATTTATAGCCATATCTATCAATAATGTAAGATTTATTTCCCTTAATCAATATAATTGTTATAATATAATTAATTGTTCAATATTTCTGTTGATTCAAGTTTTGTAAGGGACAAAGTTTCAACTTGATCCGAAAATAGGAAGTGGGAGAAATATCGTATACAAAAATTGTATCAGACAGAGTTGGTACAAGCTTTTAAACATGTGTATTTTTATGGGAAAAAATGTCTTATATATTTAGTTTGAAGACAAAACGGTTAGCTTTCAGTTTATATAAAGCAGCCTCTGCACCAAAACTTTGCGAGCTACAATATATCGTGAAATCAGATTCTCAATATCTTTTCTAGTTTTTTATATCTAAACGTGACGGACGGACGAAAGGACAGACACAATACACACAGCTAATAATGACCTTTCCCCTTTCAGGGGCTGCTTCAAAGCAAAAAACAAAAAAAGAGAGTACCCTACGTCATTTCACGATACGCAAGAGAGAGAAACCAGTGGCGTTTCTGTTATATTCAATAAAATTTCGGTTAGTGCTAAGAGTCCAATACCCTAGCTGTAGACGCCGCTGCAGATTGTGTCTTCTACTACCGTAGTTTGCTTAGAAAACAAACGACTGTGTTATAAATGATAGAATGCTGATCAGGGAGAGGCCGAATCGTATTACAGTGGCTCGTGCTCTACTCGTCTGCCCCGCCTACCTGTCAAGTAGTTATCGAGAGAAGACTTAAACTTGCACAAGTTCTGTTGCCTTAGAGCCAAGTCAGTAGCAAAAACGAAGAGCGTGAGCGGCGAGTAGCTGGTAAAGGTGGTCACAAGCTGTTTTTTTTTAAAATGGTTATTAGGTCTAGTAAAATAAGTTGGAATTGCAACATAAAACATAAGATCAAGCTTCTACTTACAATGGTAAATTTAAACGTGAGTCTTTCGAAAAGAGTCCGAATGAGCCGATTTGTGGAGTAACTTTCTTGTTGCGGACATGGGAACACCCACCCCAAGTTTTACTGTTAATCTTAGTATACAGGGTGCGTCAAAAAATGTTTACACACTTTGAACTGTCATAGACAATTTATTGGAAAAATAAATGTGATTAATGTTCAAACTGGTGGCCCTCAGCATCAATACCTTGCAGAGTACGAGCCAACATTGTTTCCGTGCATCGTACCAAAGTGTCCACTCAGATTTAGCTGTAGCACCAGCCTTGGAGTGTACACATGAAACTTGCCTTTAATCAGAATGCGTAGCACACTACTAGCACTTACATCACTCTCACGTGCCGCTTGCCTTGACGATTTTTGAGGTGAACGCTGAAACAGTTCCAAGACCGCAGTTGTGGACTCATCACTTGTAGCTGTACGAGGTCGCCCTTTATGCACATCACACACTGTTCCGTGAATTTCAAATTTGTCTCGTAGACGTGTAATTGTTAACCTTGAAGGTGATTCTGTACCATACTCATGTCTCCACTGTCTTAGAACCTCAGCTACATTCTCAAACTTCCAATACCACTTAATTATCTGCTTCTGCTCTTCAAAACTCAAACGCACGTCCGCCATGTTGCAGTTACATTTAAAAAAATATTTTTTCGCAGTTTTTCTTCATTTTAAACTTTTTTGCCACGAATAAAACTGCATGATATACAGCGAATTCCATGTATCAAAGGATTCAGAGGAGGGGAGGTAGAGATGATTCTCCGCTCATTGCTTCCCTAAATATCCGGTGCTTAAATTTCCAGACACCGCCCGCCTGCCCTCCCTTAAAGACCAACTGAAGAGGTTTTGGGGTCAGACGCGGAAACCGGTGTAATACTTTTTTTTAGTTTCATAATGCTTAAAAAACACATACGAAATATTAGACACATATTATTTGTAATTATTTAGATATAAGCAATTTAATGTGCGTTTTAGGGACTATAAAATTTCACAATCTCGAAGCCATTCGAGATCAGTATTTCCCAGATAACCAAGGTCGATGACGTAGTTTAGGGGAAATTAGGTAAAATTTTTCAGTTTATGGCTTAGCGTATTTCCCTATTCCTTTTTTCAGGAATGCCAGTTTCTGAAAACAAAGGCGACTAAAACACACCAATTTATAACAAGTAGATGTTAGAGTTGGGGAAATTAGGTCAAATCACGCAATTTATGGCTTTGCATGTTAGATCTACTGTTTGTCGGCTTATTCTTGATCTAGTCAAGCGAACAGCGTTTCAGCCCACGCAGTACCGCGCGCCTCAGTTCACATGTTTCGTTTTAGTCAAGTTAAGCAATTTATGGCTTATGTTACTGCTTCAGGCTTATTCTAGTTCATCAACTGCTTTAGACCAAGAGCTAGATCTTCTTTTCTCAGATCATTAATGATGTATGAAGTAGACCTAGATCTAAATTCAATTAGATGAAGTCTAGATTTAGTAGTATTGGATATTTAGAGATTAGACCTATCTATTTAGATCTATCTAGACTGATCCGATCGAGGTGCTGGGCCTAGATCTAGGAAAAACAAAGTTTAAAATTATATACTCTATCTATACACTTAATAGTGATTATTAACCTATAGTCGTCCCTAAATAGACCCAATATGGTAAAAAACAACATTAATTACAAAGTGAGCTCATTCAATGTAGATATTGTAGTACACGATTATATTTAGTTTGAATCTAGTCACAACCCCGTACAACACTAGCAAATAGCTTTAACCTTAACCTAGTCTTAAAAGTAGTCTGATATAGATCGAAATTTCTAAAAACTAATCTATAAGGCAAAAATTAGACCTAGATCTACCAATTCTATATTATTAATATACGAAATATGGATTTTGTTACACTGTTACTTAAATATATTCGGGCCTATATATTTAAATAAAATAGTTCTATAAATCTATATGTAAAAATTTGTTGATTGGATAGAATCATTAGATAGTTAAGTTAGCAAGTTAATCTGTAACTGTAAAAAGAAGTTTTAAATTGTGTTTAGACTTTAAATAAAAGAGATTATCCTACTGGAAAAGGAGTTGTTTTTTTCTTTTCTCTGGGAAGTCAGGGAAGTGGAAAATAAATTGTAGTATCAATATATACTACTGTTGATGTAGTTATGCAACTCATTTTATTAAATTTTAGTAACCCAATTAATGCCAGTTAATCACTGAATATATATATATTTTTTGTATATTGTTATTAAAAATGCAGAGCTATTCATAATTTAAAGTGTTTAATAAATAAGGCTGGCAGTCGAGTCGAAAGATTAATGAGGAATGCAGTATTTTCCGTGGCTACAAAGCCCTAGCTGCAAACTAGATATTTTGCCACGTCCAGCGAAGACATAGACGTCTACGTCTTCCCTCGGCAGTGGATTTTCTTTTGGCCTCTAATATGTATTCAATGTTGCAATTTCTAATAAATAGCATCATTCGAAGAATGAGATCCAACTCTTATTTTTTTAAAATGTAACCCCTTTACAGATCAAGTCATCATTGCAATGGATATTCAAATCTGCAATAACATATTAATGATCAAAATTTGAATAACTTTCAAAATGCAGAAAGTTGTGTGGTTTGCGCTCCGAACTGTCTTCTCTGTGGTCTCAGGTTCAAACTTTAACCACTGCCATTAACTAACATCCTGCTGGAGTTTTGGGCTATGACATAATAATATTAAATCCTGATTCGAAACTTTGTCTAAAACTAGCAAGTAAAAAGAAACATAACTAAAATAATGTTGTGTGTATAATGAAGAACTCTATTAAAATGTGATTTTGTATTTACATTTATTGGTATTTATTATATAAAATAAAATTGTAGAATGCTTCTGTGATTTGTTTCACAATAGAAACAGGGAATATTAACTCTTCTTGAATTTCCAAAACGATGAAAGATCCATCTAGTAAACTTGTCTGTATGCCATATGTCATATATGTTTTCTGTAAAATAGATTTTTTAAAATTTATTTATTAACATTTATACTTAATAATGCATATATATATATATATAGAACTAGTGGTTATATATATATATTATATGTTAAATACTGATTATCTGATCGGAGCTAACATTAACATCTAACTCTTATTGTTCTTAATGATAATAAATTACTCTACTCTAGGTCTAGGCAATCTAATATATTTAAGACCAGGGCCGGTCTAAAGCTACTGCAACCTATGTGGTCGCAGTGAGCCTTGCTATTTCATAGGCCCCGCGCTAATTCTAGGTGCAATTGTTAAATTGCAATATATATATATATATATATATATATATATATATATATATATATATATACCGGTATATATAAACCTGGAAATCTCATGAAAGCTCATAAAAATCTCCTGAAAATAGACAAAATTGTAATTTGTGGGTGTCATTCATTCCGGAAAACGCTAATCCTTTGTGCGATAAACGAAAAAAGGCATTGTCAGCTTTCATGTAATAAAATGTAATCAGGCAAATTTTCACTTTAATCAGAAGTTTCCATACTTTATTTACTTTAATAGTGACTTGCATATTAATATGCCATAGGTTGTGAAGTTCGTAAAGTAAAGTTAATTTGATCGTAATCTTGTACTTAGTAAAGATTGAATAAAATTCAAAGTCAATTTTTTTTTTATACAAAATCTTAATTTCCACTTATTATCCTTATTCCCACCCAGACTAGGCCCTGCGCAATCAGTTTCACATAGGGTCCTGCAATCGTTAGGATCGGCCCTGTTTAAGTTTAAGACTTAAATACATGTCACATGTGTTTAGTATAGATCTGTATTTAATATAACCAATATAAATGATGACTTATTTTTTTTTTAGATCTAAAGTCGAGCCTTATTAATAAGTATAGTATGGGCTAGTAAAGGGCTATATAATTACTATATTAGATCTATTATAAATATATTCTATATAGATTTAGCTTAGGCTTTAAGTTTAGTCCTTGACTAATATAATATTACATTTATATCTATGAATTATGCTAGGACACTACTCACTAGGTCTTACTGTTACAGAGATATACAAATTCAAGCATTAAAAAAATTAAAATGTTGGCGACTGGGCTTAGACTTAACATAGAGGCTAGTCTAGATTACTCTAGACTCAAGATCTACTTAAATGTATGTCTAAAATCTACTAGTTTATAATCTATTAGTATTATTACATTGTTTATTACAAGTCAAGTATTATAAACTAGATTTAGATCTAGTGAGTGACTAGTAAAAGTGTTAGAAGGCCTAGCTAGAATTAGAGATAGATAGATCTAGCCATTTACTTTGTAATTGTTATAATAAAAATTATAATAAACGTATATATATACTGTATAATATACGGTAGTATACCTAGTCCTAGATGATAGATCTAGTGACTCTAGTCAGTCTACTCTACTGAGCTACTCTATCTGACTCTATGACTATCTATATCTATACAGTATACTATTCTTAGTCTCTAGTCTAGTGACTAGAGTCTAGTCCTATCTATTAATCTATCTATAATTATATTAATGAAATAGTCTGCTCTATAATATATTTTGAAAAAGTAGAAGAGTTATCTTCAGGGCATTTTGGTGCATCCCATGATAAGTATAATTTAATATGGTTTGACAGCTAGATTTAGATAAGAAAATCATCTGAATCGCTATCAATAACGTATCCAGCCATGTCTAATTTTTATTTACATTTTCTCAGTCCATTACAAGACGTCACTTCCGCTTTCGGCCATAGAAGCTGATATTTCAAATCTCGTAATTTTTTACACTTTCAAATTACTTTTTCTAATATAAATACGCTTTTCTAAAATCTCAAAATTTTCGGAACTAACTTTGATGCTATCTACAATCTAAATCAATGGCTATCTCAATTTCGAAAAAACCCTCTTCAGTTGGTCTTTAAATCCGGTCCTTAGGTTTACATATTAAGCGCCAGAACACCAACATTTGTACCGCCACACCCCGCCTCCTTTAAAAAGACGACCCGCCCCCCCCCCTTCCAGCCAGTACATCTTTAAAGGTTAAGATTAAAGGGAAGACGGCGCTTTCATTTATCGCCAACAATCCCCAATCTGACATTCTGTTGGTTTATGGTTGAGAGGGGGGGGGGTGTTGATTCTTAACGTTTACCACCCCACCCTAAACTCTTCCATTTTACATTTACTAATTATTTATAAGTTAATACATTTTTTTAAAATGGTGGCGACATGATATAGCCTATAATAAAAATCTTTGACGTATCAACGATTAAGCTAAAATATTTAGATTAGTAACTAATTATTTACACAAATTGCGTAATTAATCAATTAAAATCGACAGACATCCTTTGGGGGATTGGGGAAGTGAACTGATGAGAGGGAATCACATCTAGCGCCCTTCCCATTAATCTTACTGACTTTATCAGGAGCCTTTTTTTCACGCATACTCACAAGTGTCCTTTTTACTGTATTGTCAGCTTGTAAAAACTCATTATAGTTATGATTTCTCATATCGCTCCCAATAGATCATAGATAATTCAAATTATCTAAAAAAAAAAAAAAAAAAGGTTGATATTAAAAAGTGTCAATTTTTTCCGCCTTGTGAAAAAAGTCTGAAAAAGTGCCTAATTTACCGGTGGCCAGTTTTCCGGGTGGCCTCGTTTCCAGCCACCGAGGCACTGGTCGGCTGCAAAGTCTTGCACTGGCTCGTAAATCAATAGTGGACTACGTAAACCCAGTTACAATTTCGTTGATATGATACCACATACATTATTTTGTTGTTCTTCAGAATAAAACAAAAATTATAAACCGTTCGATTTATAAAAGCATTATTAAAAACACACACATTAAAAAAAAAATCGTTTTCCGAACTTTCCAATCTGTCAAATTATATTTGACGATTTGCATTTCCCCAATATTTTTTTATTTACAGTTATTATTATCATGATAGTTTTAACTGAAATGTGTGTTCTGAAAGCGATGTAAGATCTACAACATTTCGAGCCATTTGTTATAATCACTTCACTCAACTTCCATTTTAGCACCTTTCTACTATGCTGATCTAATATCTACACCCTTTACCCCGGGGGAAGCCTTAAGACTCCATATGTCATATTGATGATCAAGTTCACATCTACCCGCGAGAAAATCCTCTCCCTTTAGGGGGATTGTGTGAAGGGGGAGGGCCATGGGCATTGTATTGAATGAGTATTCTGTTTATAACAGATGCAAAGAGACCAATATTCCAAATATTAATATAGAAATTTTCATCTCATCTGTCTTTTCAATAAACTTTCTATTTTTTAAATTTCAAAACATATTTTATCGCGATTTCTAGCCATTTTGCAATGTCCAACCATATATATTTTATATAAATATTATAGAACATAAATTTGCATATATTGAATATATGCGTAGGTATAGTTAAAAATTAATTACCACAAAAAATTTTGAAGGAGGTAACACACCTATACAATAGATCTTCCTAAAGAGATTGATAATAGAGATTTATGCTGTTATAAAAAAAATGAATACTACTTTAGTTTATTAACATATCAGATCCCTATAAGTAACGCGAGCAAAGCCTCCTCCTCATTCCGGGGTAAATCTTTGTTTTTTTTGAGTCTTTGAACCTTTTTAAGGAGACAAGTTTCTCCAGACTTCCAATTTAGCACCTATGCTGTTCCATACCCTTGACCCCAGTGTGTAGCCTGGTATCTGGAAATTTAGGCACCGGATAATTAGGCACTTTTTGACAAGGCGGAAAATTAGGCACCGGATAATTTGGCACTCTTTAATTAGCGACCTTAATTTTGAAAATAATTTTAAAATGTTAACGTATATTTTATCCTTAGGCTATAGATGTTGTTATACTAAATAGCCACTTTGACGATTCTAGCTAAAGAAAAGCTGACAAAATGGGAAAAAAATGACAATCGTGAGAATGTGTGGAAAAATGACTCTTGAGTCACTATATAATATAGACATCACAGGATTCAGGGGAGGTAAAGATGATTCTCCGCTCATTGGTTCAGTCCATCACCAGCCCCTATAAGGTTGACTGGTGAGTTTTTTAAATTTTGATTATGCAATCTGTGAGCGCCACCTGGTTGCAGAAAGAACTCTAACAAATTAACGAACAGGAAAAACACTATAGTAGTCTTTATAAAAACCTTTCGAACATTGAGACTTAGTAGTCACAAGCATTTTTTATACAGTGGCCTGCTGAAAGAGGTCACTAACACTGGACCGCAAATCGACTTTGATGTAGCTGCATAAAAACGTTTATAGCATCGGCATGATATTTCGCATGTCGCGGAAAAGACTCGATACATTTCGAACCCATGATCAACAGGTGGACCCAATTTCTTTTGAGATACCCGCCCGTGTAAAGGAGCCCGATTCATTGTTTTATCATAAACTGTCAACATAATCATCATATTAAGAACTTTAAAGATTTTCATCTGTTATAAGCAGAATGAGTATTCTGTTTATAACAGATGCAAAGAGACCAATATTCCAAATATTAATATAGAAATTTTCATCTCATCTGTCTTTTCAATAAACTTTCTTTTTTTTAAATTTCAAAACATATTTTATCGCGATTTCTAGCCATTTTGCAATGTCCAACCATATATATTTTATATAAATATTATAGAACATAAATTTGCATATATTGACTAACCCTAACCCTAGTTAAAAATTAATTACCACCCGGAAATTTAGGCACCGGATAATTAGGCACTTTTTGACAAGGCGGAAAATTAGGCACCGGATAATTTGGCACTCTTTAATTAGCGACCTTAATTTTGAAAAATAATTTTAAAATGTTAACGTATATTTTATCCTTAGGCTATAGATGTTGTTATAATAAATAGCCACTAAATAGCCGGCACTCAAATTGTACGTTTAATTTGCCCGAATTCGGATAAATCGAGGTAACCCTCTCCCCAGGGGCGTAGCTAGGAATGCTCCATCGTGTGGGGGTCCGGTGGACTTGACCTCTTTGGGGGGGGGGCGGCCTGCATTTGAGTAATATTTATTTTTTCAAATTCTCCGCCTCCTACCCCCATCCTGCTACGCCACTGCCTCTGACAGTGACTCTGAATGGAACCCGGTGAAACTTTACACGGACATTTTACCGCAACGTTGTTATGTTGACCAACCAACGTTCAGTATTGCTTTCTCCTTCTTCCTGAAACAGGGGGACTGAATATTAACGGGGAGAGGGCAGAGGCTGGTATCTAAAAAAGGTGGGTAACACTAAATTACTAGGCATGGACACGGGGCTCCACTCTTTTCAAAAGGATGACACCCAAAATATATTGCTGGTCATTTGGTTTCAAGTTTCTCTCTAGACATAGGCTACAGACATGGCTACATGGTTTTCAAATAGGGTTAGAAAGTGGTTGATATAAAATCTGTTCGGCATTATTGTGAAAAAAAAAAAAACTTTAAAAAATTGCAAAGCACTGTGGCCTTTTAAGACAGTCAAAGCGATGGCGGGTCTTCGGGTGTCAAATCAACTACTTTACTTCTATATTCACCTACACAAGTTTGAAGATAGAAACTCTTCAATCCAGAAAGGTACAGCTGAAAAGTACTAAACTAAGAAATGCAAACAAACAGAACAATGAATCTTGAGAAAAAACAAACAAACAGAATGATTATAAGGTGGTTTAATCTTTAACATGAATATAAATCCAGATTCGCTCGGGTGGGTTGAAACACTTCTTAAACTAAACAATTAATACCTCACGGATCACAGCTGACCTTTTATTTGTAATTCGTATTGTAAGTATACGTATTTTCTTTTATTGGGTCTATTTATTTGAAAAAATATATTTGTATATTCTTTCATACCTCTTTTATCTTATAATTCAAAGACGATCGTCTAAAAGATAAGTTAATTAGGTCTTACGCGTATAACGCAATTATCTTTTTTTTTTTTATTGAAGTAATGTCTGTAATCTAAAAGATAAGATTTATATCATGAATAAAGGTATTCGTGCAAAGTAATTAGATCTAGAGACTTAAACTCTGCTATTGCAAAGTCATTGTTTTCGCACCGGTTTTTCTGTCTGATTCAGGAAAACCATTCTTCTAGGTCTACTTTTATTAATATTGTGTGTGTGTGTGTGTGTAAATTGATTCCCATTTTTATTATTTTTATTGAAATCATATATAGGCTACTCTATATAATACAACACATTAATAATACTTAATAGCAAAGATTTAATTTTTAAAACGCAGTTAACAAGCATTATGTAGGCTCATGAGAGAAAAAATATAGATCTAATCTACCTAGATCTGTATCTGTATAGATATCTAGATCTAAAACTAGATTAGTGACTAGTCTATCAAGTAGATCTACTAGACTAGATTCTAGATATATATATATATATATAGGTCTAATACTATCTGGTCTTTAATCTGTTGGCTAGAATGTGTCAATTTTGACGGAAGTACTCGAGATTTTGTTCAAAGCGCCCCTTCCTCCAAAGCTGGAGAGCTCACTCCACTTTAAAGAGTTATCAACCGCTTTTAGCTTGACTGAACTATCTGAACCGTCACAGGTAAACTAGACGTAATACTGACTAATAGTAGTATTGATAGGAGGAGTCTAGCAGTCTCAAAGCACTTCAGTTACAGACTGAGACTTTACTCAAGCCCGGACACAAGGAACTGTTGAACCTCGGATTCAGATGGCTTTTCTTAGCGAAGATGTTCGCAAACTTCTTCATAATAGATTTATTGTTGTTATTGGTGATTCCAGTGAGTAATTTTAAATTTAACTTTTTGTTTACTTTTTTAACATTTTATGTTCACAGTTATGGCGTAGCCGTGTATACGGTATACTATTCGCCAAATCGGGTAGTCAGGTAGTCTAGCTAGAAAATATCGACAAAATGATTAGACTAACTTTAATGCCAATGTAATAATAGCAATGATTTATTATTTATTTTGATATTGATTAGAGACTTATCTTATTTTATCTTATATAATACAATACAGACGTTACTTCAAAAAAGAAGATAATTACGTCCATCGTGTCATGCATTTAGTATTTTAGTCATGCATATAAACCAATGACTTAAATTCTGCCAAGTCACTGGTTTTCCTGGCTAGCTCAGGCAACCCATTCCATGCTCTAATAGCACTAGGGAAGAAGGAGTATTTGTACAAATTTGTCCTAGCATATGGGACAAGGAATGTGCCTTTATCTTTGTGTCTTTCAGAGTATTTTATTAAATTTTGTTTTTGTATTTGAAGATTATGGTTCAGTGTTTTATGTATAATTGCTACTTTACTTTTGAGTCTTCTGTCCTGAAGGCTTTCTAAATTTAGTGATTTTACTATAGGTGTTACTCTAGTCAAATGTAAATATTCATTTGTTATGAATCTCACTGCTCTATTTTGTGTCTGTTCCAGTTTCTTAATGTTTTCTTGAGATGAGGGGTCCCAAATGGAGGATGCATATTCTATTATTGGCCTAACCAAGGTTAAATAACACTTTAGTTTTATGTTCTTATTTGATTTATAGAAATTTCTTTTAATAAATCCTAATGCTTTGTTTGATTTTTTTTATAGTTTCATCAATATGTGGATTCCATGACAGTTTTACATTTATTATAACACCTAGGTATTTTGCGTTTTTAGTCTGTGTTACTGGTTTGCCATGAATAAGATAAGTGGAATTAATTTGTTTTAGTTTTTTTGTTACTCTTAACAACTGACATTTTTCTGGGTGGAAAGACATGCTCCAATTTGATTCTGTAATTCATCTAATTCTCTTTGTAAAATATCTGTGTCTAGTGTTGTTTTTTATTGCTCTATATATTATGCAATCGTCTGCAAATAATCTGACTTGTTCCTGAAGTAATGCAATTTGGTAAATCATTTATGTAAATTAAAAATAGTAGTGGACCCAAGACTGTTCCTTGAGGTACACCTGAGCTTACTGTTATCCCTATCAGAAAATCTTTAATCCACAGATGCAGTGGACCATTAATGCCAAAATATTTTAATTTTTTAAGCAAACTATGGTGGTGAACTTTGTCAAAAGCCTTAGAGAAATCTAGTAAGATAGCATCTATTTGTTCACTATTATCTAAACCTTTAGAAAAATCATCAATTAGTCCTATTAGTTGTGTTTCACATGATCTATATTTCCTAAAGCCATGTTGGTACGGTGTGAGGACATTCTGTTTGTCTAAGTGGTTTATGATGTTGCTACATATTATGTGTTCTAGGATTTTACATGTGATACTGGTCTATAGTTTCCTGGGTCAGATTTTTCTCCTTTTTTTAAATAGGGGTGTGACATTAGCTTTTGGTACTCTGCCCTGGTTAAGTGAAGCCTGAAAGAGTATTTTGAACACTGGGGCTAGCTCATTGCTTAGTTCTTTGAGTAATCTATTGTTTCCATTTTCTTAGACTTAATGTATGACCATAGGTTTTTGTTGTTATCTTTAGATATTACATTGTTTATGTATTCACTCTGCAGCTGTCTGCTTACTTTTTGGGTTAAGTGTTTAATTTTTATATACTTTTTGTAAACTCTTTCTGCCTTAGTTTCTTTAAATTTTCTATATAGGTTTTCCTTCTGTTTACAAAGCTTCTTGTACTATTGAATTGACTTATACTTATACATCTAGTAGTATACTTATACATCTAGTAGTTATAGTAATGGTCTTAAGCCCATCATTACCTACAAAGTGCTTCCAATGGCATGCGTCTCAAATAGCCTCTGACAACCAGTCCAACTCCTGGCCTTCACGTGTGGCTCAGTTACTGAGCCTGGCGGAACCGTTACCACAGACAGGAGAAGGGGCAAAGGGGAGCAACTGGCGCCTAAACCAGTAAGCTTCGGGCAGAAGGGGCTCGTTAGCCTTGGTTGGCTACCCATCTAGGAGAAGGAAAACTCTGAATCCAAACCTCCGCTGCCCTGCGGCTATACCCAAACATGGGAAAGGCTTCGGGAGACAACCCTGAGGAAGAATCAGGAGCTAGTGACCCTTAGGCAGACTGTGGCACACCGTTCTACAGCCTGGCAGATCCTGCGGCGCTACTGATCCCAAACTGTACTGGATACTCCGTTCCTTTGGTCACATCAGCTGCGCGGAGAGGGGGGAACTGCTGTGTGGGCGACATCGTTCCGACCATAAACAATGCCCAGGCTTTCATCTCACTTGCTCTCGGACCCTCCCAAAACAAGACAGCACCTCTGAAATCAACCACTGGGGAAATTATCACAGACAAGTGCCAACAAATGCACAGATGGGTGGAACATTACTCCGAGCTCTACGCCACAACAAGCTCAGTCTCTGACTCAGCCCTTAAAGCCATCATACAACTACCCACAATGAACGAGCTAGATGAAACACCCACCCTTTCAGAGCTCAACAAAGCCATAGACAACATTGCTGTAAAGCACCCGGATGCGATGGTATCCCCCCCAGATCTTCTAAAACGATGCAAAACTACTCTAATCCAACCTCTACACGAACTGCTTTGTAAATGTTGGCAAGAAGGTGCTGTGCCACAAGACCTGCGGGATGCTAAAATCATTACACTGTATAAAAACAAAGGTGACAGAAGCGACTGCAACAATTACAGGGGAATCTCCCTCTTAAGTATAGTAGGCAAAGTCTTTGCTCGAGTGATACTTCCCAGGCTACAAAAACTCGCTGATCGGGTCTACCCAGAATCACAATGCGGCTTCCGCTCAGGGAGATCCACGATTGACATGATTTTCTCCATCCGCCAACTCCAGGAAAAGTGCAGAGAACAAAGGATGCCTTTATACATTGCGTTTATTGACCTGACAAAGGCCTTCGATCTAGTTAGCAGAGATAGCCTCTTTAAAATTTTACAGTTAATAGGCTGCCCACCCAAGCTACTAAATGTAATCATATCTTTCCACCAAAATATGATGGGCACAGTGCAATTCAACGGTGCCAGCTCTGAAAGTTTCAGTATAAACAGCGGAGTTAAACAAGGATGTGTCCTGGCCCCAACCCTCTTTGGAATACTATTTTCACTGCTAACCCACAACGCGTTTGACAAATCCACTGAAGGCATCTATCTCCATTCCAGATTTGATGGCAAACTCCTAAATATTGCCAGACTGAGGGCCAAAACTAAAATCAGAGCCACCCTCGTAAGAGATATGCTATTCGCGGATGACGCAGCGGTAGTGGCACACACACAAGAGGAACTTCAGTCACTAATGTCCCGCTTCTCTCAGGCCTGTAAAGAATATGGCTTGACTATTAGCACGAAGAAAACAAATGTTATGGGACCACCTACTACAGCACCACCCTCCATCCTCATTGACGATAACAAGCTGGACGCCGTAAACGAATTCTGCTATCTGGGATCCACAATTACAGATGACCTGTCCCTAGAAGAGGAGATGAAAAAACGCATAGGGAAGGCTGCCTCGACATTCGCTAGACTCAGACTAAGAGTTTGGGAAAACCATAAGCTAACCACGGTGACCAAAATGGAAGTCTACAAGGCATGCGTTATGAGTACACTGCTATATGGCAGTGAATCATGGACCACCTACGCAAAGCAAGAGAGAAAACTAAACTCATTCCATTTGAGATGTCTCCGTAGGATCTTGAATGTCACATGGAAAGAAAAAGTGTGCAATACTGAGATCCTTGCGCTGGCTTGGACATGTTCGCCGGATGGAGGACATGCGCATCCCGAAAGTCATCCTCTATGGTCAACTCGCGACTGGCACAAGAAAAACTGGTCGCCACCATCTCCGTTACATAGATGTAATAAAACGCGACCTCAAATCAGTGAACATCAATACTGACAATTGGGAAGACATAGCTCTAGACCGCAACAGGTGGAGAGAGACAGTGACAAAGAAAGCTATGGACAGTGAAAGTACATGGGTCTCAGCCCAGGAAGAAAAACGCACAAACCGAAAAACGTCCAGCTCCTCTACCACCGAAGCAAAAGCCAAGGGGATCCTAACTTGCGCTATCTGTGGACGGGAGTGTCTCTCCAAAATAGGGCTCCACAGCCACATGAGGAAGTGTGCTCTGAGATGAACCATAGTCGTCCTACGACTGAAGGAGGCCAATGAAGTTATAGTAGTATAAATATAAGTTATAGTCAAAAAAATTGTGTTAGATTTTGATTATTAATTATCAAAACATTAATAAATTATTAGAGTAGTCACTAATCATTATTTACTTAAACTTTTGGTACGCCATGGACATGGTATTGTAAGTATCGTATTAATATTATAAGTTACTATTAGATCTAGATCTAGTCTTTAAATTAGATTATAGTATTATAGTATAATATATATATTAGTAGGCCTACAATACTAGGTCTATATTCTACAACTTACTACAAGTAACAAAGTAGGCTACTAAATCCATATTATTCTAGATCCTAGAGTAGTAGATCTAGCGTAGATCAAAATCTAAAATCAAAGTAGACGTATTAACTAATAACTTTTATTAAGTAGATCATGACTTAAGCTAGACATTCTACAATTCTAGATCTAGAGTCAAGATCTATTTGATTTTGGAATTTTAGATATCTTCATTCTAGATTATTATTATGTAGAATGAAATAGAATCTAAACTCTAGATGATGTATCATCCAACCTATATCATATGCCATGATATGCTATATGTACAAACTATTTTTTAAAATCTAGATCTAGATATATGCTTAATGTCTATATTGACTATATAGATCTATATTTATTTAATATTAATCTTACATCTAGATTCTAAATCTAAACAAAAAAACTATTTATACAATTAATTTATAACAAACGAATATTCACATTTGAATAGAGTAACACCATTAGTTTAGTACAGTAAAGTAAAGTAACAATAATAAATAAGACACAGATCCATAGCTTACAAAACAGAACATAAATCTAGATTGACTATTTATTACTAATAATAATCAATTTCAGCTAACTTAGTCTAACTAAAGTCTATATCAGTTTATCCAGCTATACAATGATTTTATCTTTGAAGAATATAGATTATAGATCTTCTATATATAATATGATATTAATGTTGAATCCTACCCTACAGATTTAGAGATATTAAAATTAAATTATAATATATATATATAATATATATAAGTAACTTATTATTAACCAACAGTGGCTCTTCTGACAAATAGGATGTTTGATTAAAAACCAACCACTACGAAGATCAAATGTAAATGTTCAGAATCTGTTTTATTTTGTTTTTCACTTTACTCTACAACATTTCGTCTAGACTAACTTACAGCTTCCGTTAGGTTGGTTTTATGATTTTGCGTTCCTTGATGTTGCTTCTTAGTATTCTGTCTACTAATTAGATACAATTTATTTTTTTCTAGTACAGAGAGGTATATACAAAGATATAGTTTTGTTACTGAATGGAAACAGATATCTAACAGAACAGGAGTTGAAAAACAAGGTCAGTTTTATTTTAAAAAGCATCTTATTGAACCTGAATATCTTGAAACATTGGTTAGTTTAAACTATTGAACCTGCATATTCATCATTTCTGTATCTTATAAAACACATGTGGAGGCTGTGGTAAATTTAGTTTGCCTTGGCCTATGCACACATTTTTTATGTGATTGCAGAACTCTGCTGGAAGGAAAAATAAACTAGCCAATCACTACTGTATAAAGCTATTTTTGTGGTCATTCTGGTAGTGGCTAAAGCAGAAAAAAAACAATTGCTGGAAAACACCATTTCAAGAGTTTCAATATAAGAGTTTTTTGCAGCTTCAGAAGGAAGGGAAAAGATGACATTGGTCAACAGAATGAGCTCTGGAAAAAGAGATGAACACCCTATTTAGAAGAGACAGGATGATGAAAGCAAGGCAACAAGAATCATCTAGAATGTTCTACTAGCCAGATCTGTAAAACATAACAGATACTACTTTATGTCAAGCTTTCAAACAGGCATTCTACATAGATTGCTCCGGACATTCAAACTAGCTGAGATCTCACCAGAATGTAACTTTCACCAGATAATGAACAGCAAGGCTGCTAAACCTAACAAGAGTCTGCAGGAGTGTAATGGAATATGTGACTTCTCAGAGAGTCTGGTAGAAAGTGGCATTAACCATAGACTTTCGTCTCCAGCCCTTATAGGTACCCGAGACCGATGTGGTGTGTTAGAGTCGTGCCAATCCAATGGTCATCAAGTTTTCGGAATTAGGATGGCTAACTTGGACCAATGGTCTCTTTAAAACTCACTCACCTGATCTTCTATCGACTATCCTGGGACCTGAGGGGGGGGGACAAGGGAGAAGGGAAGCGGAACCACATAATCAGGCTTGACCATCGTCCAATGCCATGGTGGACAGGAACAATATGAATTGCGGTGGGTGTTAGGAGTGTCAACCCAAAGTGATGTATATGGACACCAAATTTTAATGTCCCTGGACCAGTGCGTTTATGCGTTAGGGGCATAACTTGGGATGTGTGTTTGCTGCTTATAATGGGTGGTCTGATCTAAAATCTGTAATAGGATACTTGTACAATGCTAAACTAGTGGTTAAAAGGGGGGGGGTATTCTACACTGGTCATTTTAGTATTGCGAGGGGACTGTACAATGCTAAACTAGTGGTTAAGGGGGGTTAGTTCCGTACTGGTCAGTTTTCAGTGTTGAGGAGGACATATTACTTCACAAGGAGATTCCTGAAGTAGGTAATAAAATAGATTAGCTACTCTCCTAGTGAAACTGGCTGATGACTTTAGCACACTGTAAACAAAAAATTAAGAAAATGAGAAGCTACTTTTAAACCAAACATATGCAGCTAGCACACATCTTTCCAAAAGAATAGATTCCTGGCAGATTAATTAGCATCATTCTCCCTCAGCCTTTGGAGGTGTAACCATTGTACCTTCAATGAAGCCATTTTGGTGTGACGATACGAAACTTGCATACAAAAATTCATTTGAGTTGTTCCCAGCAAACCGTGAGAAACTTTAAATTTTAACTTTATCATTATTTTCCTGTCCACCCACATTCAAATTATTGTAGGATTTATCTCCCCTCGTACTGTTTCTCACTGGACGAATCTCGACGTAAAACATTAACTAGCTTCTCTAGGGCTAACTTTTAATTTTTGACCGCTGGACAGCTGACCAGCACACAATGGTCGCGGCACCAGCGCTACACGCAGCGGCTTAATAACTTTTCACACCCATTCCCCCTTTCTCCCCCCCCCCCCCCCGGGCAGGATACGCACCGCTCTAAGAATAGCGTTGCACCCGGACTGGACAAATGCATATTCGTCTTAGTCCCTACTCTCACTGTACAGGCCATAAATCGGACATGACGCCTGACATCTCCGGTACATCGATACCTGTGAGAAAATCACATAGCTTTCTTCCCCACCCGATAAACGAAATGCCCCAACCATATATATAGAGAGACCCAAGCATTCTAAGTTAGGCCCGCTAGGATTCATATAGTCTCCTCTATTAGAAAGTTTAGTTGTGAGGTTTCATTAGGGACAAACGGGTAAGTGTAAACATTTTACTATACTTATTTTATCTTACAGGAATGTGTGAGTGCACATTAGTACACAACCGCGTTCCCCGTCATTACATTATGACATTATTGTGTATGTACATTGTGCTATTCTATGTCAATGCTATATCTTCATATAGCATTATTAATGCCGCTATGATTGTCCAAGTTTGAAGCCATAGTTATTATATTTGATGTGTTATGTTTCATCCATTCCTGTATCTTAGTGATTGATGTAAACAATAACCTTTCGTGAATCTTAGTACTGTCTATGAACTTAGATCACAGTGCTCTAAACTTACAGAGCCCATGTGAAATTAATTATTTCACATTTCTATTATATCCCTCATACATATTATTATGTCTCACACACTTGTGAACTTATAATTCCTTAGATGAGTTTAATTTTGATTAATTATATCAAACCCTTATCATTGTATCTCGATCCCTAGTATTTCATTTTCATCTTATCCTTTAGTATATAATATGCTCATTCCCCATTGTACTATAACTGATTGCTTATCGTCGTAATCAAATTTAATGGATGAATCTTGACTAGTATCATCCTACATTGTATGATGACACATTTATTGTGGTTATCTTACTTGTATCTTTTTGTTATTGAGTTATACGCATGCGTTAAGATTTTATACTTAATTGTCTTAAATGCCTTATTGGGATTGATACCAATGCCTACATCTGATTGATTGCAAGGCATATGGGAATCCCTGCTCAATGCCTTTAGGAGGTTCCTAATTGTCTGTCTCATCCCCAGCCTGGTTGTTACCCCTGGTTGCTACCCCTGATTGCTACGCACGATTGCTACACCCGATTGCTACAACTACCAGATCTCCACCCAAAGCTGTAACCGGGGCAGACCACACCAGATACACCCCCCCCCCCATTACATACCTGTTAGCAAGAAGGCATTGCCTACTGTCCTTGGCCTTAACATATTGCCCAGTGTCCACAGTGCCTTATACTGCCCAGTATCATCTGCCCAGTACCCGGCCCAAACTGTCCACTGCCCTATAGCTACTGCCTAATGCCGACAGATTAGAGCAACCTTCGCTGCAGAAGACAAACTGGTGTTGAGTTAGCACGGCTCTCTACGAGCTAGAGATCACAGCTGAGAGATCACCCCACTACAACTTAGTCTGCAGCACCAACCCTCTCTACTGCTCAACAGGCAGCGGCCTCACCCTAGAGCCAGCTTGCCTACAGCACAGAGACTATCCCGAGCCGACGTCCTAAGACAGAGCCGGATGAATCATCCTTCTGAGTGCTAGTCCTTCGACCGCCAGAAGACGACCCACAACCCACGGGCTAGCAGCAAAGAGTATAAGTACTCAAGGCATAGGAACACTCTTCTTCTCTTCCAATCACTCACCAATTAGCAATCCATGATGAGCAGTCATATTAAATATTAGCACCTTCATTTCATTTCTTAATTATAAATTTATTTGATCATTTATCTTTTGTAAACTTTCATTTATTAAATTATTTTTATTTATAAACGTATAATATTGGTCTGTCCTTACTGTTAGTTGCGGTGTGCCTGTACAAAGTCTTATATGTGAGCGGGATAAAATTAATAAAATCTCCCCTAGACTTAACTAAACTAGCCAACTATTGACTAATTAAACATCTCATCACATTTGGCTTATTGTTATTGTTTGTTTTTCTTTGCTTACAAAACTGCATCTAAATATAACATTGAAATGATTATTGTTACCATGGTAATTGTGGCCATTTTGTACTTCCTTTTCTCTGTTTCTGGGGCCATATTTTGTTCAACAATAAAATACAAAATCACCATTCTGTTTCTATATCAGAAATCTTAAGAGTTGCTGGCTAGAAACCATCAACAATCACTAACCATTAACATAGAACTTGAACGGACTGTTGGAAAAAGATTGTGAATTAGAGAGAATTAGAAGTCAATCCCTTACTTTACGTAGAACACCATCACCATTATAAGCAGTTACAGTCTGTCCTTAAAACACTGAACACTAGAAATATCTTTGGTCTAGAGTTGCCCCAACTTAGCTTTATTTTATTATGAAATTTATCAGTACTTACAATAGCTTTTTATTCCTCTTAAGTTATTTTTGTGTATGATCTAGGGTGAGTACAATTTTATGAATGATGAGCTCATCGAAGGTGGGCGTAAGGGTGAGATGTGCAATGGAATAAACTATACAGAAGTGAGACAGTATCAAACAGACAATCACTTGGTGCGCTTCTACTTCATCACACGCTGCTACAGCAACTACCTGGAAAGTATACTGAGTGACTTACAGAAAGACCCACTGCCTGACATACTTATTATCAACTCTTGTCTTTGGGATATAACCAGGTATCTTATTTATTCTTTACATTATAAAAACTGATTATGATACTGATTGTTAGATTGTAGATATTATTTTAGCGCCATGTTAGATTGTGGATATTACTTTAGCGTACATTGCATCCCCAGTTCTCTTGTTTGTATGTATTAAATTACGCTTAGCGGGACGCTTGAACTTGGCTTGTCTTGGCTACCTATGAAGGGTTCTCGATTCAAGCAGAGTTGTGTTTGCTGATGCCTAAAGGCAGCACAGAAAACCTCTCAAATACCCCCTCTCCCCACTAGTCCACAAATGAGATTGGACCATAGCGCTCTGAGCATGCTATAAGCATGAAAGTAGCGCTATATAAAAACTATACTTAATACTTAATTAATTTATACTGAATGTTTTTTTATTTTTAAATAATTTAAGTTTGCATCTGTTTATACAACATCATTTTGGAAAAAGATTTTTATAACATCATTAATGAAGAAGATTTTTATTACATCATTAACGAAGAAGATTTTTATAACATCATTAAGGAAGAAGATTTTTAGAACATCATTAAGGAAGAAGATTTTTATAACATCATTTTTTTTCACTGAAAGAAACATTATGTTGTGTCATCTCGCCGCCAAGGCTTCAAGAAAACTGAGTTTGTGAAGCCAAGATGTGTGGGATGGGCTGTGTGACTGAGTGGCCTAAAAAAAACCCTCTTAGCTATTTAACTGAGGGAATTCGTTTTTAAATATAATCATCTTCTCTTTTGAAGTAATGCCTGTAATTAATCAGAAATCTCTAACCAGAGAAGGAAATATTGATTTGAGATTTATCTTGTGTTTGCAGCACAGTAACCTTCTACCAGATACCTCCTCCTCCCCCCATGTTGACCAAAGAGAGGCACTGAACATGCTATGGGAGTATAAAAGATGCTCTACAAAGCAATAATAATATTGTTATAACCCTGCCATGCACACCGCTATTCAAGATAGTGCAGAAGGTGCGCACTGCTAGAAACCAGACTGAGATGGATGTTGACATTAGGGAGAAGAATGATTTCTGCCCAAGTTGAAAGCTAGAGCTAGAGTTGTGCTAACAGATGTTGTTATAATGTATTTGTGATGTCCTGTAAATAAACATCATTGCCTCGTTGAGTTGACTTCCTTAAGTTATTTCAATATTGTAAATATATATATAGGGGCATGATGGCTGAGTGGTTAAGCGCTTGGCTTCCGAACCTGGGGTCCTGGGTTCAAATCTAAAAGACTGGCATTATGAATTTCACAATTTTTAGGGGGGCCCTGAGTCCACCCAACTCTAATAGGTACCTGACTTTAGTTGGGGAAAGTAAAGGCAGTCAGCCATTGTACTGACCACATGACACCCTGGTCCATAGAAACAGTGGTTCAGGTGACCTTAACATCTTCTGCAAGGTCTGAAAGGGAAACTATATATACTGTATTATATGATAATGAACTAATCATTATGATCATATAGTGCTTCATAAAAACAAATTGTTTTTTAGGTATGGTCGAGATGCCATCAATGAGTACAAAGATAACCTGGAAAAGGTTTTTCAGAGATTTGCAGAATGTCTTCCAAAACATTGCCTGGTTCTCTGGAACACAACCTTACCAATATCTTCTAGCGCCAGAGGAGGATTTCTTGTACCTGAAATAGAATTTATGACTAGTACACTGCGCTTGGACATCATTGAGGCCAACTATTTCGCTCAAAGTGTGAGTAAACTTTCTAATATAATTAATTATCCTATATAAGCAGCTTTCTATGAATTGATTGTATTATACATACCTACTTTAGTCTACCTGTATAATAATATTACTTGACAAACTTGTTATATTTAGTTGGTGGGATGATCTACTTTTTCTATGACACCCTTTCATTCCTTTTTAATTCCTCATGTAGTGCCGCTGGGACTTTTCTTGCTGTGTGTACAACAGGATTAATGTTGGAATGGACCTTTATAGTATATTCCTCTTCCGTGCAGCCTAAGCCAGTAAATACATCTGCATAGCCTGAGAGTGTATCGTCCTCTATAAAGTCGACTCTTCAGATTAAATTCATTTGTTGGCAGCCTGGTAGACCCATAATTGGCTTTGAATGTATCTCCACAATTTGAAATTCTATTATGGCTGTCTTACTTTTAACTCTACATTTAATGTGCGCTTTGCCAACAACCATCAATCTTTCTCCACTGTAAGTAGTAAGTCTGGATGTTGATTTGAGGAGTTACTTTCTTTTTAATTGCTTGAAGATTCTGTTTGGGAGAATGTGACTTGTTTGTTTTCAACAGTTCCATTCGTTGCTTAGACTATGAGAGCCAATACTGCAGATGAAAAATTTTTCCTCAATGGAGTCATTTGACCTTCTGACTTCATTATACTTACAGGTTTTGATCTGCACACCGACGAGAAATGATCTTTTTTTATGGCACTTGTGACATGTCTCACCATAAGCTGGGCACTGACATGGTTTGTGTTCCTTGCCACAATAGCTACAACTCACATTTCCTTTTGTTCTTTTAAAGCTATTGGTAGCTGAATTCAAAACTTGTACCCCACTTTCTTCATTCATGAGCTTAAGCCGCCATTCAGTTGCCTCAGCTGTCCGACATATATTTTCTGCCTTTTTAAGGTCTAGATCTGGTTCTTTCAAAAGTCTTGCTCGTGTGTTCTCATTCTTAATGCCATCAACTATCCTATCTTTAATTAGGGAGTCTTTTAGCTGTCAAATGACTTTTTCGTGTTGAGATCGCTGGAAAAAACTATGTCTTTCAATGGTAACATTTTTTCTTGGTAGACAGTACTTCTCAAATTTATTAAGAATGCAGTGAAGTTTATGGAAGGACTTGCTAATCTCACATTCATTACCTGTCCGTTGGAAAGTGTTATAGACTTGGCCGATCACATGCAATAATGTCATAGACTGTACTTCTCTGCTTTTTGTATCCATTCCACTTGTAGTTCTCTGCTTTTTGTATCCAGTCCACTTGCTATTGCATAGATCTGAAAGGATTGCTTGAACCTTTTCCCATTCTCTGCTACGTTACCATTTAATTCCAGCGGTTGTGGCGGGTGGAGTCGGTCTGTCTGGCACCATGTAATAGACACACTAATGCAACAAGAGTCTTAACATATTGATTTTATTAGTCACTTGTTTGTCTCATCACTCCAGCATCTTATTCTCAATCTGACCCACTTTTACACACAGTCCTGATTTACGCACTTTCCATGCTGTTCACTCAACCATGTATAGTGAAGGTCAACTGGTCGTTTCATACACAGGCACACACATTGCACTACCGACCATTCAAAACGCATACACTTTTTACTATCACAAAGTAAAATTTAAAATTATCTGTGGTTATCAAAAATATGAGTTCTTGGAGCATTAAAGCTGTCAACCTTCCAAGACCCAGTTTTGTAAATTTGTTAATTAGGTTATTTTCACAAGAATTGACCTCTGATTTGCGTTGCTGTGTCAATCTTTTGTTCATAAATCAATGGATTCTATATAAAAGACATTCATTGGGTGATCTAAAAAGTGAGGAGACATTATTATGCATGTATGAAAAATGAGCTAGTAGGTTTTACTAGTGAGTAGACAAATAAGTTAATGTGGCAAAGCAGGTCTGAAAATACCAGGTTTTTTTTATTCCACAGATTGCAATGAAGCATGGTCATGATGTCTTAGACCTTCATTTCTACCTCCGCCACCACTTGCACAGACGAGTCCGTGATGGCATACACTGGGACATGTTAGCACATCGGTATATCACCAATCTCATTCTGACTCACATCTGCTCTGCTTGGCATCTGCCCATGCAAAGTAGGAGACCTGTATTGTTTGAGGATTTGAGAAGTTTCATAGACACCAAGAGAGAGAGACACCCCAGCCCAAAGAAACAAAACCATGGTTACTTTCAATTTGGAAGCAGTGAAATGAACAACTTCCACAGTTCTTCAACTAGAAAAATGTCTCATCTAGAGCCAAATTATGATTTGAACATGGGCTCTTACACTTGGCAACCTTATAGTCAGGATCCCAGAGGGGGTAGAGTCATGAGAGAGCACCATTACCGTCACCAGCCTTACAGAAACCGACACAACTCTCACTATTACAATTATTAAAAAAAAAAAAAAGTAGTTTCCCTTTCACACCTTGCGGACTATAGGGCAGATGATGTAAAGGTCATCTGATTCTGTGGCCTACGGTTAACGGAGTGTCATGTGGCCAGCACAACGACCAATCGCATTACTTTTCCCCAACTAATGTCAGGTACCCATTAGAGCTGGGTAGACTCAGAGGCGCCCAAGGTTCCCGAAATAAAAATCCCAGTCTTCACACGGGACCCCCGGTTCAGAAGCCAAGTGCTTTTTCTTTACCGCTCAGCCACCTCACCTCCATTATAATTATTAAAAGACAAAATAATGTCATGACATCTCTCTTCTTTCTTACAACTGTTGACAAAATATCCCTGACGGCCTGATGTAATGTTTTTTAATTTGCTTTTTGCAGCAATCTCCCAGTCTTTTTTTTTTAAATGTTAAATATATGCTTGACTTTCGCATCATCTGCCCCATAAATCATAAGGTCTGAAAGAGATACTTTAATACTTGCCGGTACCTTTTTACTTTTATTCTTGTCAACTTAATTCAGGGTCGTAGTCACTAAAAGTTTTAAAAAAAAAATTGTACATTACCCTAAATACTATAACAATAGTAGCATGCTTTTTTCTAATTAATTAATTTTCTCTGAAGAACACCAGGTCATCCCTTTTTCATTGAGAACCAAGTTAAAAAAAATGGTACTTAGTCCAAAAATATCTAAAGAATTTTTAAAAAATTTTGCGACTTATCCAATTACATGGTAAAAAATAAAGTGCACATCCTGTTTTGCACAATTAGTTTGTACTTGACTTTGTATATTTATTATTTAAATGTTCCAAAACATCAGTTATTATTGAAAGTTAAATAAAAAAAGTACTCTTTGTACTAAAAAGTGCCGGTACCTCGAAACGGGGACATAAAGAAAATTCTGTTTTGCAAGAACTATCGGAATCTTAATGAGCCATCAAATCAAAGCACCAATGAGAAGGCTAGGAGATATATGTATCCATTTTATATACAGTATTATTTTGCTAAATCTTAAAAAAAATATGGCAAGCCCCTCCCTTTACCCGGATAAGCATTACAGGTATGGATTAGTTCTTGAAACAATTATAATCCAGCAGTGCAAGCTCAATGTATCTTTTTTTTCAACTTAAAATTTATCTTCAGTGTCTTTTAGAAAACTTTCAGGAAGAAGGATAATTATTATTTATTTTAAGACTTTTCAATGTGTGTTGTACCTGATGATATTATCTAGTCAACTCTTTAAAATCTGACTAAAATCTTATGTGGCAGTTTTTGGTCTTGTGTTAATTATGTGCCTTCTCCAAGCGATTACAGTATTATATTTATGTTTTGATTCTGCTCATTTAATATCTGGTCATTAACATTAACATCTGATTTGTACAACTGCTGATTAATTTTCTCCATAAATGTTAAATAGCCTCTGAATATCATTTTTGTTGCATGTTTGATTCTTGACTTCTGTTTCACATTTTGACTGTTTGTCCTGATTCAATTCTTTTTGAGTCAGAATCCTTCCTTTGGTTTTAATTAGGCGTGAAAAAAATGAGACATCTTTGTGTAATTTTCTCCTTCTCCCTAGGTCCAACAATTTTTTTCAAGTGTGACTCATTTTTGAGAAAAATTTTTTTTTTATAATTCTTTACATTTTTTCATAAATCATTTAAACAAATCTAATAAGTTTGAAAAGATACAACTTTTCAAGCACCATGCATATCAGCTGTTGATGTCTAATTATTATGTGTATGATTTTGCCAGAGGCTATGGATATAGTTTTTGTTTAACATTGTTTTGATTTTGCTAACCAATTTTTCTTTTCAAGGGCTTCTCCGCTCCTATACTTGTGTTTAATACATTTATGACTTGATTTGCCTTGTACACTCAATTCTTCCAAAGAAGTCAGTGAGTGTGTTTACTTTGTGTGCATTCTTAAACTGAATCTACTTGAGGTTTGAGTTGAAACAAAAAGTTAAGGGTCAAGACACAAGTCTGACATTTTTTTTTGTTTTTTTACTTTCACATTCCATGCAAGTTTTGATGTGTAATGCCTGTGATTATGGCGACTTTGCTCCTGTCATACTTAAATAATGATGATCAGTTCAATCCAAATGTTGCTAAATTAAAGCCTATTTCAATGTCTAATGACTTTTGTTTTCTTTCAGCATAATGTAGACTGTATGGAAAGTATTTGATGTAACATTTGTATGGATTGAGTACAGGTATCTGTATATTTCTTGATACTGTGTACTACTTATCAAAATAAAAAAAAATGAAAATAAAATTTATTACTTAAGACAAAACACATTAATTTGTAACATTATTTTTATTATTTTCACAAAATCCAACTAACAATATGTACAGCTAAATGAATTATAACAAAAATATAATTTTCTTTACTGCCACATACATTTATTTTTACCCATGGAACTGCACAGAAAAATAATTCCTCCCATGTTTAAAAGACGGGTATAATTAGAAACAAAAAAACAATTCTTCCTTTATACAGCTGACAACAACCTTTGTATGGTGATTTTTTATAAATATAAAAATATACTCTATAAAACTACAAGACTACAAATGTTTTCAATGTCTATTTATTTAACTATTTAATAAAGACAGCGGAAATATCTGCTATGTCATATAAAGATTATCAGACCAAATTAAATATTTAAAAAAAATAATTCAAGGTAGAGTTTTCCCAGTGTGGACAATTTGTTACTACCGTAATTATTTTCCCAGATATACATCAACCAGTCAATTTTCCAGGAAAATTATTAGAGCTATTTTCAAGAAACCATGTCCAACCAGGTTTTTGTTTGTTTGCTTCCAATGAAGAATTTGCAAGTTTAAAGGAATAGTAATAAAAGAAGAATTACTTTACTTGTATGGTGGTGTTTTTTATTTTTTTTAATGCAGGGGAGAC
Organism: Biomphalaria sudanica; assembly: GCA_036873155.1. Classification (NCBI taxonomy): domain Eukaryota; kingdom Metazoa; phylum Mollusca; class Gastropoda; family Planorbidae; genus Biomphalaria; species Biomphalaria sudanica. The sequence continues at coordinate 343,033 of JAZGLO010000419.1, read as the reverse complement.
AATCCAATTTAAATTATTCATAAACACTATTTTGCAAAAATATTCTTTGCTGTATCCTAAACCATTATTTAGACAAAAATAAATATTATTCAAAGTGTTTTAAAGCTAGTGAAGAAATAAGGTTGATCAGGAAGTTACTGAGTGAAATTCATATTTTCAATACAATAAGCTGGTGTATCACCTTTATGTGACCAACAAAAAGGGGGGAAAAAAAAGTACCAGTACTGTGTAGACAGCACAATAAGCAGACAGCACAATAAGCAGACATTATGACTATTCCAAGACAAGAAGACATCCTAACATCCTGAGTAGGTATGAAGCCTCGGACTCGTTGAATAAAAGATTTCTTACAAATATCCTTTACTTCAATAAGCCAGCACTATTCCTAGTTTCTAAATTTGTAATACTGGTACCGTACCTATATATTAACACACATGCATATATGAAAGCATTAAATAAATTGGAATTACAAGGAAAAAAAAAAAGCATTTAAATGAAGTGTTTAACATTATTTATTATTTAAAAAATCTTGTGAAAAAAAGATTTAACGCTTTAATTCATTTCATGTTAATATTAATCAATTGTTGCCCTGTATTTGTGTCATGACTAGATAATAATGTTAATAAATCAGACAAATGTAGCTGTCAACAAACATAAGCCCCAACAAACTCTTTCATTTAGTGATGATAACTGACAAGCATCAGATAGCTGGACTAAATGTATTCCCATCTCATGCTACCCCGCAGCAATGCTTTTAAAAGGACAGAAGGCTCAATGGTCTTTTTTTTAAAGATTTTATGTTTGATCTAATCAAAATATCCATTGGATCAAGGTGCTAGGAATTCATGGTGAGCATTCAATGACTTATAGACGCAATCTGATCTTGTACTTCATCCAGGGACAGCAAGCTGTGAAATACAAACAATAGCTTCATTTTTATTTTGAATATTAAACAAAAAAGTAGATAGCAGTATTAGTATTAATACTATAAATAAAAAAACAATGCTGATTTAAACATACCTTCTTTCTATTGCTGAATATCTGAAAATATAAAGAGGGACATTGTTTTAATAATATAGTGCTATGATACGAAAATTGAAAATGTTACAAAAATGTTACTGGTACTGGTAATTTACAAATAATAATCGCAACACAAGCACACTAGATATCTGTACTGCCCAATGTCCAGCATGTGGGCCCTTGTGATATTTGTTGGATTGTCTGATCAAGGTGTTATTAATCCAAAAATTCCTGTTGCTTGTATTGTCCAATGAGGGCTCGATACAGGTGATGCTGGTTTTAAAGAAAATGATACTGACCCAAAAAGACAAGACAGATACCAGTATTGCAACGAAGAAGATACCAGTAAGCAACAAGGCTTGCATGCCATGGTTTCATCTTGAGACAACATGATGAACAAAAACCATATATAGTTGTACCTGTACCATTCAATCTTCACAAACAGTCACTTATCTTCAAACTCATTTAGTATACCATACATCATTTGAAGTCATGTATTAAATTATCAGCTGATTTAAAATTAAAGTCGATTTTTATTTTAGATAGGATGAAGTTTGAATTGGGAGCAGTTCTTTATAGCCATAAGGTGGCAGTATTTCTATAAGATAAACTATGCATAAACTTTGATAAAGACAGAGGCAAGAATATTTTTGTTATACTTTTTGATGGGCATCAAAAACAAACTATAATTTGCATGAACAAATATTTCTGCAGACATTTAAAAACTTCGTAATGACTTGAACAAATTTCAAGTCTTCCATTGATATTGTTCTTTTTTTGATAGACATCCAGAAAGATGTTTTACGATTGAAATACACAGATAAATTTTAAATGAATGTTAATTTTTCTCATTTAATTATAAAATTTGTTTTGTCAAATTATAAACAGATTTGTTTATGAAAACATATAAAAGTTTTTCTGGAGAATAATAGTGACAAAGTAGTAGAAATAACATCTTTTTTATGCATAAGCTGTACCAGACTACTTAGGAAAAGCTATCACATTACGGTAGTTAAAAAAAAAAAATGTATGGCTTCAGTTCTGAGTATCGGTATTTATTCAAACCATTTCAGGTTGGCATATTAATAATATAAGAATTGAAATGTCAGTCATTGCCTCTGGCGCTGTCTTTTCATGTACAAGGCTGGTCATGTGGGAAAACAAAAATATAAAATTCTACTTGGAAATAATTTTTTTTTTCTTTCTCCATGGCCAAAAGCTCCAAGAATGTTATTTCATAAAGTAACATAATGGTTTATTTTTACAAATTTAAATAGAATTCTATTTTTAAACAACCGAATTCATTTTTATTTAAATAACAATTGTAACTTAAATACTTACTGGAATTCCAGTTGTGATCGAAGAAGATCCATTTTTCTCATTGTCTGCAAAAAAAAAAAAAAAAAAAAAAGGAATCTTTTCGAAGAATTATGCCATACTCAAAGATTTAGCTTTAGAAAAAGCTTTTAATTAACTTACATATAAAAAAAACAACAGTTGAACAAGGTACTAAGTACTTCTAGGGACTGAACAAACCACTTGGTTAGGATCACCTGACATATGGCTAATGGAGGACACGTCCTCTATTCATTACTATTATTACTGGTACGGGCATCATTATTACAATAAAAATAACAACTGCTGACTGAAAAATCAAACTATCTACTTTGATGTATCACTTGATTGGTTTTAAGAGTTCTGCAACAAACAAATTAAAAAATGTAAATAAAACAGAAATGGAAAAGTGGTTTGAGTGCAGGGACAAGTCCCAAAAAGCCAGCGGAGTCTGGGAGAACATAAGGCGCACTGACCACACTTCCCCGTGGTGGAGGCTGTCCAGGCCTGAGCAAGCTATTAAAGCACAGTGCAGGACAGGCCACTGTCCTGTTGGTTCATATTTCTCATGGCTGTGGCCAAATTTCAATTCACGGTGCCCCCACTACAGGGAAAAAGAGGAAACCGTGCCTCATATTCTGTTTGACTGCCCCAGACTTGCTAATCTCCGTCTCGACAGGTCTGGGAAACAAAAAATTCTCGACCTGTATGGTGACATGTATGCTCTACGCAATACAGCAGGGTTTCTGTCCAGGGCTTTTGCAAGAGAGAATCTGAGCCTCTCAAGCCCTCACTCAAATGGAGTTTGATGATGATGATGAACTGAAAAAACAAACTATATACTTGGATGTTTTACTTGATTGGTTATAAGAGTTGTGTAACAAACAAATTAAAGCATGTCTTAAGTAGCTTGTTAGGGGTTGAAAAGATACATATATATGGTTAACCTTCATCTAGCTATTTTGGTACACAAAGTTGTGATAGGCCCAACATAACGATGCTTGTAAACTTTTCATCATTTTCTTGCCACCAGTGATTGAGCCCAACTTCAAAGTCATTCCATATGATGTTATAATATGACAATATCAATAACAGTACCAATGACTAGCATAATTTGATATTTGGTTGGAGCTTGGTATTAGCTTATACTATCTGGCCTTATATAAAGTGGTGAGAAACAACAAACAAACAATGATGTGACTTACTTCATAAGAATTCTGGATACAGTTTTCTTGTGATGCAAAGTTCTTTGCTGCTTGGGCTAAAAACTGTAAATAAAGTTTTATACTTCATTAAACCTCAAAGATGATTAAAAAAATAATGATTAAACAAAAAAATATCAGCTAGTATTTGTCACAATAAATTAAAACTAAAGAAAACCCACAAGAGTCTGTAAACCCTAGAGGTAAATTAGTGTTGGATGACCACTAGTGACTTTTTCAATTAAAGCTTTGAAATATATGTATATTACAATGAAGTAGCATGTAATTCTATTTTCTCTGAAGGTCATGGTCAAGTTTACAATACACAACTTTCATGTTAATCATGTAGCACATAATGAGAGAAACATTTTTTGGTGAAACTTTCCAGGCAAGTACTAATGATAATAATTATGTTAGCTACCCAGTACCAGTACATAAAAATCAAGCTAAGACAATCATCAAATCTGGAAAAAATATAGATCTATTAAAGTTACATTTCTGAAGATAGAGAAACTGATATGTTTTAATGAAGTCAGTATTCAGAGCCTCTGTAAAGAGAGTTTCTTCTCATGTTTGTTTGACCTTCAACAAAATACATTTCATATATGGCATATTTCAATTGCTGATGATACCATTCATTTAATCCATTATAAAGACTGCAAACTTTCCTTATCTTTTGAGATACTAGATTACTCAAAGAACTAAGCAATGAGCCAGCACCAGTGTTTAAAATACTTTTTCAGGCATCTCTTAACCAGGGCAGAGTACCAAGGGACTGGAAAGAAGCTATTAATGTCATCCCCCTATTTAATAAAAGGAGTAAAATCAGACCCAGGAAACTACTGACCAGTATCACTAACCAGCATCACATATGAAATCCTAGAACACACAATTTGTAGCAACATCATAAACCACTTATACAAACATAATGTCCTTACTCCATACCAACATGACTTTAGAAATATAGATCATGTGAAACACAACTTATAGGACTAACTGATGATTTTTAAAAAGGTGAGCAAACAGATGCTATCTTATTAGATTTTTTCTGAGGCTTTTGACAAAGTTCACCACCATAGTTTGCTTAAAAAATTATAATATTTTGGTATTGATGGTCCATTGCATCAGTGGATTAAAGATTTTCTGATAGGGAAAGAACAAACTTTAAATGGCTCTAAATCAACACCAATAACAGTAAACTCCATTGTACCGGTACCTCAAGGAACAGTCTTAGGTCCACTACTACTTCTAATTTACAGATATAATTAACTGAATTGCATTACTTCATGAGCAAAAGTAAGTTTTTTTGCAGACGATTGCATAATATATAGAGCAATAAAAAACAACACAAGATACAGAAATTTTACAAAGAGAATTAGATGAATTACAAAAATAGGAGTCAAATTGGAGCATGTCTTTCCACCAAGAAAAATGTCAGTTATTAAGAGTAACAAAAAAAACTAAAACAAATTAATTCCACTTATCTTATTCATGGTAAACCAGTAACACAGACTAAAAATATACCTAGGTGTCATGGAATCCCTATATTGATGAAACTATCGAAAAATCAAACAAAGCATTAAGGTTTATTTAAAGAAATTTCTATAAATCAAATAAGAACATAAAACTAAAATGTTATTTAACCTTGGTTAAATAATTAAGAAAGTGGAACAGACACAAAATAGAGTAGTGAGATTCATAACAAACAAATATTCACATTTTACTAGACTAACACCTTTAGTAAAATCATTAAATTAAGAAAGCCTTCAGGAGAGAAGACTCAAAAGTAAAGTAGCAATAATACATAAAACACTGAACAGTGAACCATAATTCATAATTTTCAAATACAAAATAAAATCTAATAAAATATTCAGAAAGACACAAGGATAAGGGCACATTCCTCATTCAATTTGCTAGGACCAATTTGTACAAATGCTCATTCTTCCCTAGTGCTATTAGAGCATGGAATGTGTTGCCTTAGCTAGCCAGGAAAACCAGTGACTTAGCAGAATTTAGGTAATTGGTTAACATATATGACTAAATGCATGATTCGTAGGACATAATCATCTTTTACAAAGTAACGTCCGTATTATATAGGATAAGCTACTTAAGTATAAGTCGTAAGACATGAACAAGACCTGACTAGATCTAGCTACTCTAGTCTAGACTCTCTAGAATACTATAGATTCTAGATCTAGATCTATTGAGTCTAGATACTAAGATAGTAGATTCTAGTGTATCTTATGACATCTAGTTAATCTAGATACACTCATTCAAGTCATTGTACTGAAAGTTACAAGTATGAAACTTTGAAAGAAAGTAGATCTAATTTAATAAAAAAAGTAAGTGATGATAATCATGATTCATAATCTATTCTACAAATTCTAGAGCTAGAATGTCTAGCTAGATTAGTCTAGACTCTAGATCTAGGTCTTAGATCTAATCAATTTAGAGTCTAGACTCTAGAGTTACCATTGCCAGTTAGATCTACTCAGAGTTAGTCATACTCAGTATGAGTATGACTAGTATGAGTCATAGTCAATCATCAATGAATAGATCTACATCTAGATTAAAAAAAATAATTAAAGATTAATAAAATTCTAGTAATTTCTACTAGTAGTACAAGATCTAGATCTAGATCTTGATTCTAGATGTAGATCTATTACACGGAGATGGTGATTATCTCGACAAGACATGCCTCATTTGATTTAGATCCTCTAATGACTTGTCTGGCTAGTGAACCAATATCATTTATATTTGATGTGACCTTTTCGTTAAGACGAATTTTAGTTTCTTGGTTCCAATTATTAGAATGTCGATTGGTCGCCATCTTCTAGAAATGTAAACAAAAACATAAAAAGCTATCACTAACATACATTAGGAAAAGTTGCAAAATCACCGACCTATATAGTGTTACTGATTGGCTCAAATTAGAATCTTAGTTCCAAAAAAAAAGAACCTCAAACCATGACATGTAGATCTAGATCTACCTTATTCAAGTTGGAGAGATTAAGTTATATTTAAACCACATTGTAATTAGGCCTAGAAGTACAGACAAAGGATAAATAATAATTTAATATGATTAAATGAAAGGCCTAAATAAACGATAGATCCAGATTAGTGATGCCCAAAATACGTCCCGCCGCGACGTGCTTCCACCCGACCCGAAACGTCGTCGGGTAAACATTAAAAAACTGGAACAGACACAAAATAGAGCAGTGAGATTCATAACAAACGAATATTCACATTTGACTAGAGAAACACCTTTAGTAAAATCACTAAATTTAGAAAGCATTCAGGACAGAAGACTCAAAAGTAAAGTAGCAATTATGCATAAAACACTGAACCATAATCTTCAAATGGCTGCCTGGTCGTGCGGTTTGCGCGCTGGATTGTCGTTTGGATTTATCGATGGTTCCGGGTTCAAACCCTGCCCGCTCCCATCTCCCGTCGTCCTGCGGGAGGTTTGGACTAGGAAGTAAACTATCTTCAACTCTGAAGGAACATCCGAAATATGTAAAACATTTTACAATACAAAAACAAAATTTAATAAAATACCCAGAAAGACACAAAGGTAGTAATATAGAATGTATTCCATATGCTAGAACACATTTGTACAAATGCTCCTTCTTCCCTAGCGCTATTAGAGCATGGAAAGGGTTGCATGAGCTAGCCACAAAAACCAGTGACTTGGCAGAATTTAAGTCATTGGTTAATATGCATGGCTGAATGCATGACGCGTAAGACGTAATCGTCTTCTTTTTAGAAGTAACTTTTGTATTATATAAGATAAGATTATATAAGATTCGTTATTTTGTTGATTTATAGATCACTGGCTAAGCTTTAGACTCGATCTTCAGTTATCCATTTGTCTGTTGGGTCACCACGTCTGATTTGTCAACCAGTTTTCTCCATTCCTCTATGTCTTTAGCCTTCAGTAGAATCTCTTTCAATGAATGGCCTGTCTATTCTTTAATATTGTCTACCTGTCGCTTTCTCTGCCTGCCTCTCTTCTTCTTTTTCCTGGTACTGATCCCCGAAAGAAGATATGTTTGTTTGTTTGTAATATGTTTTACATGTTTCGTTTTTTCCTTCAGAAGTGAATATAATTTAGTCCAAACCTCCCGCAAACTTACGGGGAATGGGAGCGGGCAGGGTTTGAATCCGGGACCATTGATAAGTCCGAACGACAGTCCAGCAGAATACCACCCAACCAGGCAGCCATCTTGCTAGCACTGAGGATCTTGTGACATGTCTATTAAGCTTTTACAACTTTAGAATAAAGCCATGGACTTCGCCAGTACTGAGTCTCGTGTCTTATCTAGTTCACAATCAATCTTGCCTTTTTGTCTAGGAAAACTCTCAAGGGACATTACCTCAAACTTACACGACTTACATGAACACACAATTACAACGACGATTTCTTGTGTTACCTACCTTTTGTGACCTGGCGTGTTCTGCAATGAAAGTGTAGTGACTTCTTTGATATCGATCGAAAACAAATATTGCCTTGTAGTGTGTTGGTGGCTGTGTGTTGTGTGCATGTGCTGGGATTATGAGGTTCTGAGAAAGGGAAAGTGCCTCTAGTGCTAGCATCTATGTATCGACTGAGAGAGGATACAAAGAGTGACTGTCACGTGCTAGAGTTTACCAAGAGGCATGACGGGAGACAGACTAGAGCTGATGCCTTAAAAGATCGGTGAGTTTCATGTGTGCATGTCTGTGCGTGTGTGCAAGGGAGATAGAGGGAGAGAGAAAGAGAGAGAGAAATAGAAAGAGAAAGAAACAGAGAGGGGGAGAGAAAGAGAGAGAAATAGAAAGAGAAAGAAAGGAAGAAAGAAAGAAAGAGAGAGAGATAGACATATGTAGAATTGTTTAACTCTTACCTTGCTTTTTAACAAATTGTGTCGTTTTCGAAATCAGTGTTCGAAACTTTTTTTTTTTTAGTTGAAGATTTTCATACACCGAGGCAGGGCCGTATTTAAATGAAGGCAGGTGGGTCTACAGCTCCGGGGACTCCACAAGAAAGGGTCCACCGCAAAAGAGATAAAAATATTTCCGAATTTTGACGGGTCAGAAACCTTTTTTATCACTTTTTTGCGGCTGCCAAAAACTGAGATGAAGACGTGTAGGAGCTCCCGGAATAAGGAAATAAAGCTCCGGGTTTACGGCAGTGCGTTTACCAAGGGCATTAACCTCCAGAAACTAAAAAGTTTACACTTTAAAAAAAAAAAATATGCATATTAAATAATTTTTTAAAAAGGAAAGTGAGATAAAATTTATAAAAGCTTTATTTCTTTCTTCTAAAATATAACATGCTTTTAGATACAATCATCCATAAGTGGATCGTTATTAAAGCTTTCAAAGCATTGTAAAGGCCTCCACAAAAACTCTGACCCGGGGCCTCTACATACCTAAATCACGCCCTACATGGAGTCAAAGCCAACAGCAGCAACCCATATTTTGTATCCGGTGTAAAGAATATGGAAGTGTCGATAAGCGAACCAGTTTTTGTGCACTGTAGGAGCAAACTTAAAGCTATTTCGTCTGTAGCTCAAAGTGCTTTGTACTATTTAGTTGGCAATGGTGAACTTTCAGTACGACGTCCTTTGACATTATTCTGTTTATTAATTTCAACAACTTTAAAATCATTTTTGTCAAAGTTTTTCATTAGGTTCCATTGTATTGTCACCCCATTTGTTATTATCGCCCTGTCGTCTATGTCTCTCTTACTGTACTTGGTTGCTTAAAAAAATGTAAACGAGATCTTTTAAGTGAAAGTGTGTAGAAAGGGCGGATTACTGTGTTTTAACCTTAAGTGTGAAAGTCATGAATAAAGTTGTTCTCTCTTGAGTGACGAGATTGATTTGTTTTTTTTTACTGCTGTCTTTTTTTTTGGTGGTCAACGTAACAGAGGTGCCACACGGAAACGCTTTAAAGAACATCTTAGGCACCAACTTACCTTAGCTGACATAGAAGAGAGCACCTGGTTGCATGCGGTCTCAGAACGAGGCAGCTGGAGGTCGTCAACTTTCCTTGGCTGACATAGAAGAGAGCACCTGGTTGCATGCGGCCTTAATCGACCACCGGCAGACAAGGCTATGCTTGTCCTGGATGCGGCAAAATATGTAGGTCACAGCTGGGGCTGCGTAGCCACTGGAAATACCGCATTCCTCATTAATCTTCAGACAATCCCTTTTTAAAATTATTTTTATTATTGTACTAGTTATATTTTAGTAGTTTCGCTTACCAAATAATTCTACTTCAGAGTCGATACATTTTCTGCGTGTATAAAGAATGTAATTCACTCATTAGGAAAAGCTGTTGATGTTAAGTTTGAACCCACGACGTTCACTATCCCAAAGAGAGGTAGAATTAAGTAGTAGGCTTTAGAAAAACGAGAGGTCGCGAGTTTGAATCCCAGTGAAGTCTATGACGTTATTGGCTGGGAAAGTTTAGGTGGTTGGCAATTGTGCTGACCAAATTGACACTCTCGTTAGCCTCCGGCCATAAAAACAGATGACCATTACATGCTCTTTTACAACCTCTGCTGTAATTGAAAAATAATCTTAAGGGAGTTTATCCCTCTGTCGTTGTGACTAGACTTGCTCTGCTCTCTCCTTTATGTTTAAAGGTGTGCATATTTAGATGCCTTCTCTGAGAAAAAGAGCACATATTAGCTTAGTTAATAAGGATTTTATACGGTTCCGTTAGGTTGTCACTGCCGGAAGTGGTAATGTACATAAGCATTTCACTACCTATAAAATTATTCTATACGGCATGCGTCTCAAATAGCCTTTGACAACAAGTCTCACTCCTGGCCTTCATGAGTGGCTCAGACAGTGAGTCCGGCGGAACTATGTTTACTAACAGGAAAAAAAGGCGAAGGCGAGTAACTGTCGCCTAAACCAGTAAGCTCGTTCGCCTTGGCTGGCTACCCATCTAGGAGAAGGAAAACTCTGAATTCAAACCAATACCCTTAGGCAGCTTGGAGTTCCCAGAGCTACAGCCTGGTAGAGCCTGCGACGCCGCTGACCCCAAACTGTATCGGAACGTTTCTTTGGACACATCAGCTGCATGGAGAGGTGGGAACTCTTGTGTGGGCGACATCGTTCCGACCTCAGCTAATGCCCAGGCATTCACCTCATTTCCATGAGATGATCCCGTGCAAAACCGTACCGAAATCTGCCCGATCCTTTCTGTTTGTCACCATTCATCCTTTCTGTTTGTCACCTTTCATCCTTTCTGTTTGTAACCATTCATCCTTTCTGTTTGCCACCATTCGTCCTTTCTGTTTGCCACCATTCATCCTTTCTGTTTGCCACCATTCATTCTTTCTGTCTGCCACCATTCATCCTTTCTGTTTGCCACCATTCATCCTTTCTGTTTGTCACCATTCATCCTTTCTGTTTGCCACCATTCATCCTTTCTGTTTGCTACCATTCATCCTTTCTGTTTGCCACCATTCGTCCTTTCTGTCTGCCACCATTCATCCTTTCTGTTTGTCACCATTCATCCTTTCTGTCTGTAACCATTCATCCTTTCTGTTTGCCACCATTCATCCTTTCTGTTTGCCACCATTCGTCCTTTCTGTCTGCCACCATTCATCCTTTCTGTTTGTAATCATTCATCCTTTCTGTTTGCCACCATTCATCCTTTCTGTTTGCCACCATTCATCCTTTCTGTTTGCCACCATTCGTCCTTTCTGTTTGCCACCATTCGTCCTTTCTGTCTGCCACCATTCGTCCTTTCTGTTTGCCACCATTCATCCTTTCTGTCTGCCACCATTCGTCCTTTCTGTTTGTCACCATTCGTCCTTTCTGTTTGCCACCATTCGTCCTTTCTGTTTGCCACCATTCGTCCTTTCTGTTTGCCACCATTCGTCCTTTCTGTTTGCCACCATTCATCCTTTCTGTCTGCCACCATTCGTCCTTTCTGTTTGCCACCATTCGTCCTTTCTGTTTGTCACCATTCATCCTTTCTGTTTGCCACCATTCGTCCTTTATGTTTGCCACCATTCATCCTTTCTGTTTGTCACCATTCATCCTTTCTGTTTTCCACCATTCATCCTTTCTGTTTGCCACCATTCATCCTTTCTGTTTGCCACCATTCATCCTTTCTGTTTGCCACCATTCATCCTTTCTGTTTGCCACCATTCATCCTTTCTGTTTGCCACTATTCATCCTTTCTGTTTGTCACCATTCATCCTTTCTGTTTGTCACCATTCATCCTTTCTGTTTGTCACCATTCATCATTTCTGTTTGTCACCATTCATCCTTTCTGTTTGTCACCATTCATCCTTTCTGTTTGTCACCATTCATCCTTTCTGTTTGTCACCATTCATCCTTTCTGTTTGCCACCATTCATCCTTTCTGTTTGCCAACATTCGTCCTTTCTGTCTGCCACCATTCATCCTTTCTGTTTGTCATCATTCATCCTTTCTGTTTGTCAGCATTCATCCTTTCTGTCTGCCACCATTCATCCTTTCTGTTTGCCACCATTCATCCTTTCTGTCTGCCACCATTCATCCTTTCTGTTTGTCACCAATCATCCTTTCTGTTTGCCACCAATCATCCTTTCTGTTTGCCACCATTCATCCTTTCTGTTTGCCACCATTTATCCTTTCTGTCTGCCACCATTTGTCCTTTCTGTTTGCCACCATTCGTCCTTTCTGTCTACCACCATTCATCCTTTCTGTCTGCCACCATTTGTCCTTTCTGTCTGCCACCATTCATCCTTTCTGTCTGCCACCATTCATCCTTTTTGTTTGCCACCATTCATCCTTTCTGTTTGTCACCATTTATCCTTTCTGTCTGCCACCATTTGTCCTTTCATTCTGCCACCATTCATCCTTTCTGTCTGCCACCATTCATCCTTTTTGTTTGCCACCATTAATCCTTTCTGTTTGTCGCCATTCATCCTTTCTGTTTGTCACCATTCATCCTTTCTGTTTGTCACCATTTATCCTTTCTGTTTGCCATCATTCATCTTTTCTGTTTGCCACCATTCATCCTTTCTGTTTGCCACCATTTGTCCTTTCTGTCTGCCACCATTCGTCCTTTCTGTTTGCCACCATTCGTCCTTTCTGTCTGCCGACATTCATCCTTTCTATTTGTCACCATTCATCCTTTCTGTTTGTCACCATTCATCCATTCTGTTTGTCACCATTCGTCCTTTCTGTCTGCCACCATTCGTCCTTTCTGTTTGCCACCATTCGTCCTTTCTGTCTGCCACCATTCATCCTTTCTGTTTGTCACCAATCATCCTTTCTGTTTGTCACCAATCATCCTTTCTGTTTGCCACCATTCGTCCTTTCTGTTTGTCACCAATCATCCTTTCTGTTTGTCACCATTCATCCTTTCTGTTTGTAACCATTCATCCTTTCTGTATGCCACCATTCATCCTTTCTGTTTGTCACCATTCATCCTTTCTGTTTGTCACCATTCATCCTTTCTGTTTGTCACCATTCATCCTTTCTGTTTGCCACCATTCATCCTTTCTGTTTGTCACCATTCATCCTTTCTGTTTGCCACCATTCATCCTTTCTGTTTGTCACCTCTCATCCTTTCTGTTTGCCACCATTCATCCTTTCTGTTTGTCACAATTCATCCTTTCTGTTTGCCACTATTCATCCTTTCTGTTTGTCACCATTCATCCTTTCTGTTTGTCACCATTCATCCTTTCTGTTTGCCACCATTCATCCTTTATGTTTGCTAGCATTCATCCTTTCTGTTTGTCACCATTCATCCTTTCTGTCTGCCACCATTCATCCTTTCTGTTTGCCACCATTCGTCCTTTCTGTTTGCCACCATTCGTCCTTTCTGTCTGCCACCATTCATCCTTTCTGTTTGTCACCAATCATCCTTTCTGTTTGTCACCAATCATCCTTTCTGTTTGCCACCATTCATCCTTTCTGTTTGTCACCATTCATCCTTTCTGTTTGTCACCATTCATCCTTTCTGTTTGTCACCATTCATCCTTTCTGTTTGTCACCATTCATCCTTTCTGTTTGTTACCATTCATCCTTTCTGTTTGTCACCATTCATCCTTTCTGTTTGTCACCATTCATCCTTTCTGTCTGCCACCATTCATCCTTTCTGTTTGTCACCATTCATCCTTTCTGTTTGCCACCATTCGTCCTTTCTGTCTGCCACCATTCATCCTTTCTGTTTGTCACCTTTCATCCTTTCTGTTTGTCACCATTCATCCTTTCTGTTTGTCACCATTCATCCTTTCTGTTTGCCACCATTCATCCTTTCTGTCTGCCACCATTCATCCTTTCTGTTTGTCACCATTCATCCTTTCTGTTTGTCACCATTCATCCTTTCTGTTTGTCACCATTCATCCTTTCTGTTTGCTACCATTCATCCTTTCTGTTTGCCACCATTCGTCCTTTCTGTCTGCCACCATTCATCCTTTCTGTTTGTCACCATTCATCCTTTCTGTCTGTAACCATTCATCCTTTCTGTTTGCCACCATTCATCCTTTCTGTTTGCCACCATTCGTCCTTTCTGTCTGCCACCATTCATCCTTTCTGTTTGTAATCATTCATCCTTTCTGTTTGCCACCATTCATCCTTTCTGTTTGCCACCATTCATCCTTTCTGTTTGTTACCATTCGTCCTTTCTGTTTGCCACCATTCGTCCTTTCTGTCTGCCACCATTCGTCCTTTCTGTTTGCCACCATTCATCCTTTCTGTCTGCCACCATTCGTCCTTTCTGTTTGTCACCATTCGTCCTTTCTGTTTGCCACCATTCGTCCTTTCTGTTTGCCACCATTCGTCCTTTCTGTTTGCCACCATTCGTCCTTTCTGTTTGCCACCATTCATCCTTTCTGTCTGCCACCATTCGTCCTTTCTGTTTGCCACCATTCGTCCTTTCTGTTTGTCACCATTCATCCTTTCTGTTTGCCACCATTTGTCCTTTCTGTCTGCCACCATTCATCCTTTCTGTTTGTCACCATTCATCCTTTCTGTTTTCCACCATTCATCCTTTCTGTTTGCCACCATTCATCCTTTCTGTTTGCCACCATTCATCCTTTCTGTTTGCCACCATTCATCCTTTCTGTTTGCCACCATTCATCCTTTCTGTTTGCCACTATTCATCCTTTCTGTTTGTCACCATTCATCCTTTCTGTTTGTCACCATTCATCCTTTCTGTTTGTCACCATTCATCATTTCTGTTTGTCACCATTCATCCTTTCTGTTTGTCACCATTCATCCTTTCTGTTTGTCACCATTCATCCTTTCTGTTTGTCACCATTCATCCTTTCTGTTTGCCACCATTCATCCTTTCTGTTTGCCACCATTCGTCCTTTCTGTCTGCCACCATTCATCCTTTCTGTTTGTCATCATTCATCCTTTCTGTTTGTCAGCATTCATCCTTTCTGTCTGCCACCATTCATCCTTTCTGTTTGCCACCATTTATCCTTTCTGTCTGCCACCATTCATCCTTTCTGTTTGTCACCAATCATCCTTTCTGTTTGTCACCAATCATCCTTTCTGTTTGCCACCATTCATCCTTTCTGTTTGCCACCATTTATCCTTTCTGTCTGCCACCATTTGTCCTTTCTGTTTGCCACCATTCGTCTTTTCTGTCTACCACCATTCATCCTTTCTGTCTGCCACCATTTGTCCTTTCTGTCTGCCACCATTCATCCTTTCTGTCTGCCACCATTCATCCTTTTTGTTTGCCACCATTCATCCTTTCTGTTTGTCACCATTTATCCTTTCTGTTTGCCACCATTTGTCCTTTCATTCTGCCACCATTCATCCTTTCTGTCTGCCACCATTCATCCTTTTTGTTTGCCACCATTAATCCTTTCTGTTTGTCGCCATTCATCCTTTCTGTTTGTCACCATTCATCCTTTCTGTTTGTCACCATTTATCCTTTCTGTTTGCCACCATTCATCCTTTCTGTTTGTCACCATTCATCTTTTCTGTTTGCCACCATTCATCCTTTCTGTTTGTCACCTCTCATCCTTTCTGTTTGCCACCATTCATCCTTTCTGTTTGTCACAATTCATCCTTTCTGTTTGCCACTATTCATCCTTTCTGTTTGTCACCATTCATCCTTTCTGTTTGTCACCATTCATCCTTTCTGTTTGCCACCATTCATCCTTTATGTTTGCTAGCATTCATCCTTTCTGTTTGTCACCATTCATCCTTTCTGTCTGCCACCATTCATCCTTTCTGTTTGCCACCATTCGTCCTTTCTGTTTGCCACCATTCGTCCTTTCTGTCTGCCACCATTCATCCTTTCTGTTTGTCACCAATCATCCTTTCTGTTTGTCACCAATCATCCTTTCTGTTTGCCACCATTCATCCTTTCTGTTTGTCACCATTCATCCTTTCTGTTTGTCACCATTCATCCTTTCTGTTTGTCACCATTCATCCTTTCTGTTTGTCACCATTCATCCTTTCTGTTTGTTACCATTCATCCTTTCTGTTTGTCACCATTCATCCTTTCTATTTGTCACCATTCATCCTTTCTGTCTGCCACCATTCATCCTTTCTGTTTGTCACCATTCATCCTTTCTGTTTGCCACCATTCGTCCTTTCTGTCTGCCACCATTCATCCTTTCTGTTTGTCACCTTTCATCCTTTCTGTTTGTCACCATTCATCCTTTCTGTTTGTCACCATTCATCCTTTCTGTTTGCCACCATTCATCCTTTCTGTCTGCCACCTTTCATCCTTTCTGTTTGTCACCATTCATCCTTTCTGTTTATCACCATTCATCCTTTCTGTTTGTCACCATTCATCCTTTCTGTTTGCTACCATTCATCCTTTCTGTTTGCCACCATTCGTCCTTTCTGTCTGCCACCATTCATCCTTTCTGTTTGTCACCATTCATCCTTTCTGTCTGTAACCATTCATCCTTTCTGTTTGCCACCATTCATCCTTTCTGTTTGCCACCATTCGTCCTTTCTGTCTGCCACCATTCATCCTTTCTGTTTGTAATCATTCATCCTTTCTGTTTGCCACCATTCATCCTTTCTGTTTGCCACCATTCATCCTTTCTGTTTGCCACCATTCGTCCTTTCTGTTTGCCACCATTCGTCCTTTCTGTCTGCCACCATTCGTCCTTTCTGTTTGCCACCATTCATCCTTTCTGTCTGCCACCATTCGTCCTTTCTGTTTGTCATCATTCGTCCTTTCTGTTTGCCACCATTCGTCCTTTCTGTTTGCCACCATTCGTCCTTTCTGTTTGCCACCATTCGTCCTTTCTGTTTGCCACCATTCATCCTTTCTGTCTGCCACCATTCGTCCTTTCTGTTTGCCACCATTCGTCCTTTCTGTTTGTCACCATTCATCCTTTCTGTTTGCCACCATTCGTCCTTTATGTTTGCCACCATTCATCCTTTCTGTTTGCCACTATTCATCCTTTCTGTTTTCCACCATTCATCCTTTCTGTTTGCCACCATTCATCCTTTCTGTTTGCCACCATTCATCCTTTCTGTTTGCCACCATTCATCCTTTCTGTTTGCCACCATTCATCCTTTCTGTTTGCCACTATTCATCCTTTCTGTTTGTCACCATTCATCCTTTCTGTTTGTCACCATTCATCCTTTCTGTTTGTCACCATTCATCATTTCTGTTTGTCACCATTCATCCTTTCTGTTTGTCACCATTCATCCTTTCTGTTTGTCACCATTCATCCTTTCTGTTTGTCACCATTCATCCTTTCTGTCTGCCACCATTCGTCCTTTCTGTTTGCCACCATTCGTCCTTTCTGTCTGCCACCATTCATCCTTTCTGTTTGTCATCATTCATCCTTTCTGTTTGTCAGCATTCATCCTTTCTGTCTGCCACCATTCATCCTTTCTGTTTGCCACCATTTATCCTTTCTGTCTGCCACCATTCATCCTTTCTGTTTGTCACCAATCATCCTTTCTGTTTGTCACCAATCATCCTTTCTGTTTGCCACCATTCATCCTTTCTGTTTGCCACCATTTATCCTTTCTGTCTGCCACCATTTGTCCTTTCTGTTTGCCACCATTCGTCTTTTCTGTCTACCACCATTCATCCTTTCTGTCTGCCACCATTTGTCCTTTCTGTCTGCCACTATTCATCCTTTCTGTCTGCCACCATTCATCCTTTTTGTTTGCCACCATTCATCCTTTCTGTTTGTCACCATTTATCCTTTCTGTTTGCCACCATTTGTCCTTTCATTCTGCCACCATTCATCCTTTCTGTCTGCCACCATTCATCCTTTTTGTTTGCCACCATTAATCCTTTCTGTTTGTCGCCATTCATCCTTTCTGTTTGTCACCATTCATCCTTTCTGTTTGTCACCATTTATCCTTTCTGTTTGCCATCATTCATCTTTTCTGTTTGCCACCATTCATCCTTTCTGTTTGCCACCATTTGTCCTTTCTGTCTGCCACCATTCGTCCTTTCTGTTTGCCACCATTCGTCCTTTCTGTCTGCCGACATTCATCCTTTCTATTTGTCACCATTCATCCTTTCTGTTTGTCACCATTCATCCATTCTGTTTGTCACCATTCGTCCTTTCTGTCTGCCACCATTCGTCCTTTCTGTTTGCCACCATTC
Organism: Biomphalaria sudanica; assembly: GCA_036873155.1. Taxonomy (NCBI): domain Eukaryota; kingdom Metazoa; phylum Mollusca; class Gastropoda; family Planorbidae; genus Biomphalaria; species Biomphalaria sudanica. The sequence goes on along the minus strand of JAZGLO010000419.1, from coordinate 324,924 downwards.
GTCCTTTCTGTCTGCCACCATTCATCCTTTCTGTTTGTCACCAATCATCCTTTCTGTTTGTCACCAATCATCCTTTCTGTTTGCCACCATACATCCTTTCTGTTTGCCACCATTCATCCTTTCTGTTTGCCACCATTCATCCTTTCTGTTCGCCATCATTCATCCTTTCTGTTTGCCACCATTCATCCTTTCTGTTTGTCACCAATCATCCTTTCTGTTTGCCACTATTCATCCTTTCTGTTTGCCACCATTCGTCCTTTCTGTCTGCCACCATTCGTCCTTTCTGTTTGTCACCAATCATCCTTTCTGTTTGCCACCATTCATCCTTTCTGTTTGCCACCATTCGTCCTTTCTGTTTGTCACCAATCATCCTTTCTGTTTGTCACCATTCATCCTTTCTGTTTGTAACCATTCATCCTTTCTGTATGCCACCATTCATCCTTTCTGTTTGTCACCATTCATCCTTTCTGTTTGTCACCATTCATCCTTTCTGTTTGTCACCATTCATCCTTTCTGTTTGCCACCATTCATCCTTTCTGTTTGTCACCATTCATCCTTTCTGTTTGCCACCATTCATCCTTTCTGTTTGTCACCTCTCATCCTTTCTGTTTGCCACCATTCATCCTTTCTGTTTGTCACAATTCATCCTTTCTGTTTGCCACTATTCATCCTTTCTGTTTGTCACCATTCATCCTTTCTGTTTGTCACCATTCATCCTTTCTGTTTGCCACCATTCATCCTTTATGTTTGCCAGCATTCATCCTTTCTGTTTGTCACCATTCATCCTTTCTGTCTGCCACCATTCATCCTTTCTGTTTGCCACCATTCGTCCTTTCTGTTTGCCACCATTCGTCCTTTCTGTCTGCCACCATTCATCCTTTCTGTTTGTCACCAATCATCCTTTCTGTTTGTCACCAATCATCCTTTCTGTTTGTCACCATTCGTCCTTTCTGTTTGCCACCATTCATCCTTTCTGTTTGTCAACTATCATCCTTTCTGTTTGTCACCATTCATCCTTTCTGTTTGTCACCATTCATATTTTCTGTTTGTCACCATTCATCCTTTCTGTTTGTTACCATTCATCCTTTCTGTTTGTCACCATTCATCCTTTCTGTTTGTCACCATTCATCCTTTCTGTCTGCCACCATTCATCCTTTCTGTTTGTCACCATTCATCCTTTCTGTTTGCCACCATTCGTCCTTTCTGTCTGCCACCATTCATCCTTTCTGTTTGTCACCTTTCATCCTTTCTGTTTGTCACCATTCATCCTTTCTGTTTGTCACCATTCATCCTTTCTGTTTGCCACCATTTATCCTTTCTGTCTGCCACCATTCATCCTTTCTGTTTGTCACCATTCATCCTTTCTGTTTGTCACCATTCATCCTTTCTGTTTGTCACCATTCATCCTTTCTGTTTGCTACCATTCATCCTTTCTGTTTGCCACCATTCGTCCTTTCTGTCTGCCACCATTCATCCTTTCTGTTTGTCACCATTCATCCTTTCTGTCTGTAACCTTTCATCCTTTCTGTTTGCCACCATTCATCCTTTCTGTTTGCCACCATTCGTCCTTTCTGTCTGCCACCATTCATCCTTTCTGTTTGTAATCATTCATCCTTTCTGTTTGCCACCATTCATCCTTTCTGTTTGCCACCATTCATCCTTTCTGTTTGCCACCATTCGTCCTTTCTGTTTGCCACCATTCGTCCTTTCTGTCTGCCACCATTCGTCCTTTCTGTTTGCCACCATTCATCCTTTCTGTCTGCCACCATTCGTCCTTTCTGTTTGTCACCATTCGTCCTTTCTGTTTGCCACCATTCGTCCTTTCTGTTTGCCACCATTCGTCCTTTCTGTTTGCCACCATTCGTCCTTTCTGTTTGCCACCATTCATCCTTTCTGTCTGCCACCATTCGTCCTTTCTGTTTGCCACCATTCGTCCTTTCTGTTTGTCACCATTCATCCTTTCTGTTTGCCACCATTCGTCCTTTATGTTTGCTACCATTCATCTTTTCTGTTTGTCACCATTCATCCTTTCTGTTTTCCACCATTTATCCTTTCTGTTTGCCACCATTCATCCTTTCTGTTTGCCACCATTCATCCTTTCTGTTTGCCACCATTCATCCTTTCTGTTTGCCACCATTAATCCTTTCTGTTTGCCACTATTCATCCTTTCTGTTTGTCACCATTCATTCTTTCTGTTTGTCACCATTCATCCTTTCTGTTTGTCACCATTCATCCTTTCTGTTTGTCACCATTCATCCTTTCTGTTTGTCACCATTCATCCTTTCTGTTTGTCACCATTCATCCTTTCTGTTTGTCACCATTCATCCTTTCTGTTTGTCACCATTCATCCTTTCTGTTTGTCACTATTCATCCTTTCTGTTTGCCACAATTCATCCTTTCTGTTTGCCACCATTCGTCCTTTCTGTCTGCCACCATTCATCCTTTCTGTTTGTCATCATTCATCCTTTCTGTTTGTCAGCATTCATCCTTTCTGTCTGCCACCATTCATCCTTTCTGTTTGCCACCATTCATCCTTTCTGTCTGCCACCATTCATCCTTTCTGTTTGTCAACAATCATCCTTTCTGTTTGTCACCAATCATCCTTTCTGTTTGTCACCAATCATCCTTTCTGTTTGCCACCATTCGTCCTTTCTGTCTACCACCATTCATCCTTTCTGTCTGCCACCATTTGTCCTTTCTGTCTGCCACCATTCATTCTTTCTGTCTGCCACCATTCATCCTTTTTGTTTGCCACCATTCATCCTTTCTGTTTGTCACCATTTATCCTTTCTGTCTGCCACCATTTGTCCTTTCATTCTGCCACCATTCATCCTTTCTGTCTGCCACCATTCATCCTTTTTGTTTGCCACCATTAATCCTTTCTGTTTGTCGCCATTCATCCTTTCTGTTTGTCACCATTCATCCTTTCTGTTTGTCACCATTTATCCTTTCTGTTTGCCATCATTCATCTTTTCTGTTTGCCACCATTCATCCTTTCTGTTTGCCACCATTTGTCCTTTCTGTCTGCCACCATTCGTCCTTTCTGTTTGCCACCATTCGTCCTTTCTGTCTGCCGACATTCATCCTTTCTGTTTGTCACCATTCATCCTTTCTGTTTGTCACCATTCATCCATTCTGTTTGTCACCATTCGTCCTTTCTGTCTGCCACCATTCGTCCTTTCTGTTTGCCACCATTCGTCCTTTCTGTCTGCCACCATTCATCCTTTCTGTTTGTCACCAATCATCCTTTCTGTTTGTCACCAATCATCCTTTCTGTTTGCCACCATACATCCTTTCTGTTTGCCACCATTCATCCTTTCTGTTTGCCACCATTCATCCTTTCTGTTTGCCATCATTCATCCTTTCTGTTTGCCACCATTCATCCTTTCTGTTTGTCACCAATCATCCTTTCTGTTTGCCACTATTCATCCTTTCTGTTTGCCACCATTCGTCCTTTCTGTCTGCCACCATTCGTCCTTTCTGTTTGTCACCAATCATCCTTTCTGTTTGCCACCATTCGTCCTTTCTGTCTGCCACCATTCGTCCTTTCTGTTTGTCACCAATCATCCTTTCTGTTTGTCACCATTCATCCTTTCTGTTTGTAACCATTCATCCTTTCTGTATGCCACCATTCATCCTTTCTGTTTGTCACCATTCATCCTTTCTGTTTGTCATTATTCATCCTTTCTGTTTGTCACCATTCATCCTTTCTGTTTGCCACCATTCATCCTTTCTGTTTGTCACCATTCATCCTTTCTGTTTTCCACCATTCATCCTTTCTGTTTGTCACCATTCATCCTTTCTGTTTGCCACCATTCATCCTTTCTGTTTGTCACCTCTCATCCTTTCTGTTTGCCACCATTCATCCTTTCTGTTTGTCACAATTCATCCTTTCTGTTTGCCACTATTCATCCTTTCTGTTTGTCACCATTCATCCTTTCTGTTTGTCACCATTCATCCTTTCTGTTTGCCACCATTCATCCTTTATGTTTGCCACCATTCATCCTTTCTGTTTGTCACCATTCATCCTTTCTGTCTGCCACCATTCATCCTTTCTGTTTGCCACCATTCGTCCTTTCTGTTTGCCACCATTCGTCCTTTCTGTCTGCCACCATTCATCCTTTCTGTTTGTCACCAATCATCCTTTCTGTTTGTCACCAATCATCCTTTTTGTTTGTCACCATTCGTCCTTTCTGTTTGCCACCATTCATCCTTTCTGTTTGTCACCATTCATCCTTTCTGTTTGTCACCATTCATCCTTTCTGTTTTTCACCATTCATCCTTTCTGTTTGTCACCATTCATCCTTTCTGTTTGTTACCATTCATCCTTTCTGTTTGTCACCATTCATCCTTTCTGTTTGTCACCATTCATCATTTCTGTCTGCCACCATTCATCCTTTCTGTTTGCCACCATTCGTCCTTTCTGTCTGCCACCATTCATCCTTTCTGTTTGTCACCTTTCATCCTTTCTGTTTGTCACCATTCATCCTTTCTGTTTGTCACCATTCATCCTTTCTGTTTGCCACCATTCGTCCTTTCTGTCTGCCACCATTCATCCTTTCTGTTTGTCACCATTCATCCTTTCTGTTTGTCACCATTCATCCTTTCTGTTTGTCACCATTCATCCTTTCTGTTTGTCACCATTCGTCCTTTCTGTCTGCCACCATTCATTCTTTCTGTCTGCCACCATTCATCCTTTCTGTTTGTCACCATTCATCCTTTCTGTTTGTCACCATTCATCCTTTCTGTTTGTCACCATTCATCCTTTCTATTTGTCACCAACCATCCTTTCTGTTTGTCACCATTCGTCCTTTCTGTCTGCCACCATTCATCCTTTCTGTTTGTCACCAATCATCCTTTCTGTTTGTCACCATTCATCCTTTCTGTTTGCCACCATTCATCCTTTCTGTTTGCCACCATTCATCCTTTCTGTTTGCCACCATTCGTCCTTTCTGTCTGCCACCATTCATCCTTTCTGTTTGTCACCATTCATCCTTTCTGTTTGCCACCATTCATCCTTTATGTTTGCTAGCATTCATCCTTTCTGTTTGTCACCATTCATCCTTTCTGTCTGCCACCATTCATCCTTTCTGTTTGCCACCATTCGTCCTTTCTGTTTGCCACCATTCGTCCTTTCTGTCTGCCACCATTCATCCTTTCTGTTTGTCACCAATCATCCTTTCTGTTTGTCACCAATCATCCTTTCTGTTTGCCACCATTCATCCTTTCTGTTTGTCACCATTCATCCTTTCTGTTTGTCACCATTCATCCTTTCTGTTTGTCACCATTCATCCTTTCTGTTTGTCACCAATCATCCTTTCTATTTGCCACCATTCATCCTTTTTGTTTGCCTATGTACATGGTACAATTTTTTTGCAAACTGGACAGCATTAATGCCAAGGTAAAAATCAAATGTCCGAACTATAATAAGCTGAATAAGACTGAATGGTTAATAACTAATAATCAACATTGTCCTGTTACATCTCGATAATAATGATGCATAAGCTGCACGTCAATTTTCTTTGGCTATTTTTTTCTATTCTTACGACACCATTTCCAAGTAAGGGACATAATCACGCTTCGTATTACTGAGTTTCAATTTACGTGGGCTACTGTTCCTTTTTAATTAGTAAGCCACGGAATGTACCGGTATTCTAAATGTATGCCTACAATGTTCATGTATTTGACTAGTGGCAATATTTTAGAGCTATCGAGTTACACCAAACTTACCCAAATTCCACCAAATTTATCCATCTTCCGCCAAACTTAAGCATATTCCACCAAACTTACCAATCTTTCGCCAAACTTAAATATATTCCACCAAACTTACCAATCTTTCGCCAAACTTAAATATATTCCACCAAACTTACCAATCTTTCGCCAAACTTAAATATATTCCACCAAACGTAACCTAACATCTACCGAACTTAACCCTTAACCCAGCTTCCACCAAACTTACCCATCTTCCACCAAACTTACCCATCTTCCACCAAACTTACCCATCTTCCACCAAACTTACCCATCTTCCACCAAACATACCCATCTTTTACCAAACTTACCCATCTTCCACCAAACTTAAGCATATTCCACCAAACTTACCCATCTTCCACCAAACTTAACCCAACATCTACCGAACTTAACCCTTAACCAACTTCCACCACTTAACTACCTTCCACCAAACTTACCCATCTTCCACCACTTAACTATCTTCCAATGTCTTACAATTGTTCTTGTTCAGACGCTCTTTCATATATATACATATATATATTCATGCATTCAGCATTTCGTACATATCAATAAGTGTATATTTTATTGTAGCAGTAACGTAGCTAGGAATTTGATATCATTTGAGGGCCTGAGGGGCTTGACCTCTTTGGGGGCCCCTTCATTTGTTTAATATTAAATGTATACAACAATTTCGAACACTCATTAGGCCTTAAGTGGGAGCCCGGGGGAATTTTCGAACTGTCCCATTCCTCCCTCCCACCATAGCTACGCCACTGTATCTTTATCGTTGTTAACTTCAATGGGCTATACTTTGTGGCTTATTTGGTGAACACTTGTGCAATTCATAGTAAAAAGATCCTGCTCTATAATTTTCATATTTTTGAATACCAGTTTTAAACCAGCTAACAAAATATATAAGATTTCGTCAGCTCAAGTTATCAAAGTGCAACGCGAGTTATATACATAAAACAAATAATTTACAAATAGAAAATCTAAAACACAATGAAGATACTCGGAATGACACAAAGATAGAGGCACATTTATAGTTCCATATGCTAGGAGAAAGTTGTACAAATGCTCCTTCCTCCCGTGTGCCATTAGAGAATGGACTGGGGTTACCTGAATCAGACAGGAAAACCAACGACTTAGCATAGACTATGTAATTTATTAATATGAATGACTAGATCGACACATGAAATGAGTAGAACGCAGACATCTTTTTTGAAGTCCGTACGTCCGTAATCTATAAGATAAATGTTGATAGTGTCTGATTTTTAAATCTATTCATGTCTTAGCAATGTGCCCTCCCCCCCCCCTTTTTTTTTTTTTAAATTTTCTTTTTTTTTTTAACGCTGCACTACATGACTAGAGATTGCACTACATGACTAGAGATTGCACTACATGACTAGAGATTGCACTACATGACTAGAGATTGCACTACATGACTAGAGATTGCACTACATGACTAGAGATTGCACTACATGACTAGAGATTGCACTACATGACTAGAGATTGCACTACATGACTAGAGATTGCACTACATGACTAGAGATTGCACTACATGACTAGAGATTGCACTACATGACTAGAGATTGTCAGTCTCCTTAACCCTCCAGGCTGTCATTTCTCACGGGGACTTTCTCTTCAATATGGCTTGGCCTCACGTGACCTATCAGACGATGCATACAGAAGTATCAATTTCAAAACTGCTAAAGTGCTGTTATTAAAATACAGTTAAATAATACCCTCCCCCACCGCGTGTGTGTCACAGTGTATACAGTGAGTGAATCGCTACGCACACGGCACAGGGCTATTATTTACATTTAATACCGTTTTTTAAATTGACATTTAGTGCCTAAAAGGTCAGACCAGTCAGACCTAATTTATTTAAAGGTGGATGCGGCAACTTGTTTGGTAATTAAAATAAAAAAAAAAGAATGCAGCGAAAAAGGGAAACAGTCTGTCCACGGTCGATAATGATTGGTCCAGCGTAACTCAATGAACCGGTGACTGCGCGTGTGTGTGTATGTGCGTGTGTCATTGTGTGTGTGACTACCCCGTGTTCAGTCCAGGTAAAAATGTAGTACCGATGGTGGAAAACAAGTCAAGCCCACATGTTTATACCTGACAGTACACAGAGAGAAATGGTGGACCTGTGCTATTGCCATGCCTAGCGAGTCAGCTTGTGTGCACACATCAGTGCTGTCGTGTAATCGGTGACGTTACAAGGGACGCATCTATTGTGTTAATTCACTTAAAACCATTAATAACGCGCTCCAGTTGTTGTAACCGGGATGTTACTGTTTGGATTTCCTGAGAGAATATGCGAAACTTTCTTTAGTAAGTAGACTTATTAGATATCTGGATCTAAATGTCTTAGATCTCAGGATCCGTTTTTATAATCCTTTAGTTACTAATGTGACAATTCTACAAGTAGGAAGACTACAATATACATAATTGTTTATATTTAGTAACTTAGTAAGCGTAGTAGTGTACAATATACTATAAAATAAGAGACACTTATGACAGAAGTCTAAAGAAATAAGTAAATACTGAACCATAATTTACTAATACAAAAAACAAAACCTAATAAAATACTCAGAGATACAAATATAAATGCACATTTCTTATTCCATATTCTAGGACACATTTGCAAATTGCATTCTCTATTTGTAATTAGAGCATGGGACGGGTTTTAATAAATAGCCAGAAAAATTACACCTTATCTTCCTATCTTATATAATACAGACGTTACTTCAAAAAAGGAAGATGATTACGTCCTACGCGTCATACATTCAGCCATGCATATTAACCAGTGGCTTAAATTCTGCCAAGTCGCTGGTTTTTCTGGCAGCTCAGGCAACCCATTCCATGCTCTAATATGTTATGTAAAATGTTTTACATGTTTCGGATGTTCCTTCAGAGTTGAAGATAGTTTACTTCCTAGTCCAAACCTCCCGCAGGACGACGGGGGATGGGAGCGGGCAGGGTTTGAACCCTGGACCATCGATAAATTCAAACGACAGCCCAGCGCGCAAACCGCACGACCAGGCAGCCATCCTTAGCAATAGCATTATGGAAGAAGGAGTATTGGTACAAATGTGTCCTAGCATAAGGGATGAGGAATGTGTCTTTATCTTTGTGTCTTTATCTTTGTGTCTTTCTTTCACGTCTAGATTTACCCATGAACACTCGTAGTACGTAATTATTTTTTTTTATCGAAGAGAGTCTTTAATTGATAAAATAAGTAATACTAGTTCTATCTATTGATGTCCATATGGTGTCCACTCTATTCGTGCGTTATCAGTTCCATTATTGATCCCCCATAAACTGTCACTTTTGAGAGTGCAATATAATTATAAGGTCAACCAATTATGAAATCGAATTTCATCAAAACTCTAATTACTTCATTAATTTCATCCTGTCGTAAACCTCTGAAATATTCCCCTCTCCAAAGTGACACCTAGACGCTTTGAGATGAGTGTCACCTGGTATCGATTTTATCTGCTAGTAGAGATAGTCTACACCTTAGCCATTCTTCAAGTGAGAGTGTGACTGCTAGTTTCAAAAGAAATGAAAAAGAGTTTATTGATTAAACCATTTTACATACCGTACTTTACGGTACTTTAAATAGCCTCTCTCTCTCTCTCTCTCTATCTATCTCTCTCTCTCTTTCACTTAAAATTACACTTATCTAAATTTGTTTTCAAACATGAAATGTATAAACAGTAAAATAGGAATTTTTTTAAGACGAAGATATAGTTACTTAAATCTAGGTGCCGTTGCAGCCCAGTGCGTTATTACACAGGCAGGGCCGGATTTTCCAATAGGTAACGTAAGTCAAATCTTAGGGTCCCCATGAGTAGCACTGACATTTAATATGTTCACTTATAAGTGCCCCATATCCCAGAAAGCTTAGGGTCTAAATCAGACAATGTACACATATTTTTTTTATTACTGAACTAATTTCAATTTGGTTAAATAGTGCTTAGTCTTTTTAATGCTTAATTTCATAAACACCAAGTCGAACCTGAACCCGAACTTTAGCTCTAACCGAACCCGAACTTAAATCAAATTGAAACGAACCGGACTTGAAGTGTGCAAGATGGGTTCGATTCCCATCTCGAATATAAATATTGGCCTACAAGGATTTTGTACCTTTTATTTGTTCCTTCATTCGACTTGTCAATAGCATAGACCACTTTATCTTTACTATCACAGTAACATTGCCAGTCAAAAGAAGTGTATTTACTATCAAATTTTAAACTTCTAGATGTAGAGTCAGGACATAACTTATTACGTAAGTGGAGTGAGTCGGTGGCATATTCTTTTTTTTTTTCCCGTTAGTTCAATTGTAATGAACCGTTGTGATCTTTGCCATCTAGACTAGACTAGTAAGTCTATACGTCTTTCAGCACTGCACACAATGCGTGTCTCACCCGTGTGGCGACTATTATAAAATGAACGGTTACTACCGGACGTGTGTGTGTGCGTGTGGAGGGAATCCAATGTAAGCTTCAGATGGTGTTGTTTTGTTTTTCTCTCAAGTCAGAAGTTGATGTTGAAATAAAACAAATGTAGACAACAACAACAACAAAAAAAAAGACTTCCTCTACACCTAACATTTTATTTGAATTGGATTCGTTTTATGTTCGCCATTTCGCACTAAACTAAGTAAGCCGAGAGGACCGGAAAGAGCTGGGATGCCATAAAAATACTAGCAAGTTATAGTCCAGTATTTATAACGAAAGTTTAACAAATTATGTCAATGAGAGCCCCAACTCATTTGTTAAAAGTTGGCATAAGTAATCAAGTGTTCTCTCAGCCTCCCCCCTTTTCTATGTTTTCGAGATCCCTGTCCGAGTGTCCAGTGTCTTTTTGTCTTTCCTGAACCCATGAGGATATTGCTAGCTGATAAGAGATGTTCTTTTTTTTTTTAAAAGGACATTTTTGCTATTACTGTTACATAATAGTTTCCTGGTGGTTCTGCGCTTGTTTCTGAATCCAGGCGTCTCGAATTCGAAACCACGAGTCTAGCTAACTCTAAATGGTACCTGACGTTAGTAGGGGATAGTAAAGGTGGTTGCTCCTTGTGCTGGCCACATGGCATCATCGTCAACCGTCGGCCATAGAAGCAGACGACATTTACATTAACAGCTTTAGTTCAATACTTTCTATTTTATTTGATCGATTTCTACCATTAACGTGAAATATAATTTAATATTGTATTAGGTACGATTCACTTTATTTAAATTTCACAGTCAGCTAATAAACAACAGGAATATTTTTTGTTTTGTTTTCTCTACATACTAATATCATAGTCTCAGTTATATTACAAACAGTATAACACTTGTTATATAGATCGACCTTTCTAATACAAGCTTGTGAAAGCTCTTTTTTTTCTTTACATAAACATTTGCTAGTGTTGAGGGATATTTTACTAAGACGACAGATAAGATATTGTAAACACTAGGCAGGTCCACAAATATGCAAATGAAGTAGATTTGAACAAGTAACAGAGACTTATATTAAAAACTTAGCCAACAAAGCTCCACTGTTCACATTGTAGCGCTCTATGTTTACAAAGCTTATATTCATTCACTCTGTCTATCTGTCTGGGAGGATTCTATGACATGTTACATTTCTCACCTCCCATTCTCGGATCAAGTTGACATTTCGCACACACATTTATAGTTGAAGACGATACGCGAATCAACTGGAAAATAAACCTATTAGTTCAGCAATTAGTGGTTATTAATTTAGTTTGTTTTACACAGAAATGGGGAGAAAACCCAAGCTGTAATGAGATATATAGCAGTGCTTTCCCTTAGAAGCCATATTTTCTAAAAGTATTTTATTATATTTTTGATTGTTTATTATTACAAAGTCTCCAAAGCCAGTCGAACACGTTTCTCTAGGGGCCTTCATTGTTTTGGTTTTTGTGATTTCTGTCTGCTTCTCCAAGTTTGATGATAATAATAATCTTTATTATCCATATGGAAATTCGTCTTACAATTTGTGCATTGCACCAAACAAAACATTATAACTATAGAAAGCAAAATATATACATTCCCACTAGATTCACTGAAACATGACATGTGAAATGTTTATATCGGATTGTCGAATTTTATTTCACGTTATGCTAATTGTAGAAACCAAATAGTCATTGTGTCTGTTGGTCTTTGTTATTTCCTTTATCTGTTATCTTCTTTAGTTTTTTATCATGAGTATTTTTTTCAAACAGTTGCCCAAATAAGTTTTTTTTTTTTTTTTTTTTTTTTTAACCACCAAAGACCTTACCAGCACCATTTAAGATTCTATGAAGTTTATTTTTAATGTTCAGATTGCCATACCAGGCAGTGATATGAGATATGCGAATTCGGATGTGTCTATAAATATATTTCACCTTACTATATGGATACAGTGAAGAAACACAGCCCTGGAAGGCTATAAGCAGAGATACAAATCCGATTTCTTGATGTTCAGAATTAGGTCGAAGGCTTATTATGACATTCCAAATGCATGGCTTTTTGTTTGAATACATTATTATGCATTTATTATTGCATAGACTAAATAACTTCAAACATTTTGATGTTTAATTCAATAGATGTGACCCCACACCCCTCATAGGCCTATAACAATTCCTTAGTTCATACAAAAATTATACACACAGAGTTATAATAATAATGTCCATATGGGCAAATTAGTATTGAACAATTAGTATTCAGGGGGGGGGGGGCTCTGAAAATCCCGAAATTCAAAATCCCAGCTTCCAAAGTCACGTGTTTTACCAACCAGCCACCACTTTCAAAACAAAAAAAAAATTACGAGGTTACTTTATCAGCCCAAAGTGTTTGAACTGTACTACCTCGGTATTTTCATTCTCAAACAATGTTCTTTTCTAACTTATTTCAAATGAGGTTTTAATATCTATTCTTTCAATAGACACGAATCCAGACGATTATTTAAATTGTTGTAGTGATGTTGACTCACTATTCACTGTGGACTAATTACACCACCAGCTTCTAGTGTTTCTAGCACTTAGTGTGAATGTTGAACAAGGCGCAGATTAAGTTTCCTTCTCCGCACTACACCCGGCGCCCTTACGCAGCCCTCTTTTTATCTTTGTCTAATACTTTTCAAGGTAAACACACCTTTTTTTTGTTGTTGTTCTTCACGACTTTGAAGTGCAATGACTGTAATTCGATAGTGTTTTACTTTCTTGAGTGACCTTGACTTAGTAGGAGACTATCAATATTTCTAGACACACACACACTAGCAAATAGTATTATTATAAAAGACTACTACGCAAGTATAAGCAAATAATGTTATTATAAAACATTACTACACAAGTCTGTTTCCAAACAAAACTCTGCCTCTTGCATTACCAGTATTGAAGATTGTACTAATACAGCTTTCAAGTCGAGTTTTATAGTTGGGCCTACTTTTGTGCAACAATTAGTTTAACCCTTGCTTCCAAAGTAGTAAATTATTAGATTCTTGTCTTGTAATAAAAGAATGGGCCTTCTAAACCTTCTTGTAATACTGAAATGGGTCTAGCTTTTTGCAATTAAACATTGAGCCTTAGTTTCGTGTAATAATGAATTAAGTCCAGCTTTTTGAAATAAAGAATTTGGCCCTCTTTATTTGTAAAGCTTTCATTGATTTTTACATTTGGCCTGGCTTTGTGCAATGTTGGATTAGGCTTAGTTAGTTGCTTTATTTGATTGGACCTAGAGTCACGTAGCATAAAGCAGCCGCTTCCTTAAGTTTATTTTTAGATTTCTGCAGTCTACAGCTATGGGGACGAATTTCTAGGAACAGAAGCCTGCTTTCTTGGAACAGAAGTGGGCAAGGATTCCATGACGCTAAAATGAACGAGGTGGATTGTTTTCAAATAAAGTAGGAGGCAGATAAAAAGTTTTTGAAAGACGGGGAGGATCAATTGTAGTTATGAGATTAAACAACGAAAGGAAACTTGTTTAATTGAATTGTATTGTACAGTTTGCATATGTTATTCAAGTGATTCTTAGTTTCAGAATTAAAGCTTTGTATTTATTGTTGAAGTCTCATCGTTGTTTGAATTACTAGTTTACATTTGAATCTTCGGCTTAAAGATATTGTTTGAGTGTTCTGCAATTGTTTAAAAATAGACATCTACACTCAATTTTAACATCAGAAACGTATTGTCTGATCCACACAATCTCATCGTAACATCAAGACATCATCACATCTAGCTCTGAAATAGAGATGATCGTTGCACCCAGCTAGGTGTAATTGTCACGCTCAACTGCACATCGCGTCAGTAGACGTACACAATCAGGTCAATGTCTAGTGTTGGATACCGAAACGTCTAAACGACTTTCGACACATATACAAATGTGCGGGTTAATTACAAATAAACATTCCAAAGAACGTTCTCGAAAGATGGGTTCTGAATAAAATAATCATCAAGAAAAGTCTTTTTTCGAAAGATAAGATATTGGGGTCATTGGCCAGGAGTCATTGGACATTACTGACGGTTTATTATTGAGTTTTTTTTTCAGTCAATCTACCTCAGTGTTCATATGATTTATATATATGCAAGTATAGGTTTGATGTAAGTTTTTGTTCATTGTTGGATTATTTATTCTCTGTGAATCCTAGTCGGATTCATTTCAGCGCTGCGTTACTTCGGCATATTACTAAGAACCTTCAAAGTGTTTGCATGAAATGTAGCACCATTACAACCTGAATAATAAATATCGCAAGTCTCACAACTGAAATAAAACGCATGTCACAACAATTAGGACTAGCTTTGTGAAGTTGGCGTAATGTTGGGTGTCCAATCAGAATTTTCACTTTTTGCTGCAAATTCTAGGGAATTAACTCAGGTCTTAGCGTACTTTCATATAGCCATCTAGATATTAAATAATCACGAGCTTAATATTAGCTGTAGTGGAGTTTTGATCTAGGTAGGCTTTATGTGCATGAGATGCTTGGAAATATGAAGGCAGAAACTGGATTTGTATACGTCACCACCTCAAAGTTGTTGCCATTGGGTGGATACCTCCATTTTTATATTCTGAATGGTATTCACAAGTCATGGTTTAATAAGGTGAACACTTTTAACCTTTAGTTGACCAGAGTTAAGGGCAGTTAAGAGTTACTTGATGGCAGTCAGTAGATACAGGCAGTAAAGAAGAGTTATTATGAGTGAGAGGTAGAAGAAGTCAGTTATTGTAAGCAGCCACTATGGAGTTATTATTATAAAGCAGTTGAGACTTGTACCAGTTACTAAGTTATTACTTTATTCGCCAAGTGTTCTATAAAGGATTACTACTGATGATTCTTGAGTAGTGTATCATATTCCCTATGTGGTGTTGTTGTATATACTAAATGTATTGTTTGTGTCTGCTGCAAGTTGTCTCATTTCCTCATTTACGAGAGAGTCTGTGAACTTCTATGTGCGTCAATTATAAGACTCAGAACACGCACACAAGAGTCCAATGTCACCACCCAGCCTACATTCATAAACCACACCAGTAATATTATAGTGTCAGAAAAGAATGCGGTGATTGGATAGTATTGTGAATCACTGAACGCATCCGGAATCGAAGACATTGCCGTTATAATTAGACGGCAGCTACGGTAGCAATTCACTTAAACTGACTTTGGCTGCAGACGACAGTACTTATTGTTAAAGACTTAGGTTGGAACCTTCCTAGATGGACTTCTGCTCATATTTTTTTTTATATCCCTTTTGTTACTCTTACTACGTTTGTAAAAGAGGTCAAGGCTAAATGTGTAAATAATACAAAGGCCAAAATAAAAAGCAACAATTTTTTTTTAATGTCAAAGCTAAATAGGGCAAAAATATCTTAGGGGTCAAGGCTAAACAGTGCACAACTTTGTTTTTAAGTCAAGGCTAAATAGGACAATAATTTCGACCAATAGAGGAGAAAAAAAAGGTGCTATTTTATTTCAAGTATGCGATGAGTCTTGTGTCTCGATATCGACTTTCGATGTTGTCCAGATTTTAAAGACATGCAATATAGGTACGATAGACAACAGTCCCACAGACTATTTCCACAGTGTGTGCAAGATAGTTAACTTCTGACATTAATTTTCTCTATCTATGTATCTATCTATCTATTTGTCTGTCTGTCTGTCCGTCCGTCCGTCCATCCATCCATTTGTCTGTCTGTCTATCTATCTATCTTTCTGCCTTTATTGTCCCTCTGTTATCCTGTCTGTCTTATCGCCTGTCCACCTCTCTGCCTGTCTGTTGAAAGTAAATTTAAGGACATTGTACTGACTACGTTACGAATCTCAATAGTGATTGTTCATGGTGTAGCCCATTTATTTCAACCCTCGTGTCGAAATGACCGAATGTGACCGTCACACATGACGTATCGCTGGGCTCAGAAGTAGCCCTTTGACACTATTCTTGTTCATTGTTCTTTGCACATGTCATTGAAACTGGAGAGGTTATTACTTCCAGGCACTTCACTGCTAGGTTATTCAACTTAGAAGGTAATGATCTTTAGCAACAAGAAATGAACTATTACCCAGACAGTCTCACACCTAGTGTTGAGAGTTTCTGTTAGGTCTTCATTTATCTTTTACATTTTGAAAAGATATTCGAGGACTTGTTATTTATTTTTATTTTGGAAATCTTTGAATATTTTTTTAAGAATTGTGATTGGTGTTGAATTGCATTTTCTGTGAATTATTTCGTTAATGGTGTCAATATGTTTCTGGCTGGTGCTGTCAGGGATACCTTGTGGTTCATGGTGCACACGGTTATATAAGTGACTAGATATAGAACTTGTTGAATGTGAATGTAATGGCTAATTTGACCAGATGACAAGTGGTCGGTGCTGGAGTGACCAAGCTGATTCAAACACTCGGTAGGATTTCTGTCTCTCTCATTCCATTCTTTCTCTCCATCCCCTATCACTCTATCTCACATTGTCCATACATACACACTGCCCTGAATGACCAACGACTGGACACCGGAACAGCTGTCATCGAAACAATAGGGCACACATATTTATACTGTCATCAGCAATGATGACTTAAATTTCATTCTATGTAGGCCCACATATAAATTACTTCAAGTTGTATTTTTTTCTTATTATTGCTATTCCTCCTTTTTAAAACTTTGTCTTTCATAAACTAGGAAAGAAATTAGTACTTGACCGAAGTGGTGGTATAAGCTGAATTAGTCCCCTTTAGATTGTCGACTAAGGCTTATTACAAGTTTAATTACATGACAGGTTCAAACTAATTAATACACTTAATATAGGCTTTTTTTAAAAATTATATCTATTTTTGTATTTTGCTTGTTATATATTTGAATCTCAAATCCTTCTCACTTTTGTATGCCATCCATGTGTGTGTTTCCCACGCCTTAAATGCAGGCGTGTTTACGACGGACTGTTGATCCTCCCCTTGACCTAGAAGTGCCATCTCTAATTAGATATTGAATAAATTAATTTACACAGGCGTCACATTTCAATGAATAAATAAATAAAACAACTTGCTTGAACAAAACGGGTTTAACAAGTCATCTTTATAACTGCTGATAGTATAGTCACAGTATGGGTAAACGAAATGGTCACCGTTGACATGTTAGATATATTACATGTAGAATCAATACATATAGATACTTATAGTACATATGGATCTACATTACATATGCAGTGGCATAAGAAAATACTTTTTTTAACGCGGCGTTGAAAGACTGGAGAGGGCGGGTGGAAAATGGGCGAGGGCGTCAGGAGAAGAGAGCTAAAATTAGTTTGTCCAACACTGCTATTCTTACGCCTCAAAAAGCAAAAATGCAAATTCCAAAAATTAGGGGCATTTCATCACATCACCAGTTGCGTCCCCTGCAAAAGTTGTTCCAACAGTTTCCTAACCATTTTGTCTCCCTCGAGAGTGTAGCAACGAAAAAATGCTGTTAGATTTGTCAACATTTACTTGTAGATATATGCGTTTGAATTTGTGTCGTGACACGCCTCAGTGACGTCTGCGATGTAGAGGTGTGTCATGACAATCTTGTTAAATAAAACAAGTACAGTTGTTGTTTTTAAGGTCTCAAATGGTTACTGCAAACTGTTTAGAGTATCTCTTGAGCGACATGCTCTTGTCTACAAATATATGAACATTAAAGGACGATGCTTTAGAAAAAAAAAATTGTAAGAGATGTTATTAAAAACCAAATGTTCGATCCACCTCAACCATTCGGCTAAGTAGCGCCTGTAATATCGTAAATCTCCATCTCATCTGAACCATTGACATTCGTCGTAGGAGTGCTGTGACAGTTCGCGTAACAAAAAAAATCCCTCCATTTCAGCAGTGGTTCTTAGCAGGATATCAAGAAAGAGACCGGTTCATTGTTTTACGTTGTCCAGCCAGCTTTTCTTTGGACGGGCCTTTCTTCGTGCTCCCACCACTGGACCTTGAAGAATGACTTTTGATAGCGAATCATGTTTTACTATATAACCAAACCAGCTCATGTTTCGTCTCCTATCAGCATTGAGGAGTGCGTTCTTTTTGCCAGCTTGTTAACGTTCAAACACATTAGTCTTCTTCTCCTGGTGTCTGGGATCCACCATTGCTGTGTAGCATTTACTCTCAAAGACTTGAATTCCTCTTTTAGCCTTAGCGTTCAGTGTCCAACATTCACAACCAGGAAGTATTAGAGAGACCACTAGCGAAGGGTACAGCTTTAATTTTACTTGGAAGAAGAAGTTACTTTCCACATGTTTCACAGTTTGCTCATGGCAGCTCTGTCAAGTTGAACTCTTGCTATGTTTGACCCCATGCATTTAAATAGGTCCACTTCTAACGTAAGGCTATTCAACTACATGCCCGTAAATAAATAGTGCATAATAAAAGTAAATATTGATTTTACTAGTTCCGTTATGCGTCACTAACTACTTAGTGTTAAAATTGTACTAAATTTTCAGTTGTTTCAGCCAATAAAATTATCTGAAAAGATTTTGGCGAAACGTTTTCTACATGTATAAGTGGAGCAATGAATGAAAGATACACACATTTGTTATTCCTTGTTGACACAGTAAACGTGCACAGTTAAGTTTGAACAGGGAACTGTTTTGTTTTGAAATGACATCGCGTGACTTTTCTTTCTGAAAGCAAATACTAAATAGAACAAAGATTTGCCATTAGATTAACACAGGAAGAAACGTCCAATAGTTATAAGATTAGAATAGCATTGATTGTATCAGTAGCTGCTCTTCTTCTATTTTAAATGTGTTTGTTGCATGTCGTAACAATGTGTTCACATGATAGATATGAGGACTTTGTTAACTCATTTACTGCATTAAAAAAAACATATGGTTTTTAACTCAAGCGTTTTTATAACACAGATCTGTAGGCAATCTGTACTTTGAGTTTTGCTATTTATACATTGCTTGCTAGGTACAATATCTGGATATATTTGGTACTGTATCTGGCTATATTTGGTACTGTAGAGACCAAAGGGAAAATAACTTGTGTCAATAATGTCTGTCTATGATAAAAAATGTGGCATGTCCTATGTATAATTTGACACTTTCATTTATTCATATGCTCAAATATGGCATTTGTTCCATGTTAGAACAAGGGTGTTAGTTGCCGTTTCCCCAACTATTGTCAGGTACCATCAGAGCTGGGTTGACTCGGAAGCGCTCTAAAGATCCCGAAATAGAAACTCTCAGTGTTTACCAGGATTTGAACCTGGGATCCCCGGTTCGGAAGCCAAGCTTTTTACTACTTAGCCACTTCGCTTCCAATAGTAGACAAAAGGAGTGAAAAAAGGAAGCTACGAAATATAACATAATTCAGGGCACGAACCCCTTTTCTCCAGCTCCTACCGGGTTCACGTCATGGCGATAGATCAAAGGATTAAAAAAACGTATCCGTTCGATTCTTTCAAGAATAAGTCAAAAAAAAAAATATCACGATACTTAGTTCTTACATTTCTTTTTGTTTTTATTACAACACTTAAGTCAGTCTGCAGGTTTCTTGTATGGTTGGATTTTGCAATCAATTTTTTTCAACTACTTCTGCTCATCCAATCATCATCAAATTTTGCATACAAGCTCATCCTCGATGACAACACACGAATCAATGAAAAATAAAAAAAAAATCAGCCAATAAGTTAATGTATTAGTTGTAATTAATAAATTTTGCTTTTATTTGGAAAGTGCGCTAAGCTAAGTGGAGATAAGTCATGGAGTCATGGGGTGGTATGTAAACATTGCCACCGAACACCTGTGGGATTTCTCTTGATGAACGGTAAGGACTAAGTGGGACACGTAAGTTCAATGCTGGGAGGGGGGGGCACAGACCGTCTGTCTCGCTGTTACTTCAGGGCCGGCCTTAGACTATTGGAGGCCCTTGGCAAAGTGATTGTGGTGTCCCCAAATGAAGTAGAAAAATTAAATGTAAACAGCGAAAAAATAAAATTGAGCAATTTATTTAAAACCAAAAGTTCTACAAACCCTAACAATTGGCTCACGTTTTGCTATTTCTTCTAACAAAAAAAAAATTTGATTTGAGTCCTGGTCGACGCTTCCACCCACCGGAGGCCCTAGGCGGCTACCTAGTCTGTGTCTAAGGCCGGCCCTGGTTACGTTGTGAGAGGAGCAATGATTCTTGAAAATAGTATTAACTCTTTCTCTCCTAATCGACGATACCTTCGTTGATTTTCACCTCATTAAATTAAATTAATGTTCAAGTTTTTAAACTTGACTTCGAATTACATAAAAAGAGTTTTTTCATTTCCCTTTATTTCTATACCTAACACAACATTTTCTTATAACAAACAACAAAGCTATTGAAGCCCAATCATAACAGGGTAGTGAGATAGTAATGAGCCAAATGAAGAATTCCTTCGAAATGTGGAAAAATAATGACGGAGAGAAAGAGTTACATAGATTAATCTTAGACTTTGTGACTGAAATACAGTCTAAGAAAGTTTAAGACTATAAAAAGCGATAATAAAATATGGTAAAATAATTTAAAAAAAAACAACGCTTATATATAAACGCACTAAAAATGAAAAAATAAAAAGCGAAGGGTGTGTTTAGTCTGAGTTAAAGTGACATTCACACCCAACGCTTTTGAATTTTTAAAAATTCTTTTCTTTTTTTTTAAAAAAAAAAAAAGGTTGAAGCCTAATCAATCCATTAACTTTGTAATCTATTCATAAACTTTGTAATCTATTTATAAACATTGTAATCTATTCATAAACTTTGTAACCTATTCATAAACTTTGTAATCTATTCATAAACTTTGTAATCTATTCATAAACTTTGTAACCTATTCATAAACTTTGTAATCTATTCATAAACTTTGTAATCTATTCATAAACTTTGTAACCTATTTATAAACATTTTCCTAACGCTTTTATATAGCAGACACAGCTGACGTAAAAAGGCAGACTCTACATATGACTTACAAATAAATATATGACAATGCTTAAGAACAGTAAGCCTGGAAGTCAACTGTCTAGCCAGGTATCTACCATATAACAGTAGAACAAATATAGCAGTAGAACAAATACAATCACTTTTTTTTCTTAGTGAATCAACATGACTTCTTAAAACAAAGCATTAGGAGGGGAACGTCGTAGTGTATTTTACATAAATCTTGTACTTTGTAATCTGTAATGTTCTATTGTATCTATATCCAAAAGTTTTAGGTCTCTGCAGTTCCACTATCTGTCTGTGTGCATGTGTGTAAAACAATGTACTGACTCCAGCTCTCTAAAAAAAATACCGTGTTTGATATGAGCATAAAGATAAGACTTAGGACTTGCATTTGAGGATTAAAATTGTATGTTACTTTGACAATGCGCACAAAAAACAAATAATAATTTATCATGTCAGCCCTCCCCTTCTACTTTTCTCTCCTCTACAATAAGGTCCCGTCCTGTCAAGTGTCTACAATAGAATCCTTTTGTTGCCCACAAACAGCCATAATTTAATCCAATGTGTCTTATCCTAGCAAATCTGGTATTCATGTTTGAAGATTTATTTAGTTACCCGATTCATTTGTCTTACAGGAATCGTAAGAATATTCTAATTTAATAAGCTGCTAGTCTATGTTTCCAAGTAGAGTCTGTCCATGTCAAGTCAATTTATATGCCCTTGTCCAGTCTATGTCCTTGTCTACTTTCATGTACAGTCTATATCCATGTCAAGTCAATGTCTACGTTTTGTTCAGTCTATGTCCTTGCCTAGTCTGTATCCATTCTCTGTCAATGTCTACGTTTTGTTCAGTCTATGTCATTGCCTAGTCTGTATCCAGTCTCTTTGAATGTCAAGTCAATGTCTACGTTTTTTTTTGTTTAAGTCTCTGTCATCGTCTACGGTCAAGTCAATGTCTACGTTTTTTTGTTAAGTCTCTGTCATCGTCTACGGCCATGTACAGTCTATGTCCACGTCAATTCAATGTCTACGTCATTGTTCAGTCTATGTCCATTAGGCTACCAGTTTGTCAATGGTGGTTTGTTTCGTCTTGGTTGTGATTAGGATGATGGTAGTGAGTGCGTGTCTGTGTGTGTGTGTCTGTGTGTGTGTGTGTGTGTCTGTGTGTGTGTGTGCGCTGGGCACAAAATATAATAACAATACGTTAAACATACTTCAATTTCAAGAGTACACTTTCGGAAAAGTACAAGTTGCCGACATATTTTTTAGTATAATGTAATTTCTTGTGTGTAAGCAATAGGGGAAATCGGATTTTCCGTGACAGACTGCAAGACGGACACGATTACGTATTGCTTTACAGAGAATGTTCAGTGATAGAGAGATACTACGAAGACACAGCGTTAATACTACGGAGACACAGAGTCGATACTACGGAGACACAGAGCTAATACTACGGAGACACAGAGCTAATACTACGAAGACACAGAGCCAATACTACGGAGACACAGAGCTAATACTACGGAGACACAGAGCTAATACTACAGAGACACAGAGTTGTCACGAAAGAAGCACTTGCTTCTTCCTCCCCCTCCCCCTCCATTTGGATGTTGATGTTCAGAGTAGCTGTGACTACTGTTCAAAGTTACTAGATAA
The DNA here is from genome assembly GCA_036873155.1 of Biomphalaria sudanica. Classification (NCBI taxonomy): domain Eukaryota; kingdom Metazoa; phylum Mollusca; class Gastropoda; family Planorbidae; genus Biomphalaria; species Biomphalaria sudanica. The sequence continues at coordinate 302,119 of JAZGLO010000419.1, read as the reverse complement.
GATAGAACTAAATTCGTTCATAAATAAACACATTCTGACATTGTAGAAACGGCTTCCAATAACTATAAATGTTTAGAATGTATTCTAGGCATGTTAGGACCTCCTCGACAGGAGCGTGCACCATGAGGTAATCATTTTACTTTCTCCTTCTAGCAATCACCTGACCAGATCGTTAAGGTTATCGCACGCCGTATTCGCCATAGCTTGCTGTGTCCTGTACATATGGGTCAACAACAACATCCAGCCAAGGTTCATCATCAGGGTGGACACAGACCCGTCCATCTACGAGCTGACCAGAGTGGTCAGGGAGCAGCAGCAGATGATAGACTACTTGTCCAAGCATCCGAAGATAGTCTTTCGATGTCCGGACGATGAGCCTACAATAAAATACCCAAAGTAAGTGTCTGCATTAATGAAACTGTCTTTAATATTGCATGCGTTGCTATATCTATATTATCTATATAAATCTTATACATGCTAACAATAATTAATGTGCAGTTACTCCGTGCACATACCATTGTGCTTCTATACATTTAAAATACTGAAATTGTGGGCTCATAGAGGTATTGCTGTTTGGTATTAGGAAGGGATTATCAGTACCGCAGAGTGCGACTGGAGACTCATTAGCGAAATTCTCTGCCGCATGTAGAAATACAAACAAATTCTCTCTTGAACGAATAAAACCACACACACACACACTTCTGAAGACATTGCGCCCATCCTATTAAAGCTTTAAACCAGCGGCAGCGTAACCAACACTCTGTATGGCTGTGCGAAACAGCTAAAACAAAAGATGAACTAATTTTTCCTTCACCCAGACCGTAAAAAGTTTACAGTCTAGCAGCAAGAAGCTGGCTAGTGGAAGACAACTGAGGCATGACTGTAGGTTATAAAACCTAAAGAAATCTTGATATTTTAGACAAAAAAATATTCGTAAAACTCTCTGCTGCGGGACAGTGGTGATGGTATAGTGTTAAAATATATCGGAAAATGTTTCATTTTTTTTAGTTTGTAATGGAAATAAAAGCAAGGCTAATAGACCTCATTCACCAATCGTAAGCAAACAACATTTAGCCACGTGGTTCTTTATCTCTTCTATACAAATTATGTAATCCATAAAGGATGTCACGTGATACGTATTTTTCATTCATTTATCAATATTATGACGTGGCTAAATGTGTTTATTTACGATTGGTGAATGAGGTCCATTGCTTTTCGAAACACAATTAAGCGAGGTGGAACTACTGTAATAAATGGCACACAGCTTAGCATTGAAGAAGAGCAACATATGCTTAAATACACATTCACAACACACGACTAATTGGTCAATCTCTACTGGTCAGTGTATGCATTAAGAACGGCCAGTACACACACACACAATAACACCTGGTCAGTCAAACAATCATCGACATCATAACAATTTTCTGAATCGACACAGTAGAAAAAAAATATGTCCAGGTGCTAAGAGTGAAAAGATTGAACACCCCCCCCCTGTTTATCTTTATTTGTTGCAAACATCGCAATACTTTTAAATATGTAAAAATTCTAATTTAAAACTACTTCTCTGCAAATGATTTTAATGGAATCTTATTGGTAAATACAATTTAGGTGTGCGTCCAACAGACCCTAAGGGGTATCCTACGAGTTTATGTGTTTAATTAAACTCCATTAGTTGCTTTGTTTTGTTTACTATATGAATTACCCTGAAAGTCAACGCACCAGTGTATTTTGCCCTTTGTCCATCAGGCAGGCAACAGATGACCTGACATCGATCGTGCTGGACACGACTGACGGATGCGGAGACACTCCCGCCGACGCTGTCATGATCGTCCACACAGCGGCTGACCACTTTGACCGCAGGGGTCGCTACAGGCGGACGTATTCCAACTTCACAAACACAAGTCCGTACAGAATTAAAGTGAGTGTCCTCAGTAGGTAAATAGCGGACACAGTAAGCAAATAGCAAACATAGTAGGCAAATAGCAGAGATAGTAGGCAAATAGGACATAGGAGACAAATAGCGGACATAGTAGGCAAATATGACATAGTATACAAATAGCGGACATAGTAGGCAAATATGACATAGTATACAAATAGCGGACATAGTAGGCAAATATGACATAGTATACAAATAGCGGACATAGTAGGCAAATAGCGGAGATTGTAGACAAATAGCGGACATAGTAGGCAAATATGACATAGTATACAAATAGCGGACATAGTAGGCAAATAGCGGAGATTGTAGACAAATAGCGGACATAGTAGGCAAATAGCGGACTTAAGTCAGACTGTACAACAATTCGCATGACCTATGTCTAGGCCTGTGCATTAGTCTCTGTGGACAAAACTTAGTCACTAAGACATTTGTTCCCATAAATTGGTTATGTCTTAATACCCCTAATGTCCCAAGCGTGATCAGGTTACAATAAAATCACACTTGAAAGTAAAAAATTTTGCTGCGATAGTCGGAACATAATGATGAACCCATTGATATAACGATAAACCCATTATGAGTCTTATCTTCTGATTACCCTCGACTTGTTCTTGTTTTAAAACGGCGAGTAAACAAAAACAGGGTACTGGCGGATAACTCACTCGCCAACCCCAAATTCCGCCTCTGGAAGGGGTATGAGAAGGAGGATTCAGCACCCTTCGCCTCAGCGTGGTGCCTCCGTGGAACTAGATAGGCTCAGAACGGGAAGCGAACAAGGCCCCGAACAAGGCCCCGAACAAGGCCCCGAACAAGGCCCCGAACAAGGCCACGGCAGATGAATTTATGTGACGAGCTTTTTTTTCTTCTCACTCCGGGAGGGGATGGAACAAAAGTCAGCCAACCAGTCCAAAACGTGTGCCACACCGTTCCACAAAGGGGGCCGACATCAGAGACCCGTGGCTGGAGTGGCGGTCCCTGCAGGGAACGTGGCAGTTACAGTATAGGAATATGAGGCAACCCCTCCCACCCCTCACGGTAAGCGCTGCCCTCGGCCACTTATAGCGAGTGGACATAGGACCGAGGCTCGCCGTGTACGCGGTACGGTTCCCTAATTCGGTCCATGGGCGTTATTGCTGGGGGCCCTCATACAGGACTTGGGGCCCTCAGACAGGACTTGGGGCCCTCAGACAGGACTTGGGGTGAAGAGCTCCGGGTCCAAGCCTGTTCGTTGGATGAAAGCCTTTCCAACAATCAATGGGGTACAGGACTTTAACGAAGGTGCTAGGAACAGTCAAGAGGATCTTGGGACAACCCCCCCCCCCACTAAAAACAGAATTGTGTCTACATAAATACACAGAGCCCACAACTTACTGCAGTCTAGTCCTGGCTGTAATGTCTGACTGTACTGCAAAAATTTAGTCCTGGCTGTAAAGTCTGACTGTACTGCAGAAATCTAGTCCTGGCTGTAAAGTCAGACTGTTCTGTAGAAGTCTAGTCCTGGCTGTAAAGTTAAACTGTACAACAGTTCGCCTGACCTATGACATACAAAAAGTGAAAGTCTATAGCACTAGAAACTCTTCTTTTATTTCTTTGTTCAACATTAGGAACCACTGGGTCCAAAACATAAAAAAAGGTCGAAGTCAACTCTATAGGACCAAACCTGAACATTAAATGAGTAGTGGCTGGGTTAGAGAGGGAAGACTGCAGTCTAATTTATGATCTTTGAAAGTAAACGTCGATCTCTTTACTTACCTGTCTACGTAAAGAACCCGTGCATGAATGGAACTAATACATTATCTGGGGGGGGGGGGGGGAATTATCGCCTTCTTGTCATTTTGTAATTGAAGAGTTCTCAGTTCTCATAGTCACATATTGTCCTGGTATTTTAGAACTTTAACTTAGGTGCTTGTGTAAATAAAACAAAGAAGAATCCACTCTTATATAGATCACATAATATCAATGCAGAATACATTTGACATAGCCTTTGTTACAGCTAGATAAGTAATGTGATACTTTTATTAAGTATACAATGCATTGACAGACTGATAAGGAGTCTGGGACGTGGTCAATTGCTCCGCTATACGGTGAAGGATGTTTGGCTGACTTGTATCAACTATCAAAGGGGGGGGGGGCTTCTTGAATCCCGGCTCGAGCTAAGCTGAGCTTTCTGAGAGTCCAAAGGCAGCAAGGAAGCCGTCCCCAAAAGAGATGAGATCATGGAGCACTGAGCTTGCGCTGTACCAAAGAAATACAAACAAAAAGGAAGCCAAACTGTTCTCACGAGGATCTAGTGATCATCATAGACACAAGAGAGAGGTTCCCTCAGAGGTGTTCAGCTTTCATGAAACAATACAGAGATACGAAAGGTCAAAATAAAACACAAGTTTGAGTCAGGCTTTACAAAACTGGGTGTCTTACAGGGGAGTCTTACACGACTTAAAGCCTTTTCTCGTTTACTGTAAAGCGACGTTTTTGTTTGTGTAAAGACTCGAGGAAGTTATAGCCATTAAGGATGTGAATGAATGTGTTTAATTATAGAGGGTATGCCTGCCTGGTCTAGTGGTATGCGCTTTGATCTGTCGTTCGATGGTCTCCGTGTTCCCGGGTTCAAATCCTGCCCGCCTCAATCCACCCGACTTGCGGGAGGTTTTGGCTTGGATGAAAAAATCGTTAAATCTGAAGTAACATCCAAAAACCAAACAAAGTGAACTGAATGCTGTATGTGGACATTTAGTAAATGTATTCCGAAAGAAACAGCTAAGACCGTTTGACATGCATTTGAGACCAAAAGGAGACACGAAGACACGAGCAAAGAAAACTTAAAGCAATGGCCGGTCAATATTTTTTTTGAAGGGACACAATATGTAGGTCACCTGTGGATCTGTGTGTTGTCACGTGGAATTATTCCTCTCTTCTTTAATTGTACGGCTGAAAACCAAAAGGCTTATTCTAACTTTCCATCCACATTTGGTCAGAAATAAAATAAAGCAAATTTAGTCTACAAATATGTTTTAATGTAACATTTATTACATAAAAAAATAAGGCGCCAAGTCACATTAAATTAATATAATTTACATAACTACAAGGCGTATTTATATAAAATATATATATATTTTTTTTTTGTTCTCATAGTCTGAAATCAGAAATTTAAAACCAGATATTTATTTTCTTTTTTGACAGGTAGTGTTTTTGATTGGTCAAGTAGAATCTGCGGAGCTGTCTTTGAAACTGGAACGAGAGAACATGGAGTTTGGGGACACAGTGCTGGGAGTATTCCTGGACACCTACCATAATCTGACATTGAAGGTGACGATCTTGATACACCTTTTTATTGCTATCGTCACACTCTTGACGCCTCATATCCGAATGTCTGGCCTCATATCCGAATGTCTGGCCTCATGTTCAAATGTCTGGCCTCATGTCCGAATGTCTGGCCTCATGCTCGAATGTCTGGCCTCATATCCGAATGTCTGGCCTCATGTTCAAATGTCTGGCCTCATATCCGAATGTCTGGCCTCATGCTCGAATGTCTGGCCTCATGTTCGAATGTCTGGCCTCATGTTCAAATGTCTGGCCTCATGTTCAAATGTCTGGCCTCATGTTCGAATGTCTGGCCTCATGTTCGAATGTCTGGCCTCATTTTCTAATGTCTGGCCTCATTTTCTAATGTCGGGCCGCATGTTTAAAGTCGGGCCTCATGTTGGAATGTTGGGCCTCATGTTCAAATGTTGGGCCTCATTTTGGAATGTTGGGCCTCATGTTGGAATTTCTGGCCTCATGTTCGAATGTCGAGCCTCGTGTTCAAATGTGGGTAGATCTAGAAGAGATTTCGTGTTTCTAGAGTTTTCTTATGATCATTTAGAATTAGATCCATTTGTTGAGAAATGAGAAGGCAATGTTTGGCATTGTGTTGACCACATGATCACACTACGACGCCTTTACTAGATATCCACACATGAATACCATCTCCAGCTATGTTCTTGTAGCAAGAAAAAAAAACTTCGCATATCACAATGTAATGAAACTGATATGCCAGATTCCTGGTTCTTCCTTAGTAGATCCCACACACCTAACTTTAAATGTTAACATTTATTAACTAATAATTAACAGACTTTAAAGAAATGAGATTATTATATTCAATTCAGCGCACTTCCTGTCTTTTTGTAGAAATCCTTAGCTGGTCTGTTCAAAGCTCACTGGAAAGACTAGTTGCAATAATGAAATCTTACAAGAAATACAAACAAACAAAAAAGAGAGTTTAAAGACCACCATCAGCTTCACAAAGAAGAAATTGATTTAAAAAAAAAGCAACTTTTCACAATACCTCTATTCAAGTCAGAACTTGGTGGAGGGTGGGCAGAGAGCGGAACCTGTACACTGATCTCAAAAACGGCTCTAAAGATTTTTCAAGAAATGTAACAGTTGATGTGTATCGCTGAGAAAGGGGAAATACATTAGTTTGACAGTTATAATTTTTTCAACAAAAAAAAAAATAAAATTAAATTAAAAATTGTCTTTTAAGATGTAGGCATAGATCTAGATCCAACATCGGTTTTGAAAGGACTACCGCATTCTTGAAGTGACTATCGCTTTTGGCCATTTCCGAATGCAAGGCTTTTCTGATTTAATGTTCAGGAACATTTTGCGCATCGTCTTCTAAGTCTAGATCTAAATGCTTATCATTGAAATATTATAAAGTGTACTAGATCTAGACATTCGCTGAACTAGGATTCTGTCTCGGGGAAACGGGGGAGTGGCGGGATAAGAAGATGGTCCATTGTTTTATCCTATCACAGTTGCATAAAGGAGGTATGGTCTTTTAAAAAGATATTTTAAATATGTTTCTTGTTTATGTTACTTTTGATTTTTTTCTATGTAACTTTCTGACCTCCAGGCTGTCATGGGATATCGCTGGCTGAACACTACTTGCAATGACATCAAAATGGTCATCAAAATGGACGATGACGTTTTTCTGGACGTCCGGAAGTTCTTTAACACTTACTGGAATAAACTCAGCAACAGTGTCAAAACCAACTCCATCCATTGCCAGGTCTGGGAGCACGCGGTGGTCGGGAGGACCGGCAAATGGAAGGTGGAGCGTGGGCTGTTCCCCAACTCCAGCTACCCGTTCCCTTACTGCGCCGGCTTCTTCGCCATCGTCACCCCGGACCTCATCAAGCAGATGTACTCTTATGGAAAGAAGATTGACTTCTTCTGGATTGACGATGTCTTCCTCTACGGCATGGTCCCCGCGGCCATCAGGGGCGTCCACTTCAACCAGGTGGGCAGAAAGAAACGGCTGATCACGGACAGCTACATGGACTACAGCTCGTGTGTCAAGAAAAGAGGTCACGAGGGGTGCCCGTTTTGGGCCGTGCTGACAGATGGAAGGGATCAGTTTGACGCTGAGTATTCAAGTTTGTTTCAACCTAAGCGTCTAGTCCCACTGAACAATACAGAGACCAAAAATAGTTCCAAAGTCATCAAACTCAAAGATCAACCCAAGCCAGTTATGCAAGGAGTGATTCACATAGATAACAAAAAGCCATAGTTTACATTATACGTTTTTTAAATAGTCATGTATTATTATTGCAGCAATACTTTTTATATAATGATTAGCATTAAAAGCATTAAAATTGATGCTAGATGCTATGAACTATGCACTAGTCTATATCTTATCTTTTTTTTTGCTTGAGACATGTTTGTTGTAAAATGTTTTACATGTTTCGGATGTTCCTTCAGAGTTGAAGATAATTTTTTCCTAGTCCAAACCTCCCGCAGGACGACGGGGGATGGGAGCGGGCAGGGTTTGAACCCTGGACCACCGATAAATCTGAACGACAATCCAGCGCGCAAACCACACGACCAGGCAGCCATCAGACATGACATTGGCAAAGCAATAATAAAGACATAATGTTTACCAGAGCATCAATAGCAGAGTGTTTTGATCTTGGCATTTATTTCCTTACTGAGATAATTTAAAAGCTCACAAAGTAATTTATAGCTCATGAGGTTATTTCTAACTCACAAGGTAATTATTAGCTTACGGGGTAATTTATAGCTAACATAGACACATTGTGATGTTTAATAGTTTGATTTCTTTTATGTGCCTTGAGTATAATGCTTGAGCAGAAATCAATGAAAATATTGAGATCTTGGTTTTTTTAAATGCTGGTCAGGGTGTGTGCTTTTGTGTGTGTTGGAGTGTTGAAATGGGCTGGAGGCTGATTTTTATGTTCTTTTAATATGTCCATCTCTGCACTTATTTCAAAATGTTTATAGTCATTATAAAATTTAAATTTATTGACAAGTTTATTTATTGGAGTATATGGGTACAGATTAATTAGGGAAGTATCTGCCTCTTTGGGTTGGTGTTTTAACCTTATGGAAACGAGCAGTTGAAAATGTGAACAGATGTATATGTAGGCTAATTGACTTTTTAAATGATCGTTTTGACATGGATATATGTATAGGCCTTGTGTTTATTTTATGGGATATACTTGTTACATGTTTGTGTGTTTCATTTTACATTACAGAGAAAACTCTCGCACTCCCCCCCCCCTCCCCCCTCCCTAACTTTCTCTATATCAGGACATCACTCAGCTTCTCTCTACATCCACATTTCTCTCTACATCCACATTTCTCTCTACATCCACATTTCTCTCTACATCCACATTTCTCCCTACCTCCACTTTTCTCTCTGCATCCACATTTCTTTTTTGCATCCACATTTCTCTCTACATCCACATTTCTTTTTGCATCCACATTTCTTTTTGCATCCACATTTCTTTCTGCATCCACATTTCTTTCTGCATCCACATTTCTCTTAGCATCTACATTTACTTATTGCACATTCTCTCTATCTCCTTAGTTCTCTCTTTATCTATGTCCCCCTTTACTTCTCTGGATTCCCGCGTGCCTCCAATTATCTATTGTGGGTAACGTGGTCGAGAGGCTAAGTACGCTTGAACTTGGCTTGGCTACCTATGCAGAGGGCTCGAGGCTCGACAACCGACTCGAGCAGAGTTGTTGTTTACCGAGCGCCTAAAAGCAGCACGGAAAACCTTCTCCCAGATACCCCCTCCCCCACACTGGTCCACAAATAAGATTAGACCATAGCGCTCTGAGCAAGCTATATAAAAGCTATGATTAATTATTAGTCGTAAATGTATTGATTAAAAAACATAAACAACAGGATAGCCATGGCAATGGCCACCATGTCACGGTTGCAGAAAAGAGTCTGGGACAACATATTGCTGACTAACAGTACTAAAGCCCTAGTCTACCGGATCTGTGTGTTGAGCACCTTGCTGTACGAAAGTGAAACATGGTCAACCTACTCATGGCAGGAAAAAAAGCTGAATGTCTTCCACCTCTTATGCCTAAGGCGGATCTTTAAAATAAGGTGGCAAGATAAGATAACCAATGAGGAAGTGCTACAAAGAGCAGGGTGCCAGGACATCCGCTCTGTTATCAGCAGCAGACGCCTCGGCTGGCTTGGCCACGTTCGTAGAATGCCAGTAGGTCGACTTCCACAGGACATCCTGTATGGCGATCTAATAGAAGGCAGGAGAGCCGCTGGTCGCCCACTTTTACGTTATACGGATGTATGCAAACGCGACATGAAGCTCTTCAAAATCGACACTGGCAACTGGAAAGAGGTGGCACTGGACAGATCCTCATGGAGAGAGAGCATAAAGGAAGGGTTACAGATTGCAGATGTCATACACAACAGAAGCAGAAAGAAGGGTGAAAATGCAACGGCGCCTGGTGATTATATATGCCCAACCTGCGATCGCAGCTGTGTATCAAGGATTGGCCTCTTTAGTCACACAAGAAGTTGCAAAGGGAAAAGATCGTCTCTCCAGACGTAAAATGCCACACGCATTGATTAAAACTACCGTTAATTATATATGGGTTAAAAAGTTGTGTTCTATTTAAAATAATTTTGTGTGTGTGTTTAGGAAGTTTGTGTTGGCTGTGTGTGAGTGTATTAGTGTGCGAATGTGTATATAATATTGTATACATTTACATTGTGTTTATTGCTACAAGATTCCACTACTATGATGTTTAATAATGACTCAGATGTTGTTTAGCACATTCAATAAATAATATATTAACTTTTGTTTGTTGAGTTCAAAATGTGTGGTGTTTTGGTGGATAGAGCGATTAGTTATTGCATTTCAGTTTTGATCTGGATGAGTACTTTGGTACATAGCTATTGGCTATTGACATCTCTTTGAAGATTGTTAGTATTGGTCACACGATACCCCTGATACGTGTACGCACATGGCCTAATTCCCCCCCCCCCCACACACGTACTGAGACTTACATAATTTAAAGGTTATGAAGAAAGCAAATATGACATCTCATAGTTTGCATATATTGTAGTCGAAGATGAGCACATTTTTTATGAGCTCGAAGGTGGCTATGGAGTCCAATCCTCGTTTTAAATAGCTGGCCACATACATGGCAAGGGTCTGATGCAGAAGTTCATTTCTTCTTTCTCATCTAGTTTTTCTTTTGAGATCTGCGTTCTGGTGATTTATCTCCTTGCCTCCCATCACTCACGACTTCACACCATGAGGACCAATTGAGAGCTAGCTACTCCCAGCCTTGAATATCAATCTCACACTCTTTGAGGGAGCTCTTAGAGGTGTCTTTGTAGTTTGTAGCACTTGTGTTGACCCCTCCCCCCTGAGAGCGCTTTCTTGCACTCTGCTCCCCATTGAAAATGTCGTTAGGGGGAGGCGATTTTCAGGCATTGCGACTACATCTGCGCCCATCATGTATGGGACTATTTTGCTGTTGTGACAGCTGTATGATTGCAGTTATTTCTGTTATGTGGTCAAACCAATTCTCCTGATGAATCTTTCTGAGACATCGAAGGTGGTTAAAGCTAGCAGCGCTTTGGATCGCATTCAGGCGAGAGTGTGATAGAATAAATCGCTCGAAATGCCGACAAAAATGAGCCGTGGTTCTTTCAACCTTTCTGTACGGATCTGAGACCTGGACGTTTTACAGAAAGCAACTAAGGCTCCCTTTCTTTCATTAAAGGTGCCTACGCTCCATCAAGTAGCGATGGACTTCAGGATCCGGGCGTAGATAGCGCAACAGAGCCTCCCGCCCCCAGAAAACGCATATTAAAGACCAGCTCAGGCGTCATCTAGCCTTAACTGACGTAGCTGTGAACGCCTGGTAGCATGTGGGCTCTGAAATAGACGGAGGGAGCATTTGAGAACTTGGTGATCGCAAACGCAACTGACGTCACTGAATTCTTTTAAGTCAGTTTATTTTTCGTAATTTGTTTTTTCCAAAGCGTTTTTTCCCCCCTAAAATATGGTTAACACAAAAAATTATGAATGACATGACACAGAACGAATCACAGCAATTTCATTGAAAGGCGTTTAAAAAAAAACTTTGAGAAGATGCACAGAACATATTGAGGCGCTCGGGTGGAAACGGTCGTTGTTGATTTATGATGTAATGTTGCGTGAAAGTTAGTTCCCTTAGCGGATTCGGAAGTGTGTGTTGCTGTTCGTTATCTAATACGGTGGAATAAAGCCTGTGTGTGTGTTTTGTATATCGGCCTTGTCGTTTATCTATTTCTACTCGTATCTATGAGCTTATTAACAGTCGTTAGAGGAGACGATTAAGCCAATAGGGAAGCGAATCATAACCCCCGTTGATACTACTTAGGACAGAGTTCATTGCACTGGCGGGGATGGAAGAAAGTCCCAACAAACAAGCCACTATCCATATTTAAGGAGCCGATTGTTTGTGGCGGACACCCGCACGGCTGATGTTGTACAGTGAAGGATTATGGGATACTAGCCATAAATAATAGGGATATAACAAATTTACATTTGCTTGGAGGTTTCCCAGACAGAACAGTTTGTTCAGAAAAGTAGATGGTAGCAAGCCTCAAAGGGGCGAGAGTTTCAAGGCGATTCAATCCTTGGGACAATGACAATGAAGAAGAATTAGGAATGAATATAATAAAGATCTTATATATATATATATATATATCCACCTTTCAAAATACATAACTTATCAACAAACTCTTTTAAATCTGTAGTATAGTAGGCACATCATATACACAAAGAAAGCTTGCTTTATTTCTTTGTTACCCGCAATGGATGGCAATCACCATTGTATTTGGTAGAAAAGAAATAGCCATTTTGTATTAGATAAAATAATACGGAACTCGAAGTTTGATAAAGAAATAAGGACATTTTACACAAGTTTCCGACGATAACCGTAAGCTAAAGTGACGCAATAAAAAACGAAAAAATCTCAAACATTTTTTTGACTCATAAAAATGGCGGAAGTTAAACTCCGCACTAGACTAGATCTAAATGTAGATGATAGGCCTACTAGATCTAGATCTTATAACTAATTGGACTCTATTGAATAATTCTATCTTTGAATTATTAAAAAAGCATTTTTTGAAATTATTTTTTCTTTTGGCGTGGGGGAAGGGTATCTTGTCATAAAATAAAGGCACATTCCTCGTCCCATATGCTAGGACAAATTTGTACAAATACTCCTTCTTCCCTAGTGCTATTAGAGCATGGAATGGGTTGCCTGAGCTAGCCAGAAAAACCAGTGACTTGGCAGAATTTAAGTCATTGGTTAATATGCATGACTAAATGCATGACGCGTGGGACGTAATCATCTTCTTTTTTGAAGTAACGTCTGTATTATATAAGATAAGATAAGATATACTTTTCAGGATATTGATTCAATGAGGCCTCAAAGTGATGCCAGAGAATAATACTACACATTATCTAAAGTGTCTAAAATACAAATAAAACAACCAAGACTTCCGCTTTTTGACAGGAATAGACCGATATCTTTTGCGCATGCGTGATTAAAAAATAGCATCCAATTGCTGGAGCTGATGAAAGACAAACATGGCGTAGTGTCATTACGTACTTCCTCAAAGTTGTTACAGCAACAACCCACGTGATTGTGGTACTTCAACTGCAAGAAGCAACATCAAACAGGAAGAGAGCAGAATGGTTAGCCATGCCGGAAAACATTAATTTAAATTTTCTTCAGACTCTCATTTTGTTAAACGTGGAAGAAGCGATTTCAGATCTGGAAGCAAAGTATGTCGATGGTGCGCCGGCCAAGAAAGTGTTCGTTCATATGCTTCTTAAGCATGAGACAAAGATTGATCAGTTCCTATTGGGAGACATTGAGCAGGCGGTCTATTTGGCCCTCGATATCAAAGTCATGCAAGGCAAACTCTTTGTCAACAATGCTGGCAAGTACGAGAGAAACTACGCTTAATGTAAGTTAGTCTCATTCTATTCTAGATTTTTGGTAAGATTCGTCGTTATATTACTAGATCTAGATCTAGGCAGCCAGTGCCTGTGGCTGGAGGCAATACAGATGCATGGTAGACTTAGATCCACATCTGTATATTAAATAATATTACAATAGGTGTGGAAGAGATTATTTCCATTTTAACAATAAAGAAAAAAGATTTAGATCTAGATGTAAACATATTATGAAACCCATATGATTACCTTAGATAGTAGAAAACATTTATAATCTAGATCTAGATTTAAAATGAGGCGACTTTAGACTTAGAGGGTAGCGCGTGGGGCGATCGCCACAGGCACCGCGCCTTATTGGTGTCTAGCGATAAAGAGAATCTTTTATCACCATCATCCCATCGTGCAAATATTCGTGGCCCTGATTAAACACTCTCCCCGGTCTCAGACGTCCATATTTCAGGAAGAGTTATTGAACTCGTTAATGGCAATGCAGCTGGAACTGATTTCATTTCAATGTCCATGATGTTGGATCAAGTGTTTGCAGGGATATTCCATTTCGTTGTCTCCTTTTCTGCCATTTCCAACTACACATTTTGCGAAACAGAATATTTTCTAGCTTGTTAATGATCAACTCTCAATACAGAAGTAGACCTGATACAGATAGAATGTTATGCTCTAGCAAAGGCTGCTATGGTCGAGAGGCTAAGTACGCTTGAGTCTGAGCGCCTAAAAGCAGCATGGGAAAACCTTCTCCCAGATACCCCCTCCCCCCAACTGGTCCTCAAATAGAATTGGACCATAGCGCTCTCAGCGTGCTATAAGCAGGAAAGTGGCGCATTATAAAAGCTAAAATTTATTTCCGATCTGGTGAAACAGAAACAAGCTCAACCTTCGCACCAACGTTGGCTTACTGTCGTTAAAGCTTAGTAGTAATATATTTTATTCTAGTCTGGACTCATAGACTTTTGTCCGTACTCCGACATGCTTTTCAAAATGTCGTATATAAGTAAAAATCTAAAGTAATACTTGAATAAGTTGGATACACAATAGAAAAGTAAATTATAAGGACGTCAATGATAACATCTCATTCATTTGTTCATTAATTATTAGCAGAGAGTCGTATTTGGTACCGTTTTCGATTCCTAAGATTAAGGATGAGTGCTGTGCTTAACATCGCCACGCAAATCCAGTTGGTTCTTTTTCCACATCTGATGCAGACGAAGCCGTTGTCTGCTGGGGGGGGGGGGGTCTATTGAAGTCGGCTATTTATAAAGACGTTTTTTTTTTCACATAAGGGGGTGACATTTTCTAACAATGAAACGATATCACGCATATCAGATATATACATTATGAATACGATTTTATAACATAGTGGGAATCGTATCAAAAGTAAATTAAGTAACGAACCAACGATACAAAGTCTAGATTGGACTCTTGATCTAGATTACTAGGGCAAATTTGAAAAGACAACTACGATTTTTTCAAGTGTCAACAAGCTTAACTGCCAGCATTGGATGTATGGTCTGTATGGTTTATAGTTAAAATTAAACATTTCGTTCCTTAAAATCAAATCTTCAATTCAAAACTAATCTAGATTTTAAAACTTAACTATTGATCTAAATGTAGGCCGACTATCTAATAATTAAAAAAAAACAACTTAAATCTAGTTACATGGAAGAACCCCTTCAAATGTTTTTAAAACTACAAATATTGTAGAATCTACTTGGCCAAACGTTGTGTAGTTACTGTTATATATGCTCGCAGGCCTGTCAAATTGGTACTGCCACTGACCCAGCCAAACAGAGTGACCTACACCAAGGCAAGGACAAGGTCAGCAATATGTTGAGCAAAGGTAACGTCCCCAAGGGTTTCAGTTGTACTGACCCGTGTTCTACAAGTGACCTGGCTAAAGTTCAACATACTGTCTGCCCTTCTACTTCTGAGGCCTGGGCTACTCTCTATAAGTTTTATCACATGTACACCAAGATTGATTTCGCCCAGTGGTGAGTTTTTATTTTTAGCAATGGCAACTCTTTTCTTATAATGTTTTAAAAAAACATCTTAGCGCTAGCTTTATTTCTGTGAAGGTGTGTATGCAAGTGTGTGTTTTTTGGTTGTAATGAAATGTCTCTTTGTCAGCAAATACTGCTCAACTCGACACAACCAACTCAAGAGCTTGAAAACTTGGGCGCATGTAACTTATTTGCGTGAAGGTGTGTATGCAAGTGTGTGTTTTTTTGTGGTACTTTTGACTCAATATTTTCTTCTGTTTCCAGGCAGGTGAGCACTTTCACACTCACGGATATTTGGCTGCAGTCTAAGAAGAAATTGCTGTCCAGGTTGAGATTTTGTTTTCAAGAATGTTTTGAAGAAAGTTGCATTAAGAGAACAATCGAATCTGCTGACTGGTGTCCAGCTCATTTCACGGTAGGGCGCTCTGATTAGATTATTACTATACCTATATTGTTAATTTAAACATTTGTTTTAAATATCTATTTTTTCACTTTGAAGCCGATGTGAGCATGTTTGTTAATTACATTTACCACTGTTATAGCTACAGGAGGCATGGCGAAAGCTCTGCATACTGTCTGCACTGCTACCTATGTCAGCTTTTCTTTATTTAGAATTGTTATAGTGGCTATTTACTATAATGTCTCCGATAGCCCATAGCCTAAGGATAAAATATACGTTAACATTTTTTAATTATTTTCAAAATTAAGGTAGCTAATTATCCGGTGCCTAATTTTCCGCATTGTCAAAACTGCCTAATTATCCAGTGCCTAATTTTCCGGGTGCCTAAAATTCCGGGTGCCTAAATTTCCGGTCGCCTAAATATCCGGTGCCTAAATATCCGTAAATATGCGGTGCCTAAATATCCGGTGCCTAAATTTCCTTCATTCGTTTGTAGTGCGGTCTTGCCACCGTATGTCCATGATGGAGAGCAAGCATCAAGTAGCCTTCGTTTCTTTCTATATAGTGTCCATGTCTCAGATCCATAAAGAAGCTATTTATAATTAAATTGAAATCCAAGTGATTTCTTTTTATAAATCTTTTTTTTTTGTTTTGTTATTGTATGTTTCTGTTTTATTTATTTATTTTACTTTAGTCTCCTAGACAGTGATGTTAGCTCTGTGAGACCTGGGAAAACTCGGCTGCAGTCTAAGAAGAAATTGTTGTTGACTGATGTCTCAAAGAATTGCTCTGAAGGAGATTAGGTGCTGAATACTTGACTGCATTGCTAGAATGAGTGATTTTTCACTAATTTAACTTTTAAATCTAAAATATATATGTTCAAAATGTTATTTAATTATTTGAATTATAATATAGTCTTTAAATATGGAGAACGCTCTTTTGTTTTCATCTGTTTAAACGATTATTAAAATGTTAAGCCAACATTTTTTTCTTCTGTTATTTTGTATAACCTTTTAAAAAAAAAGTATCTTAAAAGTTACCTGTATGTCATAAAGGGTTGTGAAGTTACCTGTATGTCATAAAGGGTTGTGAAGTTACCTGTATGTCATAAAGGGTTGTGAAGTTACCTGTATGTCATAAAGGGTTGTGAAGTTACCTGTATGTCAGTTATGTGAGTTACGCGCTCTTGACAAGATGGCTGCTCCCTGTTTACAGTTATCATAGATGAGTTAAATTTTCGTTTTGTTGTATATAAACCAAATAGAATTCCTTTAAAAAGCTATTCAACTAATAAACTAATATCTTTAAATTATAGATTTAACTTAATTTAGCATTATTTCCACTAATTAATTCAAATTAACAACTCTTAGTTTAGGTATTTTTATATTCTTAGATTTTAGATCTAGTCAGTCTTAGACTTATCTTATATAATACAGACGTTACTTCAAAAAAGAAGATGATTACGTCCTACGCGTCATGCATTTAGTCATGCATATTAACCAATGACTTAAATTCTGCCAAGTCACTGGTTTTTCTGGCTAGCTCAGGCAACCCATTCCATGCTCTAATAGCACTAGGGAAGAAGGAGTATTTGTACAAATTTGTCCTAGCATATGGGACGAGGAATGTGCCTTTATTTTTGTGTCTTTCAGAGTATTTTATTAAATTTTGTTTTTGTATTTGAAGATTATGGTTCAGTGTTTTATGTATAATTGCTACTTTACTTTTGAGTCTTCTGTCCTGAAGGCTTTCTAAATTTAGTGATTTTATTAATGGTGTTACCCTAGTCAAATGTGAATATTCGTTTGTTATGAATCTCACTGCTCTATTTTGTGTTTGTTCCAGTTTCTTAATGTTTTCTTGAGTTGAGGGGTCCCACACGGTGGATGCATATTCTATTATTGGCCTAACCAAGGTTAAATAACATTTTAGTTTTATGTTCTTATTTGATTTATAGAAATTTCTTTTAATAAACCCTAATGCTTTGTTGGATTTTTTTATAGTTTCATCAATATGTGGATTCCATGACAGTTTTTCATTTATTATAACACCTATGTATTTTGAGTTTTTAGTCTGTGTTACTGGTTTGCCATGAATAAGATAAGTGGAATTAATTTGTTTAATTTTTTTTGTTACTCTTAACAACTGACATTTTTCTGGGTGGAAAGACATGCTCCAATTTGATTCCCATTTCTGTAATTCATCTAATTCTCTTTGTAAAATATCTGTGTCTTGTTTTGTTTTTATTGTTCTATATATTATGCAATCGTCTGCAAATAATCTGACTTTTGTTCCTGAACTAATGCAATTTGGTAAATCATTTATGTAAATTAAAAATAGTAGTGGACCCAAGACTGTTCCTTGAGGTACACCTGAGTTTACTGTTATTGGTGTTGATTTAGAGCCATTTATTATTACAGTTTGTTCTCTCCCTATCAGAAAATCTTTAATCCACTGATACAGTGGACCGTTAATGCCGAAATATTTTAGTTTTTTTAAGCAAACTATGGTGGTGAACTTTGTCAAAAGCCTTGGAAAAATCTAGTAAGATAGCATCTATTTGTTCACTATTATCTAAACCTTTTGAGAAATCATCAATTAGTCCTATTAGTTGTGTTTCACATGATCTATATTTCCTAAAGCCATGTTGGTATGGGGTGAGGACATTATGTTTGTCTAAGTGGTTTATGATGTTGCTACATATTATGTGTTCTAGTATTTTACATGTGATGCTGGTAAGTGATACTGGTCTGTAGTTTCCTGGATCAGATTTTTCTCCTTTTTTAAATAGGGGGGTGACATTAGCTTCTTTCCAGTCCTTTGGTACTCTGCCCTGGTTAAGCGATGCCTGAAAGAGTATTTTGAACACTGGGGCTAGCTCATTGCTTAGTTCTTTGAGTAATCTAGCTGGAATACCATCAGGTCCAGACGCTTTATTTGGTTTGGTGTTGGCTAATAGTTTTTTAATTCCATTTTCTTGTACTACTAAATCTTCTATGTTGTCTACTTGGTTCAAATTAAGAAATATGTCTTTGTCTCCTGGGGCTGAGAATGCTGATGCAAAGTATTTGTTTAGGATGTTTGCTTTAGTTTCATTATCATTATGTATTATGTTATGTTCATCTTTTAATGGCGCTATGCCTGTTGTTTCCATTTTCTTAGACTTAATGTATGACCATAGGTTTTTGTTGTTATCTTTAGATATTACATTGTTTATGTATTCACTCTGCAGCTGTCTGCTTACTTTTTGGGTTAGGTGTTTAATTTTTATATACTTTTTGTAAACTCTTTCTGCCTTGGTTTCTTTAAATTTTCTATATAGGTTTTCCTTCTGTTTACAAAGCTTCTTTAGTCTATTATTAAACCAGCATTTATTTATTTTGTTTGATGTGTATTTAGTTGGTATATGATTTTCTATAATGCTTTTAAGATGGTTTTTAATGAAATTCCAGAGGTCATCGACTGGTTGGTTAATGTCTTTTTCTAATAAGAATGTTTGTTGAAAGTTTAATGCAGCTTGGTGTAGTTAGACTTTAATTAAGGCCTTAGATCTACTAATCATCTACAAATACTACTAATTATAAACTAATAGTAATACTCTATATAGTTAGTTAAAGTTAGTTAAACACATAAATATATTGATCTACAATTAGATCTAGATCTTGAATTAGATCTGGATCTAGTCTAGGTCTATATTTTGAATAAACCATTTGATTGTCATTGTAAATTAGCTATCAATTTAGACTTAGCTTAGGCCATCTTAGGCATTTTTAACCTTAAACTATTTTAGACTAGACCTTTTAAAACTAAAATCAACAACAGTCATCATGAAATTGCTCTGGCTATTTATCCTAATAATTACTAAATACACACTAGCTGAACACAGAACTAGATCTACCTCAGTCAACACTAAACTTAAAAATGAAGCAACAGTCATAATCAATCATCACACTTTAGATCAATGCAACTTCAAAAATAACCTAACATACACATCAATAACATTAAAGAAGATTACCCATCACAAATGGAAGTTCTCAATCAGACACAGTAGAAATAAATACCTTTCACTGTTAATATTAATAGCAGGAGATGTAGAGTCAAATCCAGGGCCTAGATCTAAAGATAGATGCAACATCTGCAAAAAAGTATGCACCATGAAACAGAAAGCCATTCAATGTGACACCTGCGATGAATGGTACCATGCATCATGTCTCCATATGAATACACCTGTGTATTATGCCTTAGGCAACAAAGATGCATCATGGCACTGTGTACCGTGTGGGTTACCTCAGTTTACATCAGGACTGTTTGATTCCTTTGATGCGGACACTTCTAACCCATACAACATCTTAAACACCATCCCAAAACCAACTCACCAACCACTAGCCAGATCCACTCCTGTTAAACCTAAATCTACTAAAATTAATACAACAGCCTCACTAAACAAACCTCCTAAAGAAGTAATACCAAAATACCTTAAAACCTTAGTAATAAATTTTCAAAGTATTAGGAACAAAACAGCAGACTTAGAAATTTTATTAGAATGTGAGAAACCAGACATAATTGCAGGAACAGAAACTTGGCTACATCCTGAAATTTATAATGCAGAAATTTTCAATAGTAATTATGAAATTTTTAGAAAAGATAGGGCTGATAATCATGGAGGAGTTCTCTTAGCAATAAAAAACACTCTTATAGCTGAAGAAATTACCTTACCTAACTCAAAAAACATAGAATCTACATTTTGTAAAATTAATACCACCTCAACATCCCTTATAATAGGCAGCATTTACAGACCACCAAATTCTAGTTTAGAATACATGCAGGAACTATGTAATCAGATTACTACACTTAAAGAGACAAATAAAAATGCAGTTTTTTGGATTATGGGTGACTTCAACCTACCTGATATAAATTGGAAAACACTAACCATAGATAAACACCAAAACCTTAAGGACATAAATGAGCTTTTCATAGAAACTTTACACAACCTAAGTTTAGATCAAATCATTAAAAAGCCAACTAGATTAAACAACACATTAGATCTCTTCTTAACCAACAGACCTGGATTAGTAGTTGATTATGATATTATCCCTGGTCTATCAGACCATGAGATCATAAAAATACACAGTCAGATAAAAGCAGTAGCCAATACAAAAACCAAAAGAAAAATCTTACTCTGGAATAAATGTAACCTAACACAACTACACCAAGCTGCATTAAACTTTCAACAAACATTCTTATTAGAAAAAGACATTAACCAACCAGTCGATGACCTCTGGAATTTCATTAAAAACCATCTTAAAAGCATTATAGAAAATCATATACCAACTAAATACACATCAAACAAAATAAATAAATGCTGGTTTAATAATAGACTAAAGAAGCTTTGTAAACAGAAGGAAAACCTATATAGAAAATTTAAAGAAACCAAGGCAGAAAGAGTTTACAAAAAGTATATAAAAATTAAACACCTAACCCAAAAAGTAAGCAGACAGCTGCAGAGTGAATACATAAACAATGTAATATCTAAAGATAACAACAAAAACCTATGGTCATACATTAAGTCTAAGAAAATGGAAACAACAGGCATAGCGCCATTAAAAGATGAACATAACATAATACATAATGATAATGAAACTAAAGCAAACATCCTAAACAAATACTTTGCATCAGCATTCTCAGCCCCAGGAGACAAAGACATATTTCTTAATTTGAACCAAGTAGACAACATAGAAGATTTAGTAGTACAAGAAAATGGAATTAAAAAACTATTAGCCAACACCAAACCAAATAAAGCGTCTGGACCTGATGGTATTCCAGCTAGATTACTCAAAGAACTAAGCAATGAGCTAGCCCCAGTGTTCAAAATACTCTTTCAGGCATCGCTTAACCAGGGCAGAGTACCAAAGGACTGGAAAGAAGCTAATGTCACCCCCCTATTTAAAAAAGGAGAAAAATCTGATCCAGGAAACTACAGACCAGTATCACTTACCAGCATCACATGTAAAATACTAGAACACATAATATGTAGCAACATCATAAACCACTTAGACAAACATAATGTCCTCACCCCATACCAACATGGCTTTAGGAAATATAGATCATGTGAAACACAACTAATAGGACTAATTGATGATTTCTCAAAAGGTTTAGATAATAGTGTACAAATAGATGCTATCTTACTAGACTTTTCCAAGGCTTTTGACAAAGTTCACCACCATAGTTTGCTTAAAAAATTAAAATATTTCGGCATTAACGGTCCACTGCATCAGTGGATTAAAGATTTTCTGATAGGGAGAGAACAAACTGTAATAATAAATGGCTCTAAATCAACACCAATAACAGTAAACTCAGGTGTACCTCAAGGAACAGTCTTGGGTCCACTACTATTTTTAATTTACATAAATGATTTACCAAATTGCATTAGTTCAGGAACAAAAGTCAGATTATTTGCAGACGACTGCATAATATATAGAACAATAAAAACAAAACAAGACACAGATATTTTACAAAGAGAATTAGATGAATTACAGAAATGGGAATCAAATTGGAGCATGTCTTTCCACCCAGAAAAATGTCAGTTGTTAAGAGTAACAAAAAAACTAAAACAAATTAATTCCACTTATCTTATTCATGGCAAACCAGTAACACAGACTAAAAACTCAAAATACATAGGTGTTATAATAAATGAAAAACTGTCATGGAATCCACATATTGATGAAACTATAAAAAAATCCAACAAAGCATTAGGGTTTATTAAAAGAAATTTCTATAAATCAAATAAGAACATAAAACTAAAATGTTATTTAACCTTGGTTAGGCCAATAATAGAATATGCATCCACCGTGTGGGACCCCTCAACTCAAGAAAACATTAAGAAACTGGAACAAACACAAAATAGAGCAGTGAGATTCATAACAAACGAATATTCACATTTGACTAGGGTAACACCATTAGTAAAATCACTAAATTTAGAAAGCCTCCAGGACAGAAGACTCAAAAGTAAAGTAGCAATTATACATAAAACACTGAACCATAATCTTCAAATACAAAAACAAAATTTAATAAAATACTCTGAAAGACACAAAAATAAAGGCACATTCCTCGTCCCATATGCTAGGACAAATTTGTACAAATACTCCTTCTTCCCTAGTGCTATTAGAGCATGGAATGGGTTGCCTGAGCTAGCCAGAAAAACCAGTGACTTGGCAGAATTTAAGTCATTGGTTAATATGCATGACTAAATGCATGACGCGTAGGACGTAATCATCTTCTTTTTTGAAGTAACGTCTGTATTATATAAGATAAGATAAGAAGATAAAGATGTCATAAAGGGTTGTGAAGTTACTTGTATGTCATAAAGGGTTGTGAAGTTACCTGTATATTATAAAGGGTTGTGAAGTTACCTGTATGTCATAAAGGGTTGTGAAGTTACCTGTATGTCATAAAGGGTTGTGAAGTTACCTGTATGTCATAAAGGGTTGAGGATGAAGCGTCCCTCTACCAGCAACCACTGCTCAACTCGACACAGCCAACTCTAGAACTCGGGCGCATGTAACGAAATTGATTCTGATAGATTCACAGCCAAATACTTTACTATTGGCAACAGGAAACACTGATTTTACTAATGCTTTACAGTACATAACTTGGGGTCCTGGGTTGAAATCTAGTTGAATACTGGCATTTTGAATTTCGAGATTGTCAGGGCTCTAATGGTTACCTAACCTTAGGTGGCAAGAGAAACACATGACTTTAACATCATCTGCCCTATGGAACGTAAGGTCTGAAAGGGGAATCTTACTTGCTGTACATATAATGTAACTGATGTACTAACTAAACTATAATATGATTCTAGAAAAAATTATAACGTTTAAATTCGTTCAGACAGGGTCAAAACATCTAGTAGAAGTACACCTCCACATTAAAACCTCTACTGCCTTGCAGCTATTCTTTGCTGCAAAGGATGACCATAAACTGGTTAAATAAGTCTAAATAATTTCATACTTCATATTCAGTCTACCGTTTATGAATTTATGTTTGAAATTTAAGTTATATTGTGTGTTCAATCTTTTTCATGATTTTCACTTCTGGATAAAGCTGATCAACTATATAAAAATGATTTCTATTATTTCACCCAAATAAATATTCTAAGTAAGACAATGAAGTTTGGGTCATGGGACAAAAATACACTGGTGTATTAATCACCATATTTCGATCGTTCCTTTTCGTCTATTTATTTCAAAACTTTTTTTTTCTCAATTGCCATTTAGTTATCAACATCTTCTTAATTCTAATTTTGTATTGGAGGGTTCCGATATGTAGTCCTATATCTGAGATCAACTGCGCTGTGGTTTCCAGAGGGTTCAGATATGTAGTCCTATATCTGAGATCAACTGCGCAGTGGTTTCCAGAGGGTTTCGATATGTAGTCCTATATCTGAGATCAACTGCGCAGTGGTTTCCAGAGGGTTCCGATATGTAGTCCTATATCTGAGATCAACTGCGCTGTGGTTTCCAGAGGGTTCAGATATGTAGTCCTATATCTGAGATCAACTGCGCAGTGGTTTCCAGAGGGTTTCGATATGTAGTCCTATATCTGAGATCAACTGCGCAGTGGCTTCCAGAGGGTTCCGATATGTAGTCCTATATCTGAGATCAACTGCGCAGTGGTTTCCAGATAAGACAGCTCAGCTCTCCCAGCTTTACATGTAGTTTTTACAAAGCTACTCTGTCTGTCGGTTTGTCTGGTAAAAAGTGGGAACACGTTATTTTCCTAAACCCATTCTCGGTTCAAGTGGGAACACGTTATTTTCCTAAACCCATTCTCGGTTCAAGTGGGAACACGTTATTTTCCTAAACTCATTCTAGGATCAAGTGGGAACACGTTATTTTCCTAAACCCATTCTCGGATCAAGTGGGAACACGTTATTTTCCATTCTCGGATCAAGTGGGAACATCGCACAATTATTCATTGACAAGGACGAGACATGAATCAATTTTTAAAATGTAACCAATTACACAGTTAATTACTGATAATTATTTATTTTTTAATAGCAACAAGGGAAACTAATACTTCAGTATTCACATGTATGGCAAAATGTGTTGGGTTTAATTAATTGTTAACCTCATAGGCATCGTTTTTCTTCATTACAAAGTCACCAAAACTTTGGTGCACTTATATTAGAAATGACTTGGTGTACTCTAGCAGGTATCTAGTGATATATTCATGAGTCTAAAACGGGAAACACCATACTAATTTCAATCTCATGTTGGGAGTGAAACATATATTTAAAAAAAAAAACGCCATTTTACTTGATTGCTTACCAAACGGACCCAAAGGGTGTCACATATGTTTGCGCCAAGTGTTTTGTGTCGTGTTTTTTTAATTGGATAAGAAGAATCAATTCTACAAGAATAGACTTCGATGATGTTCAATACATTCAATAAATAAAATATATAACTTAATTTTTTTGTTCGAGTGTTTATTAGAATAATGCTGGTTTCTGGAACACACCCTACAGTCTATTTGGTCTTTACCTATCCTTTAGTCTGTTCAACTGTTGTCGACCGTCTCTTTCCATTCCTCTTTGTCTTTTGCCTTGGATAGAACCTCTTTCAATGGCAGGCCAGCCCATTCTTTTCTGTTATTTTCCCATCGCTTTCTCTGTCAGCCTTTTTTCTTTTTCCTGGTACTGTTCCCTGAAGGAAGGTCTTTGTGAGCCCTGAAGACATTGTAATATGCCCATTGAGCTTTAGTTTGCATTTTTTTTTACAGTAGTTAGCGGACCATCGTGGGGTCCAATCGCTGTAATAACCCTGTCTTCTCTTTGCTTGCGATGCGGTCTTTGAATGTGATACCTAGGATCTTTCTGTAGCATCTGCAGAACTAGAGACAAGGATCCTAGCATCTCAAGATGCTTCAGAAAGATGAGATTTCGTTCTTTTCGAGAGTAAATAGTGGTGGAGTTCTAGGAGTCAATGCAATAATATTTATCATATCTAAATGTCTTATGCCACAAAAAATTATGTATGGTGATCTAATAGAAGGCAGAAAAGCCTTAAGGAAGGGTCCCGGATTGCAGGTGGCGTACACACCAGATGTAGAAAGAAAGGTGAGAGTGTTACAGCGCCTATTCATGACAGATGTCCAACCTGAGACCGCAGCTGTGTGTCAAGAATTGGTCTCTTCAGTCTCACCAGAAGTTGCTAAAGGGAAGAATGTAGTCACTAAATACCTCAACCACTAGAGTAAGTTTTGATTTTGTCAGCAAGTTTTTGGATCATTGTTTGAAAGTCTGCCAGCAGCTTAGCCTTAGACGTGACAAGCCTAAAATTCAGTAATAAATATTTCTATATCAACATAGTTCTGTGCCTTATCAATTCAGTATTATCCATAATTAATGATGTAACTGAAAGGAACTATTATATTTATGATACATTCATTGCAAAAGCCCAGAAAAGAAACCCTGCTGTTTTGCGTAGGCATACATGTCACCATACAGGTCGAGAATTTGTCGAGACGGAAGTCTGGGGCAGTCATGCGACATTAGCTTGTTTGAATAATAAATAAAGTAAATATTATCTCTAGTCATGTACAACATTCCTTTAGAGACATCTTAGGAGTAGTATCGGAACTAAGCAAATAGAGCAAACATTATTCCGCTTAACCTTTTTATTCATTGTTTAAGAATTTGTAAACATTTACATGAAATTTTGCATTCGCATATTTTTAATTTATGTTTCTTTTAAGTGGCAAAAAAAAAATCAATCATTTGAGCTTCCTCATGGTCTGTACTCAAGTATTTAACAGCATCAGTGGCTTTAAAACATGACCTCAACTTAGACATCAGTCACGATTCATTTCTTCTTTCTCTACTGCCAAGTCTCACAGAGCTGCCCTGGAGACAAAGGTAAAAAGAAAATAATGGTTGAGTATAAAAAAGGCTCGCAATGAGATTTGTTAAATCTTTATTAGAAAAAGATAGTTCATGTTGAACAGCTCAAAACACAACTTGGCATGCACGAGATTCAAGATTCAAGAGCATAGCCTGGGGCTCAGCAGTAGCAGTGCTGACAGAATGTTGAACCCTTGACGGTCAATAGTTGGTGGTTGATAGCGAAATCAAATGTAAGACGTCTCATTGAAAACAAGATGTTTAAAAAACAACGAGTCAATCATAAGTAATAATCTGTTAAGAGCTCCATACCGTGAAACTAGATGGACATCACTCATCAACCTAGGTTTCTCTCTTCACGATGGTTTCTACAAGCAATTGTTAACACACAACATAGACAGAAGAGTCCCATCAATTTCCACTTAAACGGTCGCCAAATATTTAGGAGTGTCAAAGTGCTCACCACTGCCTGAAGACGAGATTTAAAAAAATTGAGTAAACAGTACACATACACACACACACTCATACACACACATATACACACACATACACACATACATACACAAACTCATACAAATAAAGCGAGCACTGAGATTTGTTAAAGCATTGTAAGGAAAAGAGTCGCCATTGCTAAAATAAAACTCACCACTGGATGAAAATCAAGCTTGGCAAACATGAGATAAAATGTGTAGAGTGTAGCCCAGGCCTCAGCGATAGCAGTGCAGACAATATGTTGAACTTAAGCCAGGTCACCTGTAGGACAACAGTCAGCAGAACTAAAATCACTGTGAACCATACATCTGACCTTGTACTTGCTAAGCTGTAGATCACTCTGTTTGGCTGGGTCAGTGTGGTAGACCTGAAAATAAATATTATTATTGGTAATTTCACAACCCTTTGTACACATAGATTTTATAATACTTTGTAATACAAATTTTAAAAAAATGCTTTTCAATAGATCTATTTAACTAGATTTAAAGCTATTTCGTTCTTTAAGATTATTGGACTACAACGTCTAGATTGAAATATAGGTAGATCATAACACTTATTTTTCTAGAGTTAAATTAGTTTTGAAATTTTATTTTTACAAAGCTTATATCAACTCACTCTGGTACCAATTTTGTACACGTTATTTCTTCGGCACCCAATCTCAAGCTGAAATGTTGGACAACTATTTCTTTTATCAGATAACACAAGAATCAATTTAAAAAATTAGCCAATTGGTTACTTAACTATTGGTAATTAATTATTTTGTTTGGTATATCGAGCAAGGGAAAGAAATCGTACTTGACTCAAGTGGTTGTATAAGCTGAATTTGTCCCCTTTGTAGGTGACCATTCTAGAGTGGTTAGCACGTCGGCCTGAGGAGACTTGAGCCACGATCTCGAACTCAGGTCGTAACCATTTTTTTTTCTTTGTAAAACCTTTTAAAAAAAACAATGACAGTAAAATCCACCCAGGTATCCCCCCCCCCCCCCAATTGGTCCAGACAAGTGAAAGGAGCATAGCCTATAGTGAGAAGGCTAAAAAGCATGAAATAGCTCGAACCCTAAAACAAGTGTTACAAATATTATTCATCGCACAGATGTATTTGTTGTTGGTCTAGAACATTGAATGACGAGGTGACTGAGATCCAAACTCATTGATACAATTACAAACACTTCGTGTAAGCTTTGGGTGTTTTTTCTTCTATTACTTTTTTGTTTTTTTCTTCTTTAAAAAGATCTAGATTTAAATGAATATCGAATAGCTGAAGAATAAAAGCTAATATAATTCGAAGTTCTTAAAACAATTAAGGGTCTACAGTAAATTACAATTCTATTGTGCATGCACTCTTCGGTAAGAAATGTAATTTTGTTTTTATTTCCCTTAATTATTATCCCAAACTAGACTTTAATCACTAAGATCTAGTCTACACACACGATATATATGTACCGTTATGTATAGGCCTACTTTTGTCTCTCTACATCTAGTCTACACACGATATATACAGTTATGTAGACTTCAGTCGCTCTAGAATCTCGATCTAGTCTTCACACGCTATATGTAGACCTAGAAAAGATGAATACTCTTTATCGAGAGCTATATTTAAACTAGCGTTTGGACTACATTATTAGATGTAGATCTATAGGCCTATTTCATTATATCTAGATTAGACTCGAGAACTGGAAATTGAATTAAAGATAGAAATAATGCTAGAATATAAACGATTTTTTTAGTTAGACGGATCTAGATCTATAATTTACTATGCATGCCTAAAATAATCTCTAGAGTAGATAAACATCTAGATCTATATCTAGACGTAATCATCTTCTTTTTTGAAGTAACGTCTGTCTTATATAAGATAACAAGACTCACAACTCTAAGTGCGTCAAATTGGAAAATACGGGAGCATATTATCTCACGGATAAGAGTATCATGTAACAATTTTTTCTGATGAAACATCTTTAAAATTGAAGAATAAGACTTCATTCTCAATGTAAAGAGAACTAGATCTAATTTCTAGATCTAATAAATAGATCTAATGACGCTCAATGCCACCGTTGATTCACAGACATCATAACATAAACAACATAAACTAAAAACGGAAGCAGTAAAATCAAAGCCGCCCAGCGGCCTCTACCTAGTCTTGTTCACAATAACTGTTTCAGAAAATATAGTGGCATAAATTATACAGGCCCAAAAGGCACAAAATTGACCTAATTATACTAGCAGGCTTGCAGTAATGTAAACAGGGCCGGCCTTTAAAAAAAGTTCCCCTTTTAGACCTTGTGGTCTATAGGGCAGATGACGTAAAGGTCATCTGTTACTGTGGCCTACGGTTTACGAGGATGTCATGTGGCGAGCTCAGCGACCTACTGCCTCCAACTAATGTCAGGTACCCAATAGAGCTAGGTGGACTCCGAGGCGTCCAAAGATCCCGAAATGACAAATCCCAGTCTTCACCAGGATTCGAACCCCTAAATTCTGCTGAGTCATTGATTTTTCTGGCTAGCTCTGCCAACCAATTCAATGCTCCAATAGCACTAGGGAAATTTGTCCTAGCATAAGGAACGAGGAATGTGCCTTTATTTGTGTGTCTTTCTGAGTACTTTTAATAGATTTTGTTTCTGTATTTGAAGGTTATGTTTCACTGTTTTAAGTATAACTGCTACTTTACTTTTTGAGTCTTCTATCCTAAGGCTTTCTAAATTTAGTGATTTTACTAAAGGTGAAACTATACTAATCAAATGGGAATATTCGTTTGTTATGAATCTCAATGCTTTAGTTTCTAGATCTACTTACACTTACATCGTGTCTAGATCTATTTACACTTACATCGTGTCTAGATCTATTTACACTTACATCAGATCTAGATCTACTTACACTTACATCAGATCTAGATCTACTTACACTTACATCAGATCTAGATCTACTTACACTTACATCAGATCTAGATCTACTTACACTTACATCATATCTAGATCTACTTACACTTACATCATATCTAGATCTACTTACACTTACATCATATCTAGATCTACTTACACTTACATCATATCTAGATCTACTTACACTTACATCAGATCTAGATCTACTTACACTTACATCAGATCTAGACCTACTTACACTTACATCAGATCTAGATCTACTTACACTTACATCAGATCTAGATCTACTTACACTTACATCATATCTAGATCTACTTACACTTACATCATATCTAGATCTACTTACACTTACATCATATCTAGATCTACTTACACTTACATCATATCTAGATCTACTTACACTTACATCATATCTAGATCTACTTACACTTACATCATATCTAGATCTACTTACACTTACATCATATCTAGATCTACTTACACTTACATCAGATCTAGATCTACTTACACTTACATCAGATCTAGATCTACTTACACTTACATCAGATCTAGATCTACTTAGACTTACATCAGATCTAGATCTACTTACACTTACATTTTTACAAAACAAACATTTTACATCAGATGTAGATCTAGACCTACTTACACTTAGAACAGATCTAGATCTACTTACACTTAGAACAGATCTAGATCTACTTACACTTACATCATATCTAGATCTACTTACACTTACATCATATCTAGATCTACTTACACTTACATCATATCTAGATCTACTTACACTTACATCATATCTAGATCTACTTACACTTACATCATATCTAGATCTACTTACACTTACATCATATCTAGATCTACTTACACTTACATCAGATCTAGATCTACTTACACTTACATCAGATCAAGATCTACTTACACTTACATCAGATCTAGATCTACTTACACTTACATCAGATCTAGATCTACTTACACTTACATTTTTACAAAACAAACATTTTACATCAGATCTAGATCTAGACCTACTTACACTTACAACAGATCTAGATCTACTTACACTTACATCATATCTAGATCTACTTACACTTACATCATATCTAGATCTACTTACACTTACATCATATCTAGATCTACTTACACTTACATCAGATCTAGATCTACTTACACTTACATCAGATCTAGATCTACTTACACTTACATCAGATCTAGACCTACTTACACTTACATCAGATCTCAATGTGGTTTCTCTCGAAACGTCCGTACTCATTCAGACGGAGACTGTTCTGAACAATCTTGATATGCAGCGCCCGAATGACCGATGCCTCGATATCGCCAAGTCACTGGTTTTTCTGGCTAGCTCAGGCAACCCATTCCATGCTCTAACAGCACTAGGGAAGAAAGAGCAATTGTACAAATTTGTCCTAGCATATGGAACGAGGAATGTGCCTTTATCTTTGTGTAAACACAAACCGCCATCTTGTCAAGAGAGCGTAACACGTGACCACATAGACTCAATTTAAGCCATCTGCAGCCTGCATATTTCGCCACATCTAAGAAAGACATAGCTGATGAGGGTCTATTTTATCTTTGGTCCTCTGCACTTGTCTTCGGCAAAAACTTTTCTTTGAGACTCAATTGTGTTTCTTCAAAGTTTCTTGCCATCTGTTATCAGCTGTGTTTCACTATGCCAGTGAGTACAAAATAGCTCCTGAGTTCATCTTGACAGTTCTTTAGGGTAGAACTACCAATTACGTCATCCTTCTGTAGGCTCGACAAATTAAAAAAAAATGGTACGGTTCTGGATAGGTGCCCTATCAAAAAGTAGGGACTCTCCACACTCCGCAACTGTAAGGTAGTCTTGCAAGCGTAGGCACATTATGGAGCGTAGGCACATTATGGAGCGTAGGATCCTTTGATTGAAGCGTTCAAGGAGCCTTTGATGCCTCGTATAGAGCATCCAGGTCTCCGAGTAATACTTCTAGAAGTGTTTTGAGAACTACTGCTTTATAGACATTGAAGTTTGTTGATAGACAAAGTGAACTATTCCCGAGTCTAACATACTAAGTGGTCATTAGCTATAGATCTAGACTAGTAGAATTAAGTCTCTCTCTCTTTGTGTAACTGGTCGTGTAGCCAATGGTTTCCATCGGAAACTTTTTCTGAAGGTAAATTGAATTTTTTAAAATCATTTGGTCGAGATCTAAAATCTAGATTATATTGATCTGTGCAGATCGAAATGCCGAAAATACCAAACGTCATATTTTTTCTCTACTATCTTTTTTTTTTAATGAATGGTTCTCATATCTATCTGCTATTTATATTAGAGCGTTGAACATTTCTGTTTTGGATTTGTATTCTATTTATTTAGAACTCATAACATAACACGGAACTGTCTGTAATCAAATTTCATCAAAATAACAATGTGAACATCCCAACATGCCTACTTTCAGTAATTATATTGACCACGAATACGATTATAAAAATGTGTTGGTATAATTGAAATCACTTTTAAAATATTTAGCAATGCTGTTTTTTTTTTTTGCAAGTTTTCTACAGTAAAAAAAATGTAACCACGCTCCGTAGAAACTTTGAAACATAATGAAAATATTTTATCTTTATCATTTAGGACAAACCTTTAGTGATTCAATGTAAAATTTGTAGTGCACTAAACAAGACATTGACTAAGCATATCATCCATATCATCCAATACTAATGCTAATATTAACTCACGCTGTCTGTCTGACTGTCTGGTACAGTTTTTTTGTAGAAGTTTTTTTTTTCATTCTCGTATCAAGTTGAAATTGTGCATACTTATTCATAGTCGATGACAAGACATGAATCAATTAAAAAAAAATACATCGGTTCAGCTTTATTTGTTGTTTGGAGCTACAAGCCAACTACCGACCAACAAAACGGTGAGGGTGGGAGCGGCAAATTGGTAATCCATATCTGAATATTATTAAAGTTACATAACCAATGTTTTAAACATCAAAATAACTTAAGATTCGTCGTTTCATTTCGTAATAAGACATTGATAAGTTTAGACCATTTTCTCGAGAGGTGTTTGCAACGATATGGGTCAAATCTTTTTGAAGAAAACAGTGCAAAACGTTTCCGCGAGTGTGCTTCATCCTCCGGATTGTCTTGTCTCAGAATGGTCGAATCTATTCCGACCATAGCACTTTATTATAGTTTCGACTTTTGGGTGGAAAAAAGTGGTCCACGACAGAGATGTGCTTAACACGAAGATGTTCTTAAAAAAGATCACGCCCATTACAGACGTCCGTGCGCTTTACGTACCTAGATAGTCCTTCGCATAACACTATTGACCAGGGCTGCCTCTTTATTGTTAGATTTAATATGGCCCTCAACTTTTTTTTTACTAGGATGAATAGTGCGTTGTGAACGAAAACACATCAATATTTGGCGTTTACGATATACTCTCTTCTTACTACAAGAAAAAATAAGTTGTAGACGCCAGGAGAAGGAATTTCTGAAGATGATAAAGCTGGAATGCACCGGGGCCCCGTCTCGACATCAGACGCCTTGCCGACTTTAGCGGAAACCCTCCGCATCTTCACTTCTATCTCCAGGAAGAACGTTTTACAACGCTAAAATAATTATATAGGCAACACTATATCTGAAAAAAAAAATCAACAACGAACTCGTTTTGTGTAATTTCATTAGATACGTTTCGATTCTAAACATAATGTGAAAAAAACAACAACAAGAAGAAATTATTTTGTAATTATGAATAAGTTTCTTTTCATTACTTTAAAACAATTCACGGAACTCACTGTGGGAGCCTGCATCGCTGCAACCCAGCTTCTAAAATAGGCTCAAACAAAAATTTTGTCATGTAGGGGTGGCACCCGGCAATGTCTGAGAAACATTGTCTGAGAAACATTGTCTCAGAAACATTGTCTCAGAAACAATGCTTTACTTTGTTTTATTTCCAATCATTGTATAAGTAACTTGTACTTTGGATTATAAATTTATGTTGTATTTACGAAGAACAAAAAGTTCAGCCGCTGTGTTGCTTCATTTTGTCCTGGTGGTGGTGTGTTGGATACATTTGTACGCACTTCCGAATCCGCGTCTGTCAGATGATTGTGGAGACAATGCACGTCTCTCCAAAATACAAACGTGATGATCATTAGAATACGGAACCTTGAAAAAGACTCACCATCAATGACTTTTGTATTTCGAGGAATTTTTTTTCTGCATTTTATGGTCCTTGTAAACTAATGTTGAAATACATAACATTTTCTGGGGTTTCGCTCAATTACTTAGACATCTGGAGAAGGACTTTGTGACATTGTAGAAGAACAAAATCGAAGTTAAAATTGGAGATCAAACATCTTAGAGGGCACGAGGGTGCGAATAGGGTGTTCCACAAACTACTGAAATAATTAACTAGTAGGCCATCACGTGAATTAATATCTCTAAATAATATGCAAAGTGTTCCGTTAAGTTTGAGCACTGCTCTAGATCTAGGAAAAGCTGAGCTATTTGTTCTTTCTGTCGGATCCACAGGCTTAAAGAGTGTCTAGAGCAGATGACGTCTATAAATCAAAATGACATAAAATTAAGGTATTAGAATTATTCCGACATCTAGATCTACTGCCGACTGTCTGTGGCATTTTATGTCTCTGAGAGACGATCTTTTCCCTTCAACTTCTTATAACTACTGACTCTACTGTATTCAATTCTAAGTTATCTAGAAATGAAAATTAAGCTAATCTTAGAGTGTTAAATAATTTCTTATTAGTTGCTACTTCGGCGACAACTTTTAAGTCTTTCGAACTCCAAATTTTTTTTTTCTGGAGAATTTCAACTAATCTTCTTCCTCATCCCAAGACAGCAGAGAGCTAGGGGGGATTGCTGAAAGTTTTTCTAGTGGGGTTCGGAGAGTAGCCCCGAGGTCAGTCGTTTTCCTGGTTTCTTAGATTCAGAAATGTTTACCAAGCGTCAAACACATTTTTTCGTTGACTTGTTCATAGAAAGAAGAGGACAGGTTAACGTATTAACATGTGAGTACGAGGGATATGGAAGTGTTTAGCTGCAGTCACATCTGCGGTAATGCATTATTCTAATGTCTAGATCGAAATATTTAACACCCATGATAAGACACACGCCTACATACACAAAAGTAAAATACCCTCGAAGTCTACCGCTGCTGCCTTTATAGAGTATATGTAGCACAGTAAGTCTTGTCTTGGACTTTTACTTAAAAGTTATTAATAGAATTATGCAAAACAGCAGCAACAAAGTGGAGACAAATTGATTAAGAGGAGACGTTGGCGACTCAAAGTGCTTTCAATGGCTTCGTTTTAAAACTTAAAAGTCAGTTATCATTCTTATGCTCCTAATTTATATATCTATATATTTGATATTTTGGGGTTTTGGCACATCGGCACAATATAAGCCATGTCCTGCCCATAATCCCTCAACGGCAACTTCTCCTCTAAGGCCCAAGCACTCAACGTTAGACGACTAAATGATGAAAAATAAGGTCCATTCATAACTCAAAATATGTACAAATGTATAACATTTAATACAAATCTGTTGTAAATATGTATCTATTTACAATAAGTAGTTTTCTAGGTTATTTATGTCACCATCTTCTGAAGACAACCAGAATATAATTGATATTAACAAATTAAGATATAATTTAGAAATAAACTTTTGTACATAATACTTTGTAACACATGACCTCAACCAAGACAGCAGTCACCAACAATATCTTCAAAGTCTTTACAAACCACAGATCAATTTCTTTATACGTGACCTCAGCCTGTGCAGCAGTCAACAACAATTTCCTTCTAGTCTGCAGTCAATCTCACAGCACAACATCACTGTCCTGAAGAGAAAACAATAAAAATTTGAAAAATACTTACAAAAAAACAAAAACAAACAAACAAACAAACAAAGCTTACATTAAGCTTAGTTGTATCGGTAAGTTAGGATCAGTCGTGTCATTACATTTATACTAGATCTAGACTGACAATTATAAATCTGAGCGATTAGAGATAGTTGTATCATTTCTTGTCTAGCGCATTCATGTTTTTAACTTTCTTGAATACGCTATGATCCAATCACTTGCCATGACCAATTAGGAAATAGGAAAAGGGGAGACAGAAAGAAGGGGGTATCTAATCAATGTTACTGTGATCGCTTTTTAAATGTATTTATATAAAAAAAAGTTGAGTTTTGGCACATCGGCACAATTTAGGCCATGTCGTGCCCGTAGTCCTTCAAGGATTACTCTCCCTTTATATAACAAGAGCTAAACACTGTGCCAGCAAATCGTTTATGAAAACAAAAGGTTTTATAATTATCTATTGTTTGCATCAAACTTTAAAGCGGCGACCTACAAAGTATAAAGGGGACTAATTCAACTTATACCACAGCATCACTCAAGTACACTTTATTTCTCTAGTTCGATATAAAACAAAATAACTGATTACCAATAGTTAATTAATAAATTGGTTATTCTTTTTTAAAAAATATGTATTCTTGTATTGTCAGGTAAAAGAAATAATTGTGCAAAATTTCAGCTTGATTCGAGATCAGATGTTGGAGAACTAACGTGTAAACATTTTTTAACCAGGCTGTCAGGCAGAGTGCGTTTATATAAGCTTTGTAGTCAGAGTCAGTTCATAGAAGCTTTGTAGTCAGAGTCAGTTCATAGAAGCTTTAAAGTCAGAGTCAGTTCATAGAAGCTTTGTAGTCAGAGTCAGTTCATAGAAGCTTTGTAATCAGAGTCAGTTCATAGAAGCTTTGTAGTCAGAGTCAGTTCATAGAAGCTTTGTAGTCAGAGTCAGTTCATAGAAGCTTTGTAGTCAGAGTCAGTTCATAGAAGCTTTGTAGTCAGAGTCAGTTCATAGAAGCTTTGTAGTCAGAGTCAGTTCATAGAAGCTTTGTAGTCAGAGTCAGTTCATAGAAGCTTTGTAATCAGAGTCAGTTCATAGAAGCTTTGTAGTCAGAGTCAGTTCATAGAAGCTTTGTAGTCAGAGTCAGTTCATAGAAGCTTTGTAGTCAGAGTCAGTTCATAGAAGCTTTGCAGTCAGAGTCAGTTCATAGAAGCTTTGAAGTCAGAGTCAGTTCATAGAAGCTTTGTAGTCAGAGTCAGTTCATAGAAGCTTTGTAGTCAGAGTCAGTTCATAGAAGCTTTGTAGTCAGAGTCAGTTCATAGAAGCTTTGTAGTCAGAGTAAGTTCATAGAAGCTTTGTAATCAGAGTCAGTTCATAGAAGCTTTGTAGTCAGAGTCAGTTCATAGAAGCTTTGTAGTCAGAGTCAGTTCATAGAAGCTTTGCAGTCAGAGTCAGTTCATAGAAGCTTTGTAGTCAGAGTCAGTTCATAGAAGCTTTGTAGTCAGAGTCAGTTCATAGAAGCTTTGTAGTCAGAGTCAGTTCATAGAAGCTTTGTAGTCAGAGTCAGTTCATAGAAGCTTTGTAGTCAGAGTCAGTTCATAGAAGCTTTGTAATCAGAGTCAGTTCATAGAAGCTTTTTAGTCAGAGTCAGTTCATAGAAGCTTTGTAGTCAGAGTCAGTTCATAGAAGCTTTTTAGTCAGAGTCAGTTCATAGAAGCTTTGTAATCAGAGTCAGTTCATAGAAGCTTTGTAGTCAGAGTAAGTTCATAGAAGCTTTGTAATCAGAGTCAGTTCATAGAAGCTTTGTAGTCAGAGTCAGTTCATAGAAGCTTTGTAGTCAGAGTCAGTTCATAGAAGCTTTGCAGTCAGAGTCAGTTCATAGAAGCTTTGTAGTCAGAGTCAGTTCATAGAAGCTTTGTAGTCAGAGTCAGTTCATAGATGCTTTGTAGTCAGAGTCAGTTCATAGAAGCTTTGTAGTCAGAGTCAGTTTATAGAAGCTTTGTAGTCAGAGTCAGTTCATAGAAGCTTTGTAGTCAGAGTCAGTTCATAGAAGCTTTGTAGTCAGAGTCAGTTCATAGAAGATTTGTAGTCAGAGTCAGTTCATAGAAGCTTTGTAATCAGAGTCAGTTCATAGAAGCTTTGTAGTCAGAGTAAGTTCATAGAAGCTTTGTAATCAGAGTCAGTTCATAGAAGCTTTGTAGTCAGAGTCAGTTCATAGAAGCTTTGTAGTCAGAGTCAGTTCATAGAAGCTTTGCAGTCAGAGTCAGTTCATAGAAGCTTTGTAGTCAGAGTCAGTTCATAGAAGCTTTGTAGTCAGAGTCAGTTCATAGATGCTTTGTAGTCAGAGTCAGTTCATAGAAGCTTTGTAGTCAGAGTCAGTTCATAGAAGCTTTGTAGTCAGAGTCAGTTCATAGAAGCTTTGTAGTCAGAGTCAGTTCATAGAAGCTTTGTAGTCAGAGTCAGTTCATAGAAGCTTTGTAATCAGAGTCAGTTCATAGAAGCTTTTTAGTCAGAGTCAGTTCATAGAAGCTTTGTAGTCAGAGTCAGTTCATAGAAGCTTTTTAGTCAGAGTCAGTTCATAGAAGCTTTGTAGTCAGAGTCAGTTCATAGAAGCTTTGTAGTCAGAGTCAGTTCATAGAAGCTTTGTAATCAGAGTCAGTTCATAGTAGCTTTTTAGTCAGAGTCAGTTCATAGAAGCTTTGTAGTCAGAGTCAGTTCATAGAAGCTTTTTAGTCAGAGTCAGTTCATAGAAGCTTTGTAGTCAGAGTAAGTTCATAGAAGCTTTGTAATCAGAGTCAGTTCATAGAAGCTTTGTAGTCAGAGTCAGTTCATAGAAGCTTTGTAGTCAGAGTCAGGTCATAGAAGCTTTGTAGTCAGAGTCAGTTCATAGAAGCTTTGTAGTCAGAGTCAGTTCATAGAAGCTTTGTAGTCAGAGTCAGTTCATAGAAGCTTTGTACAATAAAAAACGAAATATGATATTCATGTGTATACAAAGCAAGCATCCAGAGATGTTGTCAGATGTCGTCGCATTTCTTTTCAAAATTTTCAAACACTTAAAATAGAACTCACCAC
Organism: Biomphalaria sudanica; assembly: GCA_036873155.1. Classification (NCBI taxonomy): domain Eukaryota; kingdom Metazoa; phylum Mollusca; class Gastropoda; family Planorbidae; genus Biomphalaria; species Biomphalaria sudanica. The sequence goes on along the minus strand of JAZGLO010000419.1, from coordinate 263,273 downwards.
AAAAGCAAACTCGACAACTATTGCGATTCAACTTGTGGAGTAAAGACCATCAGGGGGTCAGAAGCATTAAAGCAGTAGTTCATTGTTAAATTTAAAAAATGAAATAAAAAGGGGTCGCATAAGTAATAACATGTTAACAGCTTCTTACCGCGAAAGTAGTCTGACACAAGTCATCAAACTAGATTGTTCTCTTTACTTAAGGTTTCTTGAAAACATTCTTCAACACATGAGCTCAACCTGAACAACAGAATTCCAAACAATTTCTTGACTGACAAAGTGCTCTCTTGCCTGAAGACCAAAATTAAAACAAAAATATTGAGTTCAAAAGTACAAATACACATAACATACAACGGGACCTTAAATCATAAAACAGGCACTAAAATGATACTTACCAATGGACAAAAGCAAGCTTGACATGCATGAGATCCAACTTGTTGAGTGCAGTCCAGGCCTCAGAAGTAGCAGTGTAGACAGTATGTTGAACCTTAGCCAGGTCACCTGTAGAACAACAGTCAGCGTCACTGCCATCCTTAAGGACATCACCTTTGCACAACATACTGCTTGCCCTGTACTTTCCACTGTGTTGGCCACTATGCCTGGCTGGGTCAATAACAATGAGGTAGACCTGTAAATAAATATAGGCCCTAATGACAACTACACGAGGTTTTGTACAAGTAGATTCTATAATATTTTGCAATACAAAAGCAAAAACAGGACTTTAAATAGATTTATGTTACAAGATTTAAAGATATTTTTTTTAAAAGATTATTAGATCGCTACATCTAGATCAAGAAGTAGAATTATATGCCAGAGTATTCCAGACATTTATTTTTATTTCGTTTAATTGGGGGAAAATAAAAATGATTATTTTTTTATTACATTCTAGAATCTTTTTTAAAAGTAAAAAGTATCATTTTTTACTATCAAAAATTTCTATCAACATTTTATATAAAATATTTTTCTTCAAAGTTTTAAATATTGCGACCATTTAGTGGAAAAAAAAAACGAACAAGAATCACCGTCAGCTGTCCGTTGACAACACCAAACCCCTCCCTTCTTCCCGGTCAGCAGCTGTTCTTAACAGGATATTGAGAGAGAAAGGCTGCTCCATTCTCGTTGTCCAGCATTGGCGCTAGACTTTCATTGGATCGTGCTCCTTCAACTGAAGAATGGCTTTTTATTATGAGTCATGTCTTACAATTGGAACGAATCAGCGGAGCCTTCGTCTCTTCACAGTATTGTACTAATATATATATATATGGCTCCTTCTGTCTCGTAAGACAATGGATGCGCCCAGATGAGTCACCGGCTTTGGTTACGTCTTGAGACGGGACAGAATCTGGAGTGACTGATCAAGCCAATTTTGGATCGGCAGAGTTTGCCACAGTTTGAGCATTTATATTCATCTGTCCTAGGGCTCACTGACAGGGCAGCTTTCTTTTTCTTTCTCTTGACCGATGCAGCTTCATTTCTTTTGCATTCAGCAAAGTTCGTACCAGCACGTACACTCTGTCTCCATGCTGTCCGGTCTTGGGCTATATCTTCCCACATACTTTGGTTGATACCCATGGCTCTCATGTCTCTCTTGCAGACATCTCTGTAAGTTAGTCTTGGTCGGCCCTTGGGTCTGGCTCCCTCTGCTAGCTCAGCGTACAGGATGTCTTTAGGGATTCTTCCATCTGGCATGCGAGTGACATGACCGAGCCAGCGTAGTCTTCTCTGTTGAAGGAGAGCATAGATACAGTGTATGTTGGCCCGTGTCAAAACTTCCTGGTTGGTGACACGATCCCTCCTGGAGATGCACAGTATGCGTCGCAGGCAGCGTAAGTGGAAGCTATTTAATCTGTGCTCTTGACGCATGTAAGTTGCCCAGCTCTCACTGCCATATAGAAGTGTGCTCAGAATGCAGGCATTGTAGACAAGGATTTTTGTTGCCGTGGTCAATTTGGTATTTTCCCACACACGCTTAGAGAGTTTTGCCATTGCTGCAGAAGCCTTTCCTATTCTTTTGGTCAACTCAGTGTCTAAGTTTAGGTCGCTGGCTATTGTTGCTCCCAAGTATGTGAACTCCTGCACCACCGTAAGTGTGTGATTTCCAATGTGTATCACTGGTATTTCTGCAACATCTTGTGCCATGATTTCAGTCTTGGAGAGGCTAATTGTGAGTTTGGCCTCACAATTAGCCTCTCTGTACTAATATCTATTGTAATAAAACGTTTGCCTTTTTTCGTACATTTTCGCGTTTAAATTTTGAATTAATCCTAACTTTTTCTTAGTGAGCACCCAAAGCTTTAAGGAAAGGCGGTTGCCCAAAACACAGTAAGTCATACTTCTGTTTTTTATGTATCAGACTATTCTAGGGTACAATAAACGTCTTCCGAAAGAATGAAGGGTCAGAATGTAATACGGATTCATTATGTACACACACACACGCACGCATACACACACACATTACTTTTGCCTTTTTTTTGGGGGGGGGGGGAAATCAGAGAGAGTGGAAATCTAGAAAACAATTTTACCCCATTATTTAAGTTATTGAAAAATAAATTGTCTTCCATAATTGATTAATCTATTAGTATACATCTAGATCTAGTAGTTAGAATCTAGAACTAGTACTAGATATAGATCTCAGGTTCTGTACTATTAAAGTTGATCTATTTTAGAATCTAGTCTAGATCTACGGTCTAGATCTAGATTTGAATGTAAAATTTATCTCGCCATAGACCTAGTCTAGATTTAGAATATATGATATTGAATTAGCTGCAGTCTAGATGTGGATCTAGGGAGTCTATATAACTATAAATCTAGCCTCAAATCTACTTACGTTAGATCCAAGTCTAGCATTTGACAAACTTGCCCAATTCATTTTTAAGGACTTTGTTTTCTGAGACCTTTTTATCCAGTGCTTCAATGACCTCGGTCTCAGCTTCATTTGGGCTAAAGTGTCCTAGAATCTTTATCTTATAGTGCTTGCGTAGAAGGTGTAAAGTAATGTCTAGCGTGGTTGAACCATCTGGATGTTCCTGAGCCAGTTCCTCCAGGGCCTGTTCAATATTTTCAAAGACAAATTTCTTAAGAAAAATATAGTCTTGATCTGTAAGTTTGACCATTCTTCTCACTTGATGTTTCTGCTTGAATCCCGAAATTGAAATGTCACGATGACGTGGGTTGTTATTGCAACGAATTTTAGGAAGCACATAATTCGATTACGTCATTTATTTTTCAAGAACACCAATGGTCGATTTAGGAGATTTTACTAATAAACAAATTACAACATGTCAAGGGCGATAAATTAAACTAGTTCACTCCGTGGCATTAGATCTTCGTACGAACTCTCCTTTAGTAGTGCCAGTATCTGAGAGTAGGTTTCCGTGCGGCCTTTAGGCGATCAGCAAACACAGCTCAGCTCGAGTTGGTACTCGAACTCAGTACCCCTTTATTGGTAACCAAGCGGTTTTGTCATACAGCCACACATCCCACTTTGTTGCGTTTGGTCCGTAACCTTTGGCAGGACTCTTTGTTTTCTTTTGCATTGTTGTTGATACGTGGCTTCTTGTAAAACAAAACTGAATGTAGCAACTATTTTTAATAGACACAAATTGAACTTGATTTAAAATTAGTGACACAACAATAAGTATAACACAAACAGAGGCGCAGCTAGGGTGAGGAGGGGAGGAGGGGAGAGGAGGGGGGAGAAATTGAAAATCCCCCAAGGCACCCACTTGAGGGGGGCCCCCAAATGATTGGTTTTTTTTTATATGAAATATTAAATATTACGTAAAAAGCAGTGCCCCCCCCCCCAAAGAGGTTGAGCCCCCGGCCCCCAAATGATGGAGAATTCATAGCGTCTCTAAGAAACTTCCATCTTAAAAGAAATGGACATTTAGATTTAACGACAATTAAGATTAGTTAGAACAAACAACAAAACGAGAATAGCAATCTATTAGAGCATGGAATGGGTTGCCTGAGCTAGCCAGAAAAACCAGTGACTTGGCAGAATTTAAGTCATTGGTTAATATGCATGACTAAATGCATGACGCGTAAGACGTAATCATCTTCTTTTTTGAAGTAACGTCTGTATTATATAAGATAAGATAAGATGTATACATGTTTGAAAATATATAATAAAAGGAACATATAGAATGTGGCTTAGACGATCTGCGCCAAAACGTCCACGCGCCAAAAAAACAACAACAAAAAACGGCTGCACCAAAACGGCTACGTCGAAAAACCCTGCTTCGATTCACAGTTATCAAACAATAAATACTTTTAAAAATTGCTCTTGTATATCATCTTTCATACTCCAGCTAGCTCAGTGCTCTCTGTCCTATCTCTTCTGTGGATACTACAGAGGAGCTGGTTCTGGAAGGCTAAATCTTATCTTATCTTATAAGATACAGACGTTACTTTAAAAAAAGAAGATCATTACGTCCTACGCGTCATGCATTTAGTCATGCATATTAACCAATGACTTAAATTCTGCCAAGTCACTGGTTTTCCTGGCTAGCTCAGGCAATCCATTCCATGCTCTAATAGCACTAGGGAAGAAGGAGTATTTGTAAAAATTTGTCCTAGCACATGGAACGAGGAATGTGCCTTTATCTTTGTGTCTTTCAGAGTATTTTATTAGTTGTTTTTATTTGTATTTGAAGATTATGGTTCAGTGTTTTATGTATAATTGCTACTTCACTTCGCTGCCTGAAGACTGGAACTCTAACCCCTTACCATGCAGTCAAACAGTTTAAACCAATCAAACTTCATATTTAGAGCGGGATGCCAAGAAAAGGGTGGTGTTTGTTTAGAGTGTCGTGATATATGGGCAAGTGCTTACAGTAATCTTAAACACTTTTAAAAAAATAACAATACCACAGTATTTCTTTATGTTTACTTTTTATCTTATTTCTGTTTTGAAAGGAACATCTGTGACTTATAAGATAAGATGACCATCAATGATCAAATATTGATTAAACTATGCTGAAATAAAAGACACTTAAAAACAAAAAGTCACGTGATGAAAGTCACGCGACATGCCAGGAAGTTGTTATTCTCCGTTTCTATTCTAAAATCTAGAAAATATGTTTGGGCTGTTTGACTTTGTTTATTTGCATGGACATTTTCCTACATGGCTGAAAAACTATAAACAAAAAACTTTTTGGTGTATTCGGTGTATAGTATAAAGCAAGTGTTGATAATACATGTTTTTTAAAAACGTTTTTGATAATGTTTGTACACTTTCAAGTACTGCAGTATCAAAGTGTTCAAGCTCTTCATTTTGTAAGATAAAATCATTTCACTAGGGAGTAATCATTAGATTTTCCTTCTATGGCTCTAGCTTATTTAAAACAAATGGGCAATAAACTAGAAGTAAAAAAGAGATTTGATACGAAGAGAAGCTTCTAAGCATTGAGATTTTGTTAAAGTAGGGCTCAGAGTTTTTTAAATTTAGCTGTCAACAGAGCAATTCACTTTAGCGTCCTCGATGTTAATGAGCGTAACGTCAAAATCTCAATAAAAATACAATACCTGATAATTTGTATGTGTAGTAGTGTTAGTTTAGTTATTCAACAAGTAAAATAAAAAGAAATAAAAAAAAATAACAAAAAGACAATCTAGGGTAATGAACTCCTCATTTACAGCCACATATCTCAATACTTTACGATTTATTTCCCCTTTCGATGTCATTGAATTTAATTACCACTATTTACTTAACTGATTGTTTAATCTTTTGATTGATTCGTGTTTTGTTTAGAACAATTAATAATTGCGAAACGTTTTAACTTGATCAGTGAATGGGAAGTGAGAGAACTAATGTGCTAATATTATATGATATGACGTCATTGTTTGTTGTTTATTTTTTGTGCGAAAGCAAAAGGATTGGACGGAAATAAAAGGATAGTCTTCTATGTCTACTTTGATAAACACAGTCTCCGTTATTATTATTATTATTAATTAATGTCTACAGTATGTTAATGTTACTATTTATCTGTGACAATAGACATGTTCACAATTGGTACCAGACAGACAGACAGATTTGTTAGAAGTTTTGGAAAAAGTTCAAAAAATTGGAGTGGAAACAAATAGTTATAGAAGATGTTGCCAAGACGGAACTAGAGAGACGTGTCTGGAAATTAGTGAGTTATATCAACAAGAAAAAAAGTTGGAATTTGTAAATTTATTGAAGGTCTACATTTAGAGTGAATTTTGAAGAAAACAATTGAATATATACAGAGTGTCATGTCAAGAAAAGACTGGACTGTTTGATGTTCTTCTTTTCTTTGACTCACATTAACTCTTTTGACTCACATTAACTCTTTCTCTCCTAACTGACGATACCAACGTTGATTCCACTAGAATGTGGTAAGTAATTACGGAGAGAAAGAGTTAAGTTGAGTGCTTATTTAATGACGTCGTTCAAGCAGAATCAAGCAGAGGCTAACGAGTTCTGGACTTTCTCTTCAAGCTTTCATGTTTTAAATGCAGATTCCTAGCTGGGGCGTTGACCTATACGCTGAACGAGGTCATTCTGTAGTTGTCACTATGGAAGGACGGATACGGTACGCACTAGTTGGCTCACGCACTATTATGACTATATTAAAAGGGAGAAAGACAGACAGAGAGAGAGAGAGAGAGAGAGAGAGAGGTAAAAATAATGGAATAAAATTAAATTTAGTCTCAGAAGTATGAAATTCTGTGCACTTTATGTAATCGTATTAATGTCAGTGGCGTATCTAGGGTAGGGGGATGGGGGTGAATTTGAAAATTCCTCCTCAAGAGGCCACCGTCCCACACACACGGGCTCCCAAATTATGGCAAATTCCTAGCTAAGCCACTGATCAAAGTATAGGATTGTTTTCCATATTTGCCTTAGAAACCTCTTATTTATTTAAAGAGCTAATTCTAGCTGTGTAGAATAACAAAAACAGGGCAGAGTTTGATAGAGGTTATGAGTGAGACAAATATATGAAATATTAACCATTAAAAATTGTAATTATAAGTAGGTCTAATAGAACAAGATCTGGGTTATTTCAAAAGTATGTTATAACTTATATTTTTTAAAGAGAAATATTGGAGAATAACTTGAAATAAAGTACTGAAAAAGGAAGAAAATTAAAAGAACTACCATCCAATCTCAAGGTAGTTTACTTTTAAATGAAAATCTAACTTCTGCTGCGTTGTCATTTTCATGTCGAAGTATTCAGATAACCTTATGTCTGAGATCAATTGCATGGTGGTCTCTAGATGAGTTGGTTGTCGTTATAGCATGTCTTCTAAACAAACGTTACTGTAGCCTTTTGTGTGGTGAATACATGGCAACATAAGATAAGATAAGATAAGAAAAGATAAGATAAGATAAGAAAATGCGTCTCGACCCCAGGCACTATGGTTCAACATCTTAACATTCTTTTGCTACACGGAATATTGGGGAGGTGGAGGGGTGCGTGAAGTAGAAAGTCTAAAATACCTCCCCCCTCTCCCCTCTCTTTTTACAGTTTGTATTGACAAATTATTCCCAGAAGTCGTTGCCTGTTTTCTTCAAACTAAATGGCTACATTCTATTGTGTTCACGAAAAAATGTATCCTACGATACAGAACTTCAGAGACGAAATCGATAAGTCGTAAAGTACGCTAGGAGCGCTACATAAGGTCAGCAGACTAACACACAGGTCACCAATTACTATAAAACATTGTCACTAAAAAACTCGCTACACAACTTATATTTTACAGATATGATTCTTAGCTTTTATTTTATATATAAATTCTATTCCCCATCATAGAAAGGGAAATAACTGTTTGGTATTCTGTACCAAGCCTTAAGGCCCCTGAAGTAAATGTCAGTATTTTTTAGTTTCTCTATCCGATCTGTACTAAGCAAGATTATAGATCTCGTTCTGAGCGCAACAAGAGTGCTAGTCCTTGTAACCTCCCACGACAGAATCAGTTACATTTTTACTTTGTTGATATTTGGGCATCAAGGTTTCGCTAAGACTTTGCAATTAGGATTTTTATATTTTTGTGAAATGAACCCAAATCATGGGCGTAGCCAGGGGTGAGGGGACCCCACCCCCCGAAATGAAATCCCCCCTCTACGGGAATTTAGTAACTGATTTTTTGCTTTGATTCTGTTTATTTTACAAGAGATTCTAATACTAGGCCATCACTTGCCCCAGCGCAAACAAGAAGGTTTTGAGTTTAAGAAACAAAACCAAAAAAAAAAAAAAATGCAAACGACAATCACTAAATTCCAAGAGCATAGCTAAGGGAGATTTTGATTTAAAAAAAAACTCAGAAATTTACGGTAAAATTCCCTCTACAATTTAAGACTATCAATAAATAAGTTACCAGATTCTATGAGAGTAGCCAAGTGTTTCAAACCCCCCTAGACGGGGTTTAGATCTAAAAACCACCTCTTCAATATAAAAAAAAGCAAATGACACACTCCAAATTCTATAAGCGTAGTAAAAGAATTTTTGAGTCTAAACTCCTCTTCAGTGGGATTTGAAACGAAAAAAATACCTCTTCAATCTAAAAAAAAAAGCAAATTAAACATTCAAATGCTATGATCATAGCCAAGCCAATGGGGTTTTTGAGTTTAAACCCTCTCCTCCAGAGGGCTTTTTTTTTAAAGTTTAAAACCCCACCTGATGGTTTTGAGTTTAAATACCCCCATACAGAGAGTTTTGAGGTTGAAAACCTCTCCTTTAATTTTATTCTAAAGCAAACTACAGTCATCAAATTCTATGAGGGGGTTTTGAATTAAAAAAACAACAACAACAGATTCTGACCCTCCCCAAAAAATGATTTGGAGGATAAGACTTCCGTTTTCGATATCAAATCTAATACAAACTACAGTCAACTAATTCCAAGAACGTAGCCAAGAGAGGTTACACATTTCTACCAGTGGCGGGGCTCCATTTATAAAGTACAGTGAATAAGTCATCTGCCGAAATTGAAAAACTGTGGTTCAAATGTGGTTCAACAAAGATGGCTAAGACGGATTTTAGGAGTCAGTTCTAGAGATCGGGTCTCAATCAAAGAAATCCTATGCCGAACTGGGAGTCGACCCCTTAGTAAGGCTGTGACAAAGAGTCGCACGAGGTTTGCGGGACATGTATTCAAAGTAAATGAATTACGCATAATAAGAGCTGCGATGACATGGAGGCCATCACGAGGAAAGCGCAAACAGGGACATCCTAGTACAACTTGGCGCCACACTTTCATGAGGGTCCACAGAGCAGGTGGGAAGAGGCCTCAGACATTGCCAGTGACAGATTTTTGTGGAAGCAGCTTGCTGCCCAATGCGCCGACCGACGCGGGAGGATCTAAGTCAGTAAGAATAGCACACAAGGTTTTTGAAATAAAACTTTTTAATAGCAGGATAATGCACTGTAGATACCTTAGAATATGCATTTTGCTGGCTTTCAGTACCAGAACTAGTGCTCTCTATCTCTCTCCCTATATCTGCCGCTCTTACTCGCTTGCCCTTTTCCCCGTCTCTCTTTCTTTCCTTTTCCTTTTTTTTGTCTGTTATATTTCTCTCCCTGTTTCTTTCCAACCTCCCCCTCTTTCTATACAGCACTTAACGACACAAAGACATACACCCACACACACTGAACTGCAAGTTATTTTTTTAAAACTGTCTTGCCAGATTTTCACTTCTGAAACCAAAATATGACATTAAATAATAAAAAAAAAATTGCCAGACAAAACGTCATTAGACCAGCTTGATTTTTATTTCCAATTCACATTGAAATTTAATGCGATAATTCAACTTCTTCCTGGCCACCTCCCCACTGAAATGATGTCACTGGATCCATCTGGCGTGTCTGAACGTCAATAAACTAACAGAAGTTTCAAATCCGTAGCACACAAAAAAAAAATCTTGCAAGAAAACAAATTATTTTTCTTTCTGGACATGCGTTCTGTACATTTAATGAAAAAGAAAGGTCAAAGCTTCTGTGGCTTTTGCATGTTATTGAATGTCGGGGATTGATGACGCAGTCAGGCATGCAGCAGCTGAATCACGTGACGAAATGGAGTGAGTGCCATTTGCGTTGCTTTCACATCTAGAGAGCTGGAGTTGGCAGTATAGAATAGGACATTGGACAGTGATGCCCTACCTAATTGAATCTGAGGGCAAATTTAATTTCCGACACTCGTGTCGCGGGCCGCATGACTGAAAAGGTACAAAAGACAAAAAGGAATTTGGCTTAAACCAATTTTAAAAGAAACCTCTAGCTCTAGTACTTACTTCCTACTGAATGATACCTTCTTTTGACGTGTAAAAAAAAAGGTTCCATATCTCTTCTTAAAATGTGAGCGAAATTATACCTAGCTAGCCAACGACTCATGTCTCTTTTAGGTAAATAATCCAATCGATCCTTTAATTACTAGGTGTAGTTTACAAATCTTTTTTATTCGCGGCTCAAATATTTGTTTTATAATGCCGTTTAAAAAAATTAAACAGCCACACTTTCCTTACAAATTAAATATGCTAGCATATGTTTGTTTTATGTTCCAAAAAAAGTAATAAAATAAAGATCCGTTCATTTTTCCTGGTAGATTCTACATTCCACTTGTAGTCTCTTCAACTTACCTATTTCAAAAATACGTTCAAATGTCAAAGGTCATGGTACTAATCCATAAAATGGCCCGAACGTAGGTAGGACACATTTTCACAAAAATTTTTTAGGGGGCAGAAAAAAATGGGGGTGGGATTTTCTACTCTTTGTGCCGGATCTGGTCCGCGGGCCGTATTTCGGGCACCATATGGGAATACATTCAGCGTGGAAAAAAAAGTCGTTGAAAAGAAAGGTCTGGCCTGAAAGCTTAAAATGTCGAATTGTTTTATCTTCTATGGCTAGCAGCTATCTGCATATGTGAGGGTGCGCTCCAGGGGGACTGAAGAGGAAAAGAAAACGGGACACATATAGGAGAAAGAAAAAGAAGAGGGAACAAAAAAAAAAGAGCCAAAGAAACGAAGATTTTAAAAAACTCAATCAATAAATGGCGCGAGATGTCTTCGATTCCGAAGATTAAGGAGGAGTGCAATGTTTCACATGACTACGACCTAGTTGTGACCTGTATTTTTTTTTTTGTTATATCTAATGCAGACGAGGCCGTTGTCAAATTGTAGTTTTTAGTTTTACAGTAAATAAAAATTACTGTCTGATATAGGCGTCAAATACGTCCATTTCACACACACAAAAAAAAAAAATCGGTCATTTTTCCTGGCCATGCGACAGCAGACAATCTAGATTAGTTTATATTTAGAAAGTGAACAAGGCGATGAACTTTGAACCTAACCAGTATTTGTGACAGCATACTCTTAATTATCTGGACAAGACTAGATTCCGCTGTATCGACTTTCTCCACATAATGAGATGTTGACATCACCCTTGTAGGTCTCAATATCGCGTAGAGCGTTAATATGTATCGGAGAGTCTCGGTAATTTCCGTTAAAGCCCGTCAGCTATCGGAAGGTGTCGAAGACTTAAAAAGGTGTTTCGTTAGTTTTCAAATAAAAGTCGAAAGAGAAAGAGAGAGAGAAAGAGAGAGAGAGAGAGAGAGAAAGAGAGAGATAGAGGCTGCTAGAATAAATACATGTTTATCTTGCTTCCTTATCATCCTGAGGTCCATTTAGTCATGTGACTTTGAAGAAAAAAAATGGATAGCCGTCCAAGAGCGTGTCTTGCATCATCAACTCTAGTTCAAGACATTGACATAGCTCTGGCGCTAATACCCAAGTGACTGCACAGCATTCACGTCATTTAGAATTGGCTTCATTGCTTGCTGGGTTGGGTAAGTAGGACTTGAGCTGGTAGAACATGACTATTTCTTGGTGGGCTGGTAGAACATGACTATTTCATGGTGGGCTGGTAGAATATGACTATTTCTTGGTGGGCTGGTAGAACTTGACTATTTCTTGGTGGGCTGGTAGAACATGACTATTTCTTGGTGGGCTGGTAGAACATGACTATTTCTTGGTGGGCTGGTAGAACTTGACTATTTCTTGGTGGGCTGGTAGAACATGACTATTTCTTGGTGGGCTGGTAGAACATGACTATTTCTTGGTGGGCTGGTAGAACATGACTATTTCTTGGTGGGCTGGTAGAACATGACTATTTCATGGTGGGCTGGTAGAACATGACTATTTCTTGGTGGGCTGGTAGAACATGACTATTTCTTGGTGGGCTGGTAGAACTTGACTATTTCTTGGTTGGCTGGTAGAACATGACTATTTCTTGGTGGGCTGGTAGAACATGACTTGGATAAAACGTTGTGGTAAAAGCTATCACGTTGATGTAACATTCTGTTACATTTAGAGAGTTTCGGATATTTCTAAACTAACTCGTGTACATTTTTAAAAAGAAGAATGCATGGACTATGCTTCTGATTTTTTTTTTTTTCGAAGGCCGAAATTTTTTCGTCACTAGATACAGTTTTCATAGAACTGAAATAACAAATTAGTCACTAGTTGTGAACATTTAGACATTTCCGTTTCATTTATTGCAATGAGGAAGGTGAGGGTTATATAGATGTCTAATCTGCTTAATATGATCTTCAGAAATATTTTAAGTTTGTGAGACATGATTGCAATTAAACTAATCACATGTATGAATGCTTCAGTCATCTAATTATTATTAATAACATAACCTTCTACAAACATCAACATCTAATTCTGACATTTCAATAAAGTGTCGCTATCTAGTTGGGTGTCATTTTTACTAATAGTTGATATTTAACGCAAATGAATTGCATCTTTGTCTATATTCTGTCTCAAAGCGTAGGTTTTTGACCTTTTGTTCGCTTTAAAGCTAAGAAAGTTTAAAAAATTTAACATCGACAAAACAAATCAATTATTAAACTTTTTTATACAGCAACCATCAGCAGTCTAATTAACTTTGCCATCACCAGCTGGTATGGTAATACTTCACTGGCAAAAAGACTAATTACAAAAGCATCGTATATCACTCGAATACAGCTACCATCTCTTGAAGAGCTTTTTCATGAAAGATGCCTTTCCAAAAAACTCTCAATTCTTAAAGACAACCTGCACCCATTCAACCACTATTACATAAGATCTTAACGAAGTGGTCGTCTCCTTTCCATTAGGACTAAAACTGAAAGATTTTTTTTTTAATTCTTTATCCCACTTTCGGTCAGAATGTTACAAAATCAGCTGTCGTCATCGAGAAGTACATAGAAGTCTAATTCATAAAGCGCTGGTTGGGAATGTGTATGTGTTTCGTGTGTGAATGTTGTTCGAATTTTTCATCTATACTGTTATTGTACAGTAGCCTAGTTACGCTGATATTGTCAATTGTAGTTAAACTGAATTTCCATTTGATTGGATCAATAAAATCATCTTATCTTATCTTATCTTGTTGTCAAAAGTTGGAGAAACATCGTTAGAAGTAAGACTATATAGTTCTAGCTCATCATGTCTACAGACTCAACTTGCTTGACATATTGGAAGTTAATTAAAGTCAAACCTTTTCTTGATCAATGATTAATCTTAATTACTGCAGAATTTGGTCTAATAAACTTTCAGACTGGCGAGACTTTGATAAAAAAATTTATCAAAAAAATTAAAATTTCCCCTTTCAGACCTTGCGATCTATAGAGCAGATGATGTAAAAGGTCATCTGTTTCTGTGACCCACAGTTAACGAGGGTGTCATGTGGCCAGCACAACGACCAACCACCTTTACTTTCTAATATCAGGTACCCATTAGAGAAGGAAGACTCAGAGGCGCCCAAAGATCTCGTAATTAAAAATCTTTACAAGGATTCGAACCCGGAGTCTCGGTTCGGAAGCCAATGATATAAAATTCGTAAACAAAGAAATGTCACGAGCAGAGAAATCTTGCCAGTATGTAAGGAGTGTGTGTATGTGTTTCTATGGTGGCGGTGGGAAGAGATTAACTCTACATTGTGAATAATAAGATAAGCGAGTGAGTGCTGTGAATAAACGTGCTGTACATGGCTTACTGATACGTACATGATGGAACTATGATGCTAAGGGCAGAAATCGATTTTCTATTAATTCAATATCAAAGCATAAACACAGAGTAATACATGTAATGACAACATTTCTTTAGACTTGGTGTCAAGTTTATCAAAGGGTTGGGTGGGGGGTTGGGGGTATTGGGGGGACGGGTGGAAGGGAAAGGAAGTCAATGACAAACCGGAAGCGTCCGCCTCGTGCCGTCCACGCCACTAATGTTTTGCCCTCCTCTCACACCCCCTCTCCCTTGTCAATACTGTGGTGGACAGCAGGCACTGATTGACTAGAAGGATAAGTTGGCAGACGTCCCGTTGGTGTCCAGACAACTGCAGAGAAACTTTGGGCCAAAGGGGGGGCCCCCGCTTTGATATATTGTAACTCAGCTTTAAGAAACAACACACACACTTGATGTCATCTACACTTGTTGACAACTTTGATTGTGGTTTTCACTGACCGGAACGTGGATACTTTCGGAATGCTTGAAACAACATTTTGTGTTTTTGTGTGATACGTTTTGAGTTTAAGACCTTCTTTACCGGAAGTATCAAGATTTTAACAAAATAACAGGAGCGTGTGCTGGAATCATCAGCTTTCTTTAGTCTCTTGACAAGATTTTCTATAGAGAAATAAGAAAAGTGATTATTACAGGAATAGAACTGATCAGTAAGAGAGTATGGAATTATTATTCAAAAAAGAGAAGTTCTGAGATAACAGGCCCTAAATTAAATATAGAAACAGTAGGAGACATGAAATAAATCGTTTGTGATATTTGTCTCTAGATTCTTGTAAAAGTGTATTTTTTAACAGCATTAATATTTTATTCTTCCTATGTGATTGACAAGGAAAGGTTCATGCAAGACTTCTAGATGGTGGGAAAAACAACAAAGAGTGGCCCAGTGACGGGAAGATAAAAGGTTTCTTCTCTATGACGTTGTTATTGTGTATATGGAATAACTTCAACACGACTTGAATGAGTCTATAGAAACGTTAGCGTTACATCTGTATGCGTATCAGTGGATGACACTACAGACGTGCTAGACTGGAAGCAGTGGATGACACTACAGACGTGCTAGACTAGAAGCAGTGGATGACACTACAGACGTGCTAGACTGGAAGCAGTGGATGACACTACAGACGTGCTAGACTAGAAGCAGTGGATGACACTACAGACGTGCTAGACTGGAAGCAGTGGATGACACTACAGACGTGCTAGACTAGAAGCAGTGGATGACACTACAGACGTGCTAGACTGGAAGCAGTGGATGACACTACAGACGTGCTAGACTAGAAGCAGTGGATGACACTACAGACGTGCTAGACTAGAAGCAGTGGATGACACTACAGACGTGCTAGACTGGAAGCAGTGGATGACACTACAGACGTGCTAGACTGGAAGCAGTGGATGACACTACAGACGTGCTAGACTGGAAGCTGTGGATGACACTACAGACGTGCTAGACTGGAAGCAGTGGATGACACTACAGACGTGCTAGACTGGAAGCAGTGGATGACACTACAGACGTGCTAGACTGGAAGCAGTGGATGACACTACAGACATTCTAGACTGGAAGCAGTGGATGACACTACAGACGTGCTAGACTGGAAGCTGTGGATTTGGTGAGACTTGTCTGGTCATGGATATTTATAAATGTATGTATGAGATCATAACCAGCTCAACAGTGGTGATGTCACCAGAGGCGTATCCAAGCTACAACGTCACCTCCTTTAGAAACCAGGGCTCTAGGTCGGAGTCTGTGAGCTACGGGAACAGAATGGGTCTTTCAGTGAATAGGTGAGTACGTAAGTGACAAGACTGTGTTTGTAGACGGTCGTAGACTGGTAGCATCAAACTGCTGGTAGACAACTAAAAAGCTTATAACTTATAACTAAACTTATAAAACTTGAAATAACTTAAATAACTTCTTTGTGAGTACCCTTGTGTACTATTTTTATTACAATTTAGACACATTTATCTTGAGAAAAAATGAAATAAATGTAGTAGACATTGGTAAGCATATGAAATAGTATTCTAACAAAAAAATCCAACTCACTACACAGACACGTCTGTTCAGTCTGGCGTTCTGGGGTGGTCTGTGGCCAACCAAGACAGCTGACGATAATGCCGTTTAGTTTGCATCATTCGCACTGCATAGCTAACCTCTTCCTACCGTCACCATAGAAACACATATACACAATCAATAGTATAGGGGCAAGATTATAAAATGCACGTGTGTGTGTATGCCTGTGTGTCTAGATCTCCTAAATAAATTGCAACACTTTGCCTTGTTTTTGGTTTCAGATAAATTTAAGAATAAGGAACAATAACTTTAATAAATTTCTTCGAATTATGTTGTTACTGTCCCCTTTAAAATTATTTCTACTACGATCTATTTATATTGTGTTGCTTTTTTTAAAAAAATTTCCCTGTACTTGTTTTTACCCCAATTGTTTGTGTGTGTACGATATAAATTAGAACTAATTCAATGAAAATCGTTTTTTTTATTTGTGAAACCTTTTAAGCTTTCTTGGATTAGTAGGATAGAGAATAATTATATAAAATATAAATTACATCTAGTATAATGAATATACCATTGTGGTAAATGATTATGATAAAGGTACACATATGACAAATGAAAACCTATACTTAAACAAAACAGATTGTACCATATTAACAATATGAATTATTGTGATATCAACCGAAGGGATGATGTAAACTAACCACGCAAGGACAAATACTAATATCAATGGAAGTAAATATACCATCATAGAAAGTAATTAATACCTTTTAGCAAAGTTAAGAATAGCGCTTAAAAATCCAGATTTTTCTACCTATTTTTTCCCGAAATATTTGAAAACTAAAATTATATCAAGATATATGTAAAACGTATGAATGTAGGGAAGTCAGTCGTAGGCCTACATTTAGATTTAATTTCAGTTTTGTCTTGTGGACTTTCCTTTTTAACGTTATAATAGCGAGTCCTTATATGCCTAGTTAAAGAATGCAGTTTGCTTTTTAGGTGCAAATAAACTTGTGCAATTATATTATTGAGTATTCTAAATTAAATCAGTTTCTGCATTCAATTCAAATCTAATCGCAACAGTGGATGTCACGTCAAGGATCGCTACAGCGTGAAAAAAACAACAACTCACAACGCGAGCGAGACAGGTGGTGAGAACTCACCTCGTAGTTGTCGGGGTTGATTTTTAAGCCTTGGTCCGGGCCTTCCCCCTATCTGGCATTCAACCAATAAACAGGTAACAAGTGAATAATGGCTAAATGAATGAATAACTCTTTGAGGTACATTTGAGCTATTTAATAGAGAATACAATAAACATGCATCTATGTAACCCTGACGGACCAAATAAAACAAAGGACGTTTGGGCCACGAGGCCTTCATCAGCTACAAAACAAACAATGAAAATTAAATAGACTTACAATTTAACGTATCTATCCGATGTTGTTCTCTATCGAGGCAGAATGCAGATAAAATATCAGACAGCCAGACTAACGAAAACAAAAAACAGACAAACAAAAAAACAAAAAAAAACAGACAAACAAGAGACATACAAACAACAAACAAAGAGTCTCCGAAAGCCTTCAACATTGACCCTGCCCCCTGGGAGACGGAAGCTCATGATAGAGCATGATGGCGTCACGCTGTGAAGACATGGCGCAGAAATGGCCGAGGACAAGAGAACAACGTTGGCAGATGAGAAGCGACAGAGACAAAAAAATCAAAGCAACAGACACAAGCTCCAGCCGGAATATCAGGCCCAGTGTTCAGCCGAACATTCCGGCTCACCAGCCAAACGAGAAGGCACAAAACCACAAAGATTGGACTATTACAGGCAGCCAGACTACTGAAACTAATAAATAGACATACAACAAACAGACAAACAACAAACAATAGATGTCACAATAAAAGCACTTAAGTACATAGAAAATAAAATCAAACCAAAAGATCCACAACATCCCATCAGTCAAAAATTTTCCTTATAATTTTATGATATAAAAATATATATTTTGCATGTTTACATTTCGTTTTAAAAATATGTACATCATATTCCTATATCCTGTCTAAATCTCACAGTCCGATAATAAATGTCTTTTTTGTTTTATTAATTCGATGATTGAATTTCTACGCAACTAAAGTGCTTTCGGTTAACTTTGATGCATTTCTCTTCCCGTGGAGCTATTTGTTGTCTATTCTCAGCTGATCTAATTCCCTTTTCATGTTTTAGACCCAGACAAAGCAACTAGATACATAACTAGAGTCGACAAGAGCCATAACTATTGATGCATGTATGGAGAAACGGATCGATATACTTTTTTATATATCTTAACGGAAAGGATTTTAAGCCAAAGAAAAGAGTGTGACGTTAGATACATATCTGTGTCTTGTTCTTGATGTTCATTTACATTGAAGTTTTAAACTGTACTGAACTCGAGCTGAACTTTGAGAGAAAGAGTTAGATCTAGATACCATGCCTAGCATTTCAAATATCAACATTGTTTTTACGTGAATGACTTTGTACTACCCACGGTGGTCACACTTTGTATGTCATTTTGGGCTTTAATTTTTTTTTTTTTTAATTTCTAGTTTTTTTTTTTGTTGTTGTTTTTTGCATTTTGCTATATTCCTGGATTGGTTGTGGCTTGGATGACTGCCTGGTTGTGCGTACCAGACTTTCGTTCGTTTGTCTCGATAGTCCAGGGTTCATACCCTGCCCGCTGCCATCCTCCATCGTCCTGCGGGAGGTTTGCACTAGGAAGTAAACTATTTTCAATTCTGAAGGAACATTCAAATCATGTCAAACATTTGGCAAACATTAACGTCTCTAAATTACACCCCCTCCACACACACACACACACACACACACACACACACACACACACACACACGAGAGGTAATGAAAAATATAAGACTAGGTAGCTTTGGGTTATACATCTACATGCCATCAGGGTCAGACCAAATTATTTTTTTTTAGATGTGTATGCATACACAGTCCTTTACGATAAATGTCGTAATTATTTCTGAACAGCATGCAGCCAGCGGAACCCTAATGTTTGACTTGAAGATCATAGCGGAGGAATCAACACACGGTGTACTACGTTGGAATCATATGTCCACATGTTTAATGTGCTTCTAACACAGTGTTGGTAGCAAGGTCCTAAGATCATGAGCAGATTGATTAAGAAAGAAAATGGCGGCTGATGCGTCTCGAGTTCGAATCCCGGTGAAGACTGGGATTTTGAACGTTGCCTTTATTAGTGCGCCCCTGAGTCCACACCATTCTAATAGGTACCTGACATATGTAAGGTAAAGTATAGGAGGTTGGTTGCTTTGCGCACCACATAAGACTATTGTTAACCGTTGGTCATAGAAAAAGATGAGCTTTTCAACACCTGCCACAATAGGATATCAAGGCCTGAGAAGGGTGCCTACACTTCTTAGATATCAAGGATGGTATTAGACTGAATGTCCAGTCAAGCGAGTCAAATATATAAGGCAACTAGGAGATGGGTGACTAACGCCGCTTGCATACAAAGCTGTTTTAGACGTTAAAGGGAAAAAATAACAGTTTTATATCAGTGTTTTAGTAAGTTGGACATTTTCCCGTACTGTGTTTATGTATTTCACAATTTTATTTCTTTCATCTGTTGTGAGTTGTTTTGTAACAAAAAAAATATTTCTTTGTGATTGGTACATCTCTGGTAGACTTACATCTGAAAACAGTCGTGTGAAATAGTCCATTTTGTCACTCGACCGTCGAGTTTAGCTGCAAGATACGACTTTTTCAAAGCGTTCTAATGTTCATTTCATCGTCCTGAGGTATTCTAAAAACTACCATGAATGTATGCACATCTTCAGCTGTAAGTTTTTTGTTATTAATATTTTTTTTTTTTGCCCTACCGAATTATGTGCCAGGGACTTATCTGCACTTCGCCAATTCAAAGTTTTGTGAATGATCTACTTCGTTGAGCGGAGGCGTAGTGGCTAAATGGCAAAGCATTTGGTTTCCTAACCTGAGATTCCCGGATTCGAAACCTGGTGAATACTGAGATATTTAATTTCGGGAGTTTTAGCTTTTCCGTTTGCAGGTAATTTTTATGTTGTTTAGTTGGCAACATTGAAACTAACATTGTTTAGTTTATCGTGAAAATCGCCAAATAGTCATCTTATAAGAACTACAAACAACTAAAAAAAAAGGACATTGTTTTACAAAGATTCCCTAATTTGGAAGTTTTCTAGATTTGAAATCAGCAAATAATTTTAGGACAATCAACTAGCAACTTCTTGAGCTCATCGTCTGTATCTTGAAACATTACCTCAACAGAATGCACTGTTTCTATGGAAACAAAATACAAAATTTCTATGTACCAATAAAAATGCTTTCTTATCTTTCTTGTTATTCTTCGTTATTGTTTGTTATTTTACATTATTTCAGAAATATAACTAAAACCCACATTTGAGAATACCATCTTATTTTCATATTTATAATAAAAATGATACGAGCTGCGTAATTGTTGATTGTAAAACTTAATTGCACTCTCCCTAAAGTCACGTACATGTTGGAGGCCTTGTCAACCAGAAAGAAATACCATCGAAGAAACAACAGTGAGCAAGGGAAGTAACTGAAGTTAATAGGAAATAGACTCACTCTAGTGAAAAATTCAAAACAAACGCAAATTTAGTATGATATTAAAACTAAGATTTTCTGTTCCCTGGTATATCTAGTGCTGAAAGTTTGAGAGAAGGAGTTCGAGCGTCTGAGTTTTATGTAATCGATCTCCAAGTATTGATGAGATTAGGTTTCTTTTCTTACAAAACATTGATAATACATATTTGTCCAGCTTCACTGAACTCTGTACTCTCTTATCCTGTACCAACATATCACAAATAGAAATAGTAAATTAGAGTTCCAGTCTGGTGGTTTGTTGGTTGGTCTGTGAGCGTGTGTGCGTGTGTGTAAGATGTTTAGAGAAAGGATGTGGGAGGATGGGGGCGGCCAAAAAGAAAGTGAAACTAAATCGAAAGAATTCTCTGAGGAAGAAATAAACTAGACTGGTAGCTAAATTTAGAGTTAGGCTGGTAAACCAGGCTGGCAGCTAGACTTTTAGCTAAACTGTTGGCTACACTGGTATTTACACAGTTAGCTAGATTGGTAGCTAAACTGGTAGCTAGACTCGTACTGCGAATCTGGACTGGTAGCTAGAGCCATACACAAAGCTAGACTGATAACTACAATCGTACTGCGAAGCTAAACTGGTAGGCTTATCTCGTGGATACTAGTTTCATTCTTTGTATTTAAAAAGACGAATGCTATATGCTAAATTTGTTTCCTACCTGTAGTCTCCGACTACGCAAACACCAGACACCAATCACTATGACCCCGAGTTCGACTACTTATGAATGTTCATTTCTGAAACGTTCTGGTGTTGTAACAAAACAAAACTAGGTCTTCAAATACGAAGATAAAGGAAACAGTTCAAATAGATATGGCCTGCAAAGTATCACTCTAATTATAGCACTTCGTCAAGACATTCAATTGAAACAACTGGACTTCTCTTATTGAAACAACTGGACTTCTCTTATTGAAACAACTGGACTTCTCTTATTGAAACAACTGGACTTCTCTTATTGAAACAACTGGACTTCTCTTATTGAAACAACTGGACTTCTCTTATTGAAACAACTGGACTTCTCTTATTGAAACAACTGGACTTCTCTTATTGAAACAACTGGACTTCTCTTATTGAAACAACTGGACTTCTCTTATTGAAACAACTGGACTTCTCTTATTGAAACAACTGGACTTCTCTTATTGAAACAACTGGACTTCTCTTATTGAAACAACTGGACTTCTCTTATTGAAACAACTGGACTTCTCTTATTGAAACAACTGGACTTCTCTTATTGAAACAACTGGACTTCTCTTATTGAAACAACTGGACTTCTCTTATTGAAACAACTGGACTTCTCTTATTGAAACAACTGGACTTCTCTTATTGAAACAACTGGACTTCTCTTATTGAAACAACTGGACTTCTCTTATTGAAACAACTGGACTTCTCTTAAGTGAAACGACTGGACTTCTCTTATTGAAATGACTGGACTTCTATTATTGAAATGACTGGACTTCTCTTATTGAAACAACTGGACTTCTCTTATTGAAATGACTGGACTTCTCTTATTGAAATGACTGGACTTCTCTTATTGAAACGACTGGACTTCTCTTATTGAAACGACTGGACTTCTCTTATTGAAATGACTGGACTTCTCTTATTGAAATGACTGGACTTCTCTTATTGAAACAACTGGACTTCTCTTATTGAAACGACTGGACTTCTCTTATTGAAATGACTGGACTTCTCTTATTGAAACAACTGGACTTCTCTTATTGAAATGACTGGACTTCTCTTATTGAAAAAACTGGACTTCTCTTATTGAAACAACTGGACTTCTCTTATTGAAACAACTGGACTTCTCTTATTGAAACAACTGGACTTCTCTTATTGAAATGACTGGACTTCTCTTATTGAAAAAACTGGACTTCTCTTATTGAAACGACTGGACTTCTCTTATTGAAATGACTGGACTTCTCTTATTGAAATGACTGGACTTCTCTTATTGAAACGACTGGACTTCTCTTATTGAAACGACTGGACTTCTCTTATTGAAATGACTGGACTTCTCTTATTGAAATGACTGGACTTCTCTTATTGAAATGACTGGACTTCTCTTATTGAAACAACTGGACTTCTCTTATTGAAATGACTGGACTTCTCTTATTGAAACAACTGGACTTCTCTTATTGAAATGACTGGACTTCTCTTATTGAAAAAACTGGACTTCTCTTATTGAAATGACTGGACTTCTTTTATTGAAACAATTGGACCTCGTGACTTTTGTTACGTATCTAGGCGTTGTTTTTTTTTCTTTCTTTGACCTGTTGCGGTCGAGAGACGGGTAGGTTGTCTGCCCCTTGTGTAATAAGTTTTTTTTTATTTTATTCGTCAAGCCACACAGACAGTGACCGGTCCTTGACCTGTGTGTGTACCTCTGGTTGAAAGGAGGGTGTGTTTTTTTTCTGTCTCTTTGAAGAGCGTTCTAGATCTGGGAAATTGGATGACGTATTTGGTTCTAGAAATCACTGGATTTGTCTTGAGGTCGACGCGCGGTAGATTATATAAAGACCGCCCGCGTGACGTTGACAGACAGACATACGGAGACAGCCGTGGGACAGAATAGCGGAGACATTGCGCTACCCGTGCGTGGTATACCACTTGATCGTGTAAGTTTTTTTTTATTCAAGGCCTTGCTTGTATTTGTAATTATATTTTCAAACTCTTGTATTGTAATATTTTTACATGCCATTTTTGTAAAAGGGTTTTGGTCAACACATCAATTCTGTATTGAGTAAATGTTTATTTTTCTTTCTTGTAACTTTATATTTGATTAAACATTAAGTTGATAGTTTACCTTCCGATTTCTTGTGTCATTTTTTTTTGTTATTCATTGTAAGTCTTTGATTAAATTCAGACTTAAGATAAGTGACACAACTACCTTTTTTCTCTTGTCACGTTCCCCTAGGCAAGCCATTTAAAAGTAGAATTCAATTCGTAATACGTGGCAAAAGAAGTTTGAGGGCTTTCGTCCCGGATATTTTTCTGAACCTATTTTCGTCTTACTTGAGTAATTTTGTAAAGGCGAAGTTGACTTTAACAAAATTTTTTTTGGTTCAAAGAGTCGGAAGTAAAGTATCAATAGTATTGACCAAACTCTCTTAAGGTTTTTTTTTGTTGTACTGATTTTGTACTGTATATTTACATTGTATACATATTTTTGCTTGTAATAGTTGCTAGTTAGTCATGGATATTCAGGTTTTTCTTGCAAATCCCTCTGTGGAAGAGCTTGATGCTTTTACTAGGAAGGAACTGGTCCTTATTTCTAAACATTTAGGGTTAAAAATAAAATCAAATGCCCTTAAACAAGAAATCAGAGATAACATTGTAATCCATTATGTAGACGAGGAAGTGTTTTCTGAAGACCTTTTAGAAACCCTTAGACCCGATGAGGGTAAATCAGATTTAGAACTTCAGATAAAATTAAAACAAATGGAAATAGAAGCCCAGCTAGCTTTAAAAGAGAAGGAAATTAAACAACAGGCCGCACAAAAAGAATTAGAGCTTGCAGCGGCTAGAGAGCAGAGAGAAATTAAACAAAAAGAATTAGAGCTTGCAGCGGCTAGAGAGCAGAGAGAGCAGAAAGAAATAGAAATGAAATTACAAATAGAGTTAAAAAAATTAGAGTTAGCTGCTAATGTAAGACCAGATTCTTCCCCTGCCAGTCATACTGTTGAAGCAATACAATTTTTGAAAATAATTCCACGCTTTAATGAAGCCACAATTGACAATTATTTTCCACAATTTGAACTTGCTGTGAAAAATTTTAATGTACCTGAAACTTTGTGGCCCACTTTGCTGCAAACAGTTTTGACTGGTAGAGCTGCAGAGGTATTTTGTTCTTTGACCATTGAACAACAAAAAGATTATAATGTTGTTAAGGCCTTAATTCTTAAGGCATATGAACTTGTTCCGGAAGCTTACCGAAAGCAGTTCAGGGATTGTCGCAAATCGGATGGCCAAACCCATGTAGAATTCCTGCGGGAAAAGGAGCGACGCTTTGAGAAATGGCTCACTTCCAGGGAAATCGGCACCGACTTTGCAAAATTCAAGAACCTAATGCTGATGGAAGAGTTCAAGAGTTGTGTGCGGCTGGACGTCCGTACGCATATAGCTGATCGTGGCGAGGAAGATGTGCACAAGGCTGCAGTGTTGGCAGACGATTATATAATATCACATCAATTTGCCAAGTATACGACGGATGTCAAGCCAAAACAAGTCAAACAGCCTGAGTCCACTGCTAGCAACTCCATCAAGAACAGCAGTACAAACGACAGAAAACCTACTACAAGTAAAGCTACTTGTTCCTACTGCAAACGAGAAGGACATAAAATTGACGATTGCTGGAAATTGAGGAAGAGTAACGAAAAAGCTCCTTCAAAAGTCAGCGCTTGCACAGTACAGTGGTCGGCGAGGTTTACTCCCTCATCATCAAGTCATATCAAGAATACCTCGACACCACCTGTTTCAAATGTATTGACTGTACAAGACTCTCCGAAAATGTCTCCACGGTGTTCAAATGACTCAACAGCGAGTTCTTCAAATACATCAAGCCGATGTTCCAATGACTCAACCAAGAGTTTTTCAAATACATCAAGCCGATGTTCCAATGACTCAAGCAAGAGTTTTTCAAATACATCAAGCCGATGTTCCAATGACTCAAACAAGAGTTTTTCAAATACATCAAGCCGATGTTCCAATGACTCTATCCATAGTTCCCATAATACATCATCCCGATGTTCCCATGACTCTATCCAGAGTTCCCATAATACATCATCCCGATGTTCCCATGACTCTATCCAGAGTTCCCATAAGACATCACCCCGATGTTCCAATGACTCCATCAAGAGTTCTCCAAATACATCCACAAGATGTTCTACTGACTCAAGAAAGAGTTTCTCCACTGCGTCTCCTAGAGATGTCAATGACTCCAGCGAGAGTTCGACCCAAGTCCAGTCTGCATCAACCAAAATTGATGTTTTATTAGAGGATTTTAAGCCTTTCATTTCGGAGGGATTCGTATCACTACCCGGTGATTCTACAAGTCTACGACCTATCACCATTTTGAGAGACACAGGTGCCTCACAATCGTTACTTTTAGAGGGTATCTTGCCCTTGTCTAAATCATCATCGACTGGGAAGAGCATCCTGTTACGAGGCGTAGAGCTTGGATGTATAGATGTGCCTCTACATCTAATCGACATAAAGTCAAATCTCATTACTGGACCGGTTGTTGTAGGTGTCCGACCAACATTACCATTGGAAGGCATCTCGTTGCTGTTAGGCAATGACTTAGCAGGTGGAAAGGTGATAGCCGAACCCATCGTCACTCAAACACCCGACTTATCTGCCACACCCGAGGAAGACCTAGAGTTATATCCAGCGTGTGCAGTAACAAGGGCAATGAGGTTGAAAGCATCTCAAGAAGAGAACGTCATCAAAGCCAACAGTAACCACGATGATGTGGACTTGAGCACCACATTCTTTGCTTCTCTTGAAGAAGAACCAACGCCAAATTCTGAAAAGCCGGCATCAACTCGAAAACAGTTGATTGAGGACCAAAAGAAGGATCCAGAGCTCGCCAAACTCCGAGAAACCGCAATGACATCACAAGAGGCAGAGCTAGCATCAACGTGCTACTACATCCAAGATGATATGCTCTTCAGGAAATGGAAACCTCCAGACGCATCCAACGAAGAAGAATGGAGAA
This sequence comes from Biomphalaria sudanica, assembly GCA_036873155.1. Taxonomy (NCBI): domain Eukaryota; kingdom Metazoa; phylum Mollusca; class Gastropoda; family Planorbidae; genus Biomphalaria; species Biomphalaria sudanica. The sequence goes on along the minus strand of JAZGLO010000419.1, from coordinate 236,868 downwards.
TATGCCATCAAATCGTGTTACCAGAAAGATACCGAGCGTACATCATGAATCTGGCTCATGACACACCAATGTCAGGTCATCTCGGCATCCACAAGACATACCACAAGATTATGTCCCACTTCTTCTGGCCACGTTTGAAGAAAGATGTCATCCAGTACTGCCGATCCTGTCATGCCTGTCAGATGGTTGGCAAGCCAAATCAAAAGATCCCTGTTGCTCCTCTGAAGCCGATTCCAGCCTTTGAAGAACCTTTCAGCAGAGTACTTATTGACTGTGTTGGTCCTCTCCCAAGGACAAAAGCTGGCAACCAATACCTGTTGACCATTATGTGTGCTTCAACTCGTTTTCCTGAGGCTATTCCTCTAAGGAACATAAAAGCATCAAACATTGTGAAGGCCTTAATCAAGTTCTTTACTCTATTTGGTCTACCAAAGTCCATCCAATCGGACCAAGGAACGAATTTCACGGCCAATCTTTTCAAGCAAGTCATGACTCAGTTGGGCATCAAACACTGCATGTCAAGTGCGTATCATGCCGAGTCGCAAGGCGCTCTTGAGCGATTCCATCAGACTCTCAAGAACATGATCCGAACCTATTGCTTTGAGCACGAAAAAGACTGGGACGAAGGAATCCACATGCTGCTGTTTGCAACCCGTGAATCCGTCCAGGAATCGTTGGGATTCAGCCCTTTTGACTTAGTCTTTGGCCATTCGGTGCGCGGTCCCTTGAAATGTATAAAAGAGACTTTGTTGTCACCAACAGCCACTGAAGGACTTTTAGACTATGTAAGTAAGTTTAAAACTAGACTTTATGATGCTTGTGTTCTGGCCAAAAATAACTTACAAAACACCCAATCCAGCATGAAACGCTGGTATGATAGAAAGGCCCGTGTTAGAGAATTTTCTCCCGGGGATAAGGTGCTTGTATTTTTGCCCATACCAGGTCAACCCTTGCAAGCCAGATACTTTGGTCCCTATGAAATTGAGACCAAAATTAGTGACCTCAATTACACAATCAAAACTCCTGACCGTAGGAAAAAGACTCAGCTATGTCACATAAACATGCTGAAGCCTTATGTATCTAGGCCAGATCACTCAGAGAAGAGTAATTGTGTTTTAAATACAGTCAAAAGTTGTTCAAATAGCCATGTTTCTCCTATTGATGATGATATTGTAAAGGAGAAATTTGGACAATACAAAATACCTAATTCTTTTGTATTACAGAATTTGGATGTAAAACTGTCTCATCTGTCTTCGACAGAAAGGCCAGTTATCATGAAACTCATTAATGAATTTAATGACATTTTTTCTGATGTACCAAAACAGACTAATGTTATAATGCATGATGTAGATGTTGGCGAGGCTACTCCAGTCAAGCAGCATCCTTACAGGGTTAACCCTGAAAAACTTGCCATACTTAGGTCAGAAATCAAGTATATGCTTGAAAATGACCTCATTGAACCAAGTTCCAGTAGCTGGAGCTCCCCATGTGTCTTGATACCTAAACAGGACAAGACTTATCGTTTTTGTACAGACTACCGTAAGGTAAATGCTGTCACAAAGACCGATTCGTTTCCTATCCCTAGGATAGACGATCTCATAGATCGTATTGGTGACGCTAAGTACATCACCAAAATAGACCTACTTTCAGGTTATTGGCAGGTTCCCCTGACTGATAGGGCAAAGGAAATCTCCGCCTTTGTCACCCCTGATGGTCTGTACCAATACAAAGTGATGCCATTTGGCATGAAGAATGCTCCTGCCACTTTCCAGAGAATGATAAATGCCCTGCTTGCTGACATGGAGAATTGCCACGCATACATAGACGATGTAGTAATTTTTAGCCAAGATTTTTCTAGCCATTGTAAACAACTGCATTGTCTTTTTACTAAACTGTTACATGCAAAAATTACTGTAAACCTGAGTAAGAGTGATTTTTGCCAGGCTTCAATCCAATACTTAGGCCATATTGTAGGACAAGGCCAGGTGAAACCTGTAATGGCCAAAGTAGAAGCTATCCAAGCTTTCCCTATCCCTGCTGATCGGAAACAACTCCGAAGATTTTTGGGAATGTCTGGATATTATAGAAAATTTTGCGAAAATTTTTCTGTCATTGCCAGTCCTTTAACAAACCTCCTGAGAAAGAACGTCCGATTTACTTGGACGGATGAATGTCAGAAAGCCTTTAACCAAATCAAGCAGATATTATCTAGCTCCCCCATTTTGATGGCTCCTGACTTCGGAAAACCTTTTAGGTTAGCTATTGACGCCAGTGACACAGGTGTTGGGTCAGTCCTTTACCAAGAAGATAATTTCCAAGTAGAGCACCCTATTTGTTTCTTTTCCAAGAAATTTAATAGACATCAAAGAAATTATTCTACTGTGGAAAAAGAATGTCTTGGGTTGATTCTATCTATACAACACTTTGATTTTTATATCAGTGGGTCCAGATGGCCACTGGTTGTATTTACCGACCACAATCCCCTTACATTTATCCACAAAATGTCTGGCAAGAACCAACGACTTCTCAGGTGGGGTTTATTTTTACAAGAGTACAACCTAGATCTTAAACACATAAAAGGCAGCGAAAATGTTATCGCCGATGCCTTATCTAGAGTGTAAAAAGTATTTTGATGTATATTTTTTTTATATATATCATGATAAATACATTCTGTAATGTAAAAATTATTTTTTTTGTAGTTCTAAAAAGATTTCCATTTCGTGGAAATGTAAACTTTTTATTTTTAGGGGGGAGGTGTTACGTATCTAGGCGTTGTTTTTTTTTCTTTCTTTGACCTGTTGCGGTCGAGAGACGGGTAGGTTGTCTGCCCCTTGTGTAATAAGTTTTTTTTTATTTTATTCGTCAAGCCACACAGACAGTGACCGGTCCTTGACCTGTGTGTGTACCTCTGGTTGAAAGGAGGGTGTGTTTTTTTTCTGTCTCTTTGAAGAGCGTTCTAGATCTGGGAAATTGATGACGTATTTGGTTCTAGAAATCACTGGATTTGTCTTGAGGTCGACGCGCGGTAGATTATATAAAGACCGCCCGCGTGACGTTGACAGACAGACATACGGAGACAGCCGTGGGACAGAATAGCGGAGACATTGCGCTACCCGTGCGTGGTATACCACTTGATCGTGTAAGTTTTTTTTTATTCAAGGCCTTGCTTGTATTTGTAATTATATTTCAAACTCTTGTATTGTAATATTTTTACATGCCATTTTTGTAAAAGGGTTTTGGTCAACACATCAATTCTGTATTGAGTAAATGTTTATTTTTCTTTCTTGTAACTTTATATTTGATTAAACATTAAGTTGATAGTTTACCTTCCGATTTCTTGTGTCATTTTTTTTTGTTATTCATTGTAAGTCTTTGATTAAATTCAGACTTAAGATAAGTGACACAACTCCTTTTTTCTCTTGTCACGTTCCCCTAGGCAAGCCATTTAAAAGTAGAATTCAATTCGTAATACGTGACACTTTGAATAAGAGATTGACCCTTTACAAAACAATTAGATCAATTAGATAATCATTCAATGACATTAGTTAGGCTAGGTTCTCATCTAGCTTCACCTTCACTTTAACCTTTACCTTGGTCTGCTGGACCGTTGGGGCACCACACAGGATTTATCAACCTTCTTTTCCATTCCTCTCTGTTATTTGCCTTTGATAGAATTTAATTCTGATATTCTTTCTGAAAATATTGAAACCTGTCTTTTTTACCTGCCTGGGTGGACCACTTCAGTTGCCAATTTTGAGTTAGTGTTTCCACACAAACTGTCTATGTAACCTTGTTTTTTTTTGTTCTTATCACAACCATCAATTAATGTGGAATGTCAGATGTCAAGATCTATGAAGATGCAATGATAGATGTCACGTTGAAGATTATCTTGACCTATATCACACTAACGATGATCGTGATTGCCGAGGATCTTGAAATCTTCTTTTAATAAGATGATCGTATAGAAGTAGTTAGATCTAGTTGATAATACGATCATTCAAAATGTTGCCAGTTGATCATCTAGAAGTTGGCATTCGCTAAGTCGATCTAAGTATGTTACTATATTCAATGAAGAAACTTCTCTTCGTCTAAAACAATTACTTTAATTCAGAACTTGAAAAAGCTATTCACAAATAATTACAATGGTTAAACGTACTTGAATAAAATGATAGATCTACACAATAATATAATTGAGTTCTAATACAAAGCTTTAGTAGATGTTTCACTTCCAAGTTCCATACAATGACTGACTAAAAAAAACAGAACTTTTCCCGGGTCTAGCACTGTCACGTGTCCCACGTAGCTCATTGCAACCAATAAATGCAGCCCAAGTTACACTAATTAACATATCTCCACGTGAGAAATTAACCGAGGTTGCTGACGAGCTAAATATAGATACTGTGTACGTGACAGTTCTGTTACATTTAAATGTAGGGCATTATGGTCCTAGGTTAAAATGAAATGATTCAATGTGTCGCTGCCTCAAGTCAGAGTGTGTATTAGAGAGTTATGTCTAAATTTTGTTTGTCTTAATGTATTCTAGGTATTGAGAAACTGACCATGCTTAGCACGACGGATGTGAGAGTATGGCCAACAGGTTCTCATGCAGAGTAGAGGGAAGTAATAAAAGAGGTGCAAGAAATATTTGTGAGAGAGAGAGAGAGAGAGAGTTTGGGAAAGTGCATGTTTTATATTTGAGAGAAGAAAGAGGTTTTAGTTCTGCGTTTTTATAATTTTCTGTTTCCCGTTGACTGATTGATATTATTGATATACTTTCTATATATTATACATATGTTGAGTTGAAATGCAAATCTTCTTTACCAAGTATGAGTTGTTTCTTTTTTTACGAGACTGAGCTGTTAGAACCTAACCTGAAGACGGTAGTGACAAGGCAATCTGCGACAGTTGCCTTGTGCTACCTAATAAAAGAAATAAGCGTATACATTTCCAATAAATAAAAAAAGAGATAAATAAACAGATGGAAAAATAAATAGATAAATAAATAGATAGAAAATGAATAAATACACATAAACACATTGAAAATGGAAATGCGTGTGTCGTTTAGAGAAAAAGAGAGAGAGACAGAGAAAGTGAATGATAGAAAGAGTAAGAAAAAAAGAAAGGGAGTGATGGAGGGAGAGAAAGAGAGAGAGAAAGAGATAGAGAAAGGGATAGAGAAAGGCCTTATAGTTTGAGAATCACCAGTTTTTTGTTATTTATATGAATGAAGGAGTGTGTCTATTTAAGAAGCAGCTATCTTTCTAGCAATTCTGTCAGTTTCATTCACAGTAATAAGAGTTTGTTTATTTTTATTTTTTTTATGTTTTTGGAGGAATATGTTACAATGGGATTTATTTTGCCATCTGCTTGTGTAACTTGCAACTCCGACCAAAAATCCAGCAGACTATCTTTGTTGTCTAGCTTTGTTATTTTAGTTTTTAAAGTTTCGCAACCCTGCACATTAAAATTGAGATACTTAGAAAACTTTTAAAACTTGGATAAAAATGTATATATATTTTTAGGAAAAGTCAGACAATCTGATTTATCACGTACTTGTGTGTCTGCACTATTAAGATTGGCCATTTAATTCAAAAAACATGATCTCATTAAGAAACAAGCATTTCTTTGTATCCTGTAGGCAAATTTTTCAAGATAATCAAGTGAATAGATCTTTCAAATTCTGCCAATTACTGTAAAGAAAAAGCATATTTTTCAATCTGAGTTGACTGAATGGCGACAGTAAATAGATTGAATTGAATCGAAGGTAGAATTGAATATTCTATAGAATCGAGTGTTTAAAATTGTGTTTTGAAAAAAAGGCCATAAGTTCCAATGCTGCTTTGTGAAGATGCGCAGTGCGCTATATGTTTATGGTAAATGGGGGGAGGGTGGCGCCAATATAGTACCTTGCCCTAGGCGCAAGTTTTGCTTACTACGCCTCTGCATCACAGCAACGTTTTGAAACTTAATGATTTTCAATCACAAAGCAAAGATAACCACTCAAATAATGCTCATAGTTGTGGGTTATACTGGCTGAGACGATGCCAAGTTTAAAAGTTCAAGTTAAAACCTCGGATTTATTCACGAGTACATCTACAAGCTAAACAGAGTCGCCCACGCATAAACCATGTTTTAATAGTAGCAGGAGAATTATAACTGCACAATTTGACAAAATAGAGCAAAATAAAAATAAGATTTGAGAAAAATCTAATTTACTCCCAGAATGCTATGCTCCACGCTATAAAAAAAATTTCGTTCGGCTTAAAACCTTTATAAAATCTCCACTATGTTTTGTAGCACTTCTTAAAACCTTTTTAAAACCTCCACTATGTTTAGTAGCACTCCTTAAAACCTTTATAAAACCTCCATTATGTTTAGTAGCACTCCTTAAAACCTTTATTAAATCTCCACTATGGTTAGTAGCACTCCTTAAAACCTTTATAAAATCTCCACTACGTTCAGTAGCACTCCTTAAAACCTTTATAAAATCTCCACTATGTTTAGTAGCACTTCTTAAAAACTTTATAAAATCTCCACTATGTTTAGTAGCACTTCTTAAAACCTTTCTAAAACCTCCACTATGTTTAGTAGCACTCCTTAAAACCTTTATAAAACCTCCATTATGTTTAGTAGCACAACAAAAACCTATGGTCATACATTAAGTCTAAGAAAATGGAAACAACAGGCATAGCGCCATTAAAAGATGAACATAACATAATACATAATGATAATGAAACTAAAGCAAACATCCTAAACAAATACTTTGCATCAGCATTCTCAGCCCCAGGAGACAAAGACATATTTCTTTATTTGAACCAAGTAGACAACATAGAAGATTTAGTAGTACAAGAAAATGGAATTCAAAAACTATTATCCAACACCAAACCAAATAAAGCGTCTGGACCTGATGGTATTCTAGCTAGATTACTCAAAGAACTAAGCAATGAGCTAGCCTAGTGTTCAAAATACTCTTTCAGGCATCGCTTAACCAGGGCAGAGTACCAAAGGACTGGAAAGAAGCTAATGTCACCCCCCTATTTAAAAAAGGAGAAAAATCTGATCCAGGAAACTACAGACCAGTATCACTTACCAGCATCACATGTAAAATCCTAGATCACATAATATGTAGCAACATCATAAACCACTTAGACAAACATAATGTCCTCACCCCATACCAACATGGCTTTAGGAAATATAGATCATGTGAAACACAACTAATAGGACTAATTGATGATTTTTCAAAAGGTTTAGATAATAGAGAAAAAATAGATGCTATCTTACTAGATTTTTTCAAGGCTTTTGACAAAGTTCACCACCATAGTTTGCTTAAAAAAATAAAATATTTCGGCATTAATGGTCCACTGCATCAGTGGATTAAAGATTTTCTGATAGGGAGAGAACAAACTGTAATAATAAATGGCTCTAAATCAACACCAATAACAGTAAACTCAGGTGTACCTCAAGGAACAGTCTTGGGTCCACTACTATTTTTAATTTACATAAATGATTTACCAAATTGCATTAGTTCAGGAACAAAAGTCAGATTATTTGCAGATGATTGCATAATATATAGAACAATAAAAACAACACAAGACACAGATATTTTACAAAGAGAATTAGATGAATTACAGAAATGGGAATCAAATTGGAGCATGTCTTTCCACCCAGAAAAATGTCAGTTGTTAAGAGTAACAAAAAAACTAAAACAAATTTATTCCACTTATCCTATTCATGGCAAACCAGTAACACAGACTAAAAACGCAAAATACCTAGGTGTTATAATAAATGAAAAACTGTCATGGAATCCACATATTGATGAAACTATTAAAAAAAACAACAAAGCATTAGGATTTATTAAAAGAAATTTCTATAAATCAAATAAGAACATAAAACTAAAATGTTATTTAACCTTGGTTAGGCCAATAACAGAATATGCATCCACCGTTTGGGACCCCTCAACTCAAGAAAACATTAAGAAACTGGAACAAACACAAAATAGAGCAGTGAGATTCATAACAAACGAATATTCACATTTGACTAGAGTAACACCATTAGTAAAATCACAAAATTTAGAAAGCCTTCAGGACAGAAGACTCAAAAGTAAAGTAGCAATTATACATAAAACACTGAACCATAATCTTCAAATACAAAAACAAAATTTAATAAAATACTCTGAAAGACTTTAAAATAAAGACACATTCCTCGTCCCATATGCTAGGACAAATTTGTACGAATACTCCTTCTTCCCTAGTGCTATTAGAGCATGGAATGGGTTGCCTGAGCTAGCCAGAAAAACCAGTGACTTGGCAGAATTTAAGTCATTGGTTAATATGCATGACTAAATGCATGACGCGTAGGACGTAATCATCTTCTTTTTTGAAGTAACGTCTGTATTATATAAGATAAGATAAGATAGCACTCCTTAAAACCTTTATTAAATCTACACTATGTTTAGTAGCACTCCTTAAAACCTTTATAAAACCTCCACTATGTTTAGTAGCACTCCTTAAAACCTTTATAAAATCTCCACTATGTTCAGTAGCACTCCTTAAAACCTTTATAAAACCTTCACTATGTTTAGTAGCACTCCTTAAAACCTTTATAAAACCTCCACTATGTTCAGTAGCACTCCTTAAAACCTTTATAAAACCTCCACTATGTTCAGTAGCACTCCTTAAAACCTTTATAAAACCTCCACTATGTTCAGTAGCACTCCTCTTTCTTTCTCTTCTTGCAGGATATCTGAACCGAGATGTCGTTATGATGTCATGTTGGCGGTGTTCATGTTAGCAGTACTCTCTGTGGTCATCGTTGTCACTCTGGTGGGTACCAAGGAGTCCATCAAAGGGCTGGACGAGTCACAGGTAAGTCAGACCCTCACTTTCTCTCCCTGACCTCATTCCCTCCCCCCCCCCCCCAACGTCTGTTCGAGTAAACCTTCAGTTGACCAAACTATCAAAACACCAAGGCGAATGTTTTGTTCTTCTTCTTGTATTTGAAAGGAAGGACACAACAGACTACTGCGATCTTTCAATTTAGGGGGCCCTTCATTAGGATTTCGTTTTATTGAAAAGTGTTTTATTTGGGCCACTGTCTAGACTGTGACTACTTTCTTTATTTGTTCGAGATATTTTTTTAGTTCGTTAAGCCAGTGGAGCTCATTTCCTGACCCTCTGACTCCACAAATAGAAAAACTTAATCGCTTGGCTACGGGTTGTTATGGTTAAGGAGAATTCCCCACTACACATAGATAAAACAAATTTAGAATCTTAACCGTTATATATATATATATATAAATTATGCCTTTTATATAGCGCTACTTTCATGCTTATAGCATGCTCAGAGCGCTTTGGTCCAAACTCAGTTGTGGACCGGGGGGGGGGTATTTAGGAGAAGGTTTTTTTCCGTGCTGCCTCCTGGCGCTCAATAAACACAACTCTGCCCGAGTCGAACCTCAAGCCCCCATCATAGGTAGCCAAGCCAAGCTAAGCTCACTTAGCCTCTCGACCACGCTTCCCACTATATATATATAGGTATATTTTCTATACAGTCGTTCATCCCTACAACAGTAAATCATTATATTTTTCTTGATCTAGTCAGAGTGTGTCTTTACCTTGTAAGAATGTGCCTTTTATAGTTCAACTGTGCGTTTATCATGTCAAAATGTGTCTATATTTTTCAAAATGTGTCTTTATCTAATGAAAGCGTGTGTTATTATGTAGCCGAAGTCAAGAGTGTGTCGTTAACTAGTTCAATTAAGAGAGTGCATTCCTACTGCACTTATGTATCGATCCATTAGAAGAGGCAAGAGTACATACTATTTGTCATCTTATTAGTCAATTGGTTGCATACTTTTTTTTTGTTGAAATACATTTTTCAACCCATTTACCTCAAACCCCCCCCCCCCCCCAAAAAAAAAAAAACACAAAAATTTCGTCCTAAATACTGTAAATAATGTGAAAGCTTTTGGTCTAAAGTCTAGACAGTTTAATTGTAAGAAGATTTCAGTAGGGCTAATGTGGCAATGATGAGTTCTTGATATTTTGTCATTTCCATGATATTGACCTTAATAACAGATTTTACTTAGATACCTCTTAAGTACTGTACAAGGTCACTATATTAAATGAAGACTCAGGATTAGTTGGTCAATCTCCTGACCATTTCTGACGACTTTTCTTCCAGATTTAAGGCCCCTTTTCTTTTTTTTTTTTTTGCTGTCCATAGCTTTCTTGGTCGCAAACTCTCTCCACTTTGTGCGGTCTAGGTCTATGTCTTCCCAATGGTCAGTATCAATATTCACAGCTTTGAGGTCTCGTTTGATTACATCTATGTAAAGGAGGTGGGGGCGACCAGTTTTTATTGAGCCAGACGCGAGTTGATAGATAGATAGATAGATAGATAGATAGATAGATAGATAGATAGATAGATAGAGAGAGAGAGAGAGAGAGAGAGGGAGAATTGGAGATGGATGGGGGTAGGTGCTTTGATATTCGCTTTCGCCAAATGCAAGTCTATAAGACGTGGCAACGAGCTATTAATTGCCACTGCCCTCAGGTTGCAACGTAGCTGGTCAGTGTTGAAGCCTTGTATGATGAATGGACTCGGCTTGACACGACTGTTTGAAAGTTCCATGCTGACATTTTACCATGCCCTTCTTCATGTCTTCAGTCATACATTTTGTTTGTCACGTGACATTCATGTCACGAGACGTGCCAACAAACGCAAACACACTGCACATTAAACGATTAAATCTAATTTCCGTTCTCGTTGTTGGCTTTCTTTTTCGTTTCTTGTTTCTGGTAAATAACACCGACTGTATTAACAGGACGATCGAAGATATCATTTTCACTTTTTTGTTAAGGAAGTGCGGTGGTTGAGCGGTAAAGCTTTTGGCCTCCAAACCGAGGGTTCCGGGTTCAAATCTTGGTGAAGACTGTGATTCTGATTTCGTCATCTTAGGGCGCCTCTGATTCCACCCAGCTCTAATGGGTACCTGACATTAGTTGAGGAAAAGTTAAGGCGGTTGGTCGTTGTTCTGGCCACATGACACCCTCGTTAACCGTAGGCCACAGAAACAGATGACCTTTACATCATCTGCCCTATAGACCACAAGTTCTGAAAGGGGAACTAGTTTATTGTTACCACCGACAACAGGCTGCTGACGGCAATAGCAGAACCTAAATCAAACCCGCAATTAGTAAGCCAAAGTTGCTTGAAAAACTATAATTATTTGATATATTAAGACTCGAAAACATTTGCCTTACTATTTTATGTTAGACCAACATAACACAGAAGTGTAGCCCAGAAAATATGCATTAGAAATCGCTGCCCGTTGATCTCTGACAATCAACATGTTTCATTGCATGTGAGAAGAAGCATAAGACTTATCTGTTCAAGACTTAGTTTGTCATTTTAACTCTCGTGTGCCATGAGTCTGTTTTGTTCTCATTAGACTTCAACTTATATTATGTTTGTTAACAGCACTATATAAACAAAAATATTTTTAAAAAATACTTAAAATAGCACAACAAGGCTTATTAACGGGAATAATTGCATATCTATATCCTTACCACCCAATATGGTGATTAATTACCACTAATTCATAAATTAATTGGTTAACTCTTTGATTGATTCATGTTTTGTTAGGAACAATAAATAACTGTGCAAAGCTTCAACTTGATCCAAGAATGGGAAGTGGGAGAAATAACGTGTTTAAAATCTGTACCAGACAGACAGACAGACAGACAGATAATAATGTCAATGTCCACTGGGTCCACTCTCAAGAAATGTACTTTTTGTTAGCCATTTTCCCCTTGTCACAACTGATTAAAATTTAGAGTTATTTCCCTTCAGGCAAATATGAATTAAAAAATCTGTTTTGAAGAAAGACTTGCTTCCTATCTTTCTAAAAGATTCACTTATCTCTAGCCCCGACAACTTATTCTCCTCCAAACCCAACCCTTCTCTCTCTCCTCAAGTCTTACCCAATATGTGCTAATGGTCCGCTATTATTTTTATTTCTATATGAATGATGCTTAGTGAAAAGGGATACCACTCATTGAACCTCGGCCGTAGCGACACAAATTGGCATTGTATTTGTTTCCTGTGGCATTTTAGGCTCTGGACTTGAATGTCCGCAGATTCAAGTGAGTAGTTACTGAGTACGTGGGGGTGTGTGATGACAAATTGAGTTCAGGCTGGTAAAGGTGGGAGGGGCAAGGGGGTTGGTTTTCGTACATATGGAGAATCCAATTTTATAGATTAAGAGTTTAACAAGAATAGTTTTTGGTGAAGGTAAAAGAGCATTATGCCATTTGTCGTTGTCTCAATGACACAGCGCCATTCGTAAGTCTCGTGCTTTAAGAGAACTGATCTGCTTTTCGTGTGACGTATGTCTTATAAAAGAGAATGTAAAAAATATTGCGTATAAAGTTCTACCGATTTATGTCTGAATATAATTGGCATTCAATATCCAGTATTGAACGGGATTGTGGGAGAAAATAGTCTAGTCATAATTAAATCAAGCTTTACTTTCCTAAGTCCCTAAGCTTTATTACCTTCCGACCCTGTCTCAAAACTTTACCATTGCATTAAATATTGATTTATAACAAGCCTGCAAATATAATAGATTATTGTTTTCAAACTGAAAGACTACTTTCCGTTTCAAAGCACCTTGCCAACGTTGTGTGTCTCACTAGGGGGCGCTTGCTAGAGCTTGAGAAGCGCTGTCTTAAGAATTTAACCAATTTACATTTTTGTTGTCTTAGTTTTATTCCTACTTGAGATTTTTTTTTTCTGTTTAGTTTTTTTTTTTAAACCTCCTGCTTCTGGCCATAAATGTACACAGAAGTGCAGAAGATAATCTAATCTTAACATAGATGGCACTCTCCAGAGACTGGAACTGTCAGAGTAAGGATTGAATTAATCTCTCGGGTCACCTCCTGCGTATCTATCTATCAATCTATCTATCTATCTATCTATCTATCTATCTATCTATCTATCTATCTATCTATCTATCTATCTATCTATCTATCTATCTATCTGTCTATCTGTCTGTCTATCTGTCTATCTATCTATCTATCTATCTATCTATCTATCTATCTATCTATCTATCTGTCTATCTGTCTATCTATCTATCTATCTATCTGTCTATCTGTCTATCTATCTATCTATCTATCTATCTATCTATCTATATTTGTATCTATCCATCCATCCATCCATCCATCCATCCATCCATCCATCCGTCTGTCTGTCTGTCTATCTGCCTGCCTGTCTGTCGGTCTGTCTGCTATCTATCTATCTATCTATCTTTCTCTTTCTTTTTTTCATTCTCTCTTTCTCCCTCTCTCTCTCTCCCTCTCTCTCTCTCTCTGCGTTAACAGAAAAATAATTGGAATTCGTTTCCATTGTATTAAATGCCATTGTAATTCAAACAGTCAACATTTTACTCAATAAACTATTTCGGTGCCCTAAGCAAGAAACCCCTTTATTTTTTAGGTCAACTAGCGATCGTAAATATCTCAGAAACTGACAGTCGTTAATTAACAGGCTAGATAAATCAGTCAGTCCATAGATCGACGCTGAAACAAACAACTCTGTTTTTCTAGAGGCTATTTACTGACATCAACATTTTTGAACGCATTAGTTTAAGTTACACAAATACTGAATGAAAACATCGTATACAGAGCTGAGGAGATAATGACATCGCAAGATATTTCTAATTAAACGACATTTATTGATAAAGGACTAAAGTTAATAAATAACAGATTAAATTTTCATTTGTTTACGTCCACGGCAAGTTGGAATACTAGGATATTCCGGACAGCATGTAAATATTAGATAGTTATATAATGATGAAAAACTTGGTGTGGTTAAAGATTTTGTGTTCTAGTGGTTGTAATCTCGTCAACATGCTGTTATATCCTAATTATACTACGTTTTGTATGCCGGAAAAAAAGATTTATCGATACAAATGCGAGCGTACTCTGTGCGATTCACGAGGGCATATTTTCTGACATCAAAGAAATGACGCTGAAGGCTCGTTCACTTCTAAAAACTCCCACGGTCGTTGTTGCAAAATGAATTCGGTCATTACATCAATGGAAGCCGTGTGTATAATACTTTGCCCAAGACATAGATTTCTTACACGCGATAACGTTCTCGATAAATCTCTACATTTATTCCTGAATTCAACAAGTCTCTATCAATATCAGAAATCTATTCACACCCGAACACGGTGTATACAAAAGTATAATCCATCACTTTCTTTGGCTATTCACAGCACTGATCAGATTTACCAATTGAATTCTCGGTGGGTTCTTCTTTGTCGCTGGTGAAAGACAACGCACTGGCTCAACTCGTAGGAGTTTATGATAGCCAGTGTCCATATTTACTGACGCACGAAAATTGCCTTTTAATGTTTGTGTCCTCGTGACCCTTCTCTGCTACGTCTTTGTTAATCCTTGGGGAGGATTCAGAAGCAATTCATGACCTTAATCTTCATTAATCTTCTTCTTAGATGCAACACGCTATTGTCTCTGGGGGGTGGGTCAATCTGACCAAAAAATCTCAACGTTTAAACAAAAATATTTTAAAAACCCATAACATAAAGAGTTTAGCACACATAAAGTTAATAATTTCACAGTTTTTGAAAACACAGAGAATTAAAAAGAAACGTTATCAAGACTAATGCTCAGCAAAATAATATGTGAGAAAAAAGAAATCTTTTAAAAATGAAAGAGATTGGTTTGGGAATTAAAAGAAATAAAATAACAAATACTTTCTTTTTTTAAATATCGTTCTTTAAATATGCATAAAAACATACAGCATTAAAAAAATATATATTTTTGTAGAAAATAAGCCAAATTATAAAGTTCTGGTCTAATATGGACATATATATCTTTCGCCCATCCGTTAGTCTCGTGGACCGTTTGGGCACCACAGAGATCTGTAGACGTTCCTTCTCCATTCCCGGCATGCCCGTCCATTCCTTTATTTTGTCTTCCCATCGCTTTCTCTCCTTTTTTTTTTTGGTACTGTTCTCTGAAGGAAAGTCTTTAGGAGCTCTGAGGGCCTTGTAATATGGCCATAGAATTTTAGTTCGCGTTTTTTTTTTTTACAGTAGTTAGCAGTTCATTGTGGTCCTAATCGTTCGCCACAGAAATAGATATATATATTTCTAAACCACTGACACCCTTCTGTACCAATAAACATCAGCACCATTCTAAATATTCTTCATCTTTAGTTACCAAACACCACTGTAAACGTATCAACACTAAACACTGCTTTAAACCTTTAAACACCAAACACCAATTTAATCCCATAAACATCAAACGCAGCTAACCTATAAAAAAAACTAACACCTGTGAACACCTATAAGCCTCAAACACACAAGACTGGATTTAGACTTCTTGATCTTAATAAGGCCTTAAGCTATTTTAGATATGGAGGCCCATTGTAATCAACATCAGACCATTTAGTTCTTTTTTTTCTTGAAAACAATATTTAGGAGGGGGGCGCAGGCAAGTGGGTGTCCTAAGCTGGAGTTTATATTGCTTATAGGTAAATCCAGCACTGCAAAAATTCGTCTACACCTATAGCACCACATACCAGTCTACATCAACAAACGCCAAACACCAGTCTACGCCTATAAACACAGCACACCAGTTTACACCTAATAACATAAAAATACCAGTCAACAACTTTAAACACAGAGAATTAAAAAGAAACGTTATTAAGATGTCTAATGCAATAATACCGTTATAAAACAATCCTTATTCAAAGCATCTTAAAAACTAGACTGATCTCCAAAGTATAAAAAACTGAATACAAATCTACATCTCTAAACCCCAATGTTAGTGTATAAAACTTTCAACACCAGTCTAAGCCCACGTTATACTGAACACCTCACTATCTTCATGGTCATGGGAGATAATTAGCAGACAATCTTTTCTTCCAGCCATTCCTGTCTGGCAACTTTTTAGCCCCGAGCGATGAATAAAATATCTTCGGTTGGTTTTTTAAATTTCAACACAAGTCCAACCTCTAAACGCAAGACCTACCACCAGCTTATCTGTGTAGATCGAAATAAAAGTATTCAGCTATACCACAATACGGCCCATCTGAAACGGTCGGCACAAAAAGTAGAAAATCCCCCTCTTTTCCAAAAAAAAAATGTTGAGAAATCTTACCTACTTTAGGGCCCTCTGATGGAATGGCAAATTGGCACCATGACCTTAATCATTTATACGTTTATGAAATTGGTGAGTTCAAGTTGAATTTAGAATCTACCAGGAAAAGTGAACGGATTTTTTTGTTGGAACGCTAATAAGCCAACATATTAGATTCGTATAGAAAGTGTAGCCGTTGTTGTTTTTTTTAAACAACAGATAAACGGCATTATATAACAAATATCAAATATTACATCATTCTTAGTTTGTGCACGAATAAAAAGATTTTTTAACTACTTCTAGAAATTAGAGGATCGATGGGAATATTTACCAAAAAGAGACAAGTAAATGAATCGTTGGCTAGCTAGCTATAATTTTGCTCACATTTTAAGTAGAGAAATGAAACCAGTTTCTGTATAGTGGTAAAAAAAAATCCAATTAATGAATGTAAGCACAATAAGTAGTAACTGCTAAATGGTTTCTATTAAAATTGTTTTAGGTCAATTTCTTTTCGTTTTTTTTGTACCTTTTCGTTCATGTGGCCCGCGACACGAGTGTTGGGAATTAATTTGGCCCGCAGGTTAAATTAGGTTGGGCATCACTGAGCTATACCAACCGGTATGGATGTGTAGGATTAAATATACAGCTGCTAGTATTGAAAGGACATGCCTCTTTGTAGTACAGGTTTGATTCCAGATAATAATTTGACTAGCAGAGCCCAACTATTTCCTGATTTAGTGTTAGGTCGAGACCAATCGTTATAAAATGCCTGAACACTGACCTGCAACGTCATCATCATCATCAAACTCCATTTGAGTGAGGGCTTGAGAGGCTTAAATCCTCTCTTGCAAAAGCCCTGGACAGAAACCCTGCTGTCTTGCGTAGTGGATAAATGTCGCCATACAGGTCGAGAATTTTTGGTTTCCCAGACCTATCGAGACGGAGATCAGCAAGTCTGGGGCAGTCAAACAAAATATGAGGCACGGTTTCCTCTTCTTCCCCGCAGCGGGGGCACCGTGAATCGAAATTTGGCCATAGCCTTGAGAAATATGAGCCAACAGGACTATGGCCTGTCCTGCACTGTGCTATAATAGCTTGCTCAGGTCTGGACAGCCTCCACCACGGGGAAGTGCGGTTAGGGCCCCTTAGGCTCTCCAGACTCCGCTGGCTTTTTGGGACTTGTCCCAGCACTCAAACCACTTTCCCATTTCTGTTTTTTGAATTATAGCCAGAGCATGAAGCCATGATGACAGTGTCAACGTCACAACCTGCAACGTCACAACCTTGTTGGCAGTTTGGACCAATAGCTCGTTGCCACGTCGTACTGACCTTTTTAACCTTTCTTCCATTCAATGTCCACATTCGCACCATTTGTCATTCACACCAAGATGCGCTGCGATCGTAACAATACGTCTACAGCGGTTTAGTGGCCTACTAGCAGTTTGGTGTATAAGTCAACCAACAGGAACACTCCACATCACCCCCTTCCCAATGACAGTTGCTGAAGTTGATATACTTTTGTCTTTTAAAACGTGGGTAATAATGATAATGCGTTTATAATGTGCATTAAGTTTACAGGCTGTCAATATGCTATCTATATAATGTCTATTAACAGTTTATGTCCTTTTTATATGTTACATTTTATCGTACATTTGCTGCCCTACCGATGTCTATATGCTGTATAAATGCGTTCTATTTGCTGCCAATCTGTGGTTAATATAAAGCATATATGTTAAATTGAATCTTTTCGACAAGAAGTACTTTTATTTTAGTACAAACACACTTCTAAATGTTCTTCAGACTATCCCTTACGTCAACTTTCTTCTTCAGACTAGCTCTAAATGTAGTCCAAAATGGGACAGAACTTGAACAGAATGGCCGAAAACCATTTTACTGTCTAAATATGGCCGCGTCTCGAATGTCTTTGTACATAAAAACACCAAGTCTCTTACCTTCGAGAGGATTCTAGTGACTATATAAACAAAAAAAGATGGCAACCTTTCATTAACCAACGGAGGAAGAAGAGACAGAAGGAGAAAAAAAAGAAAAGAAAAAGGAGATAGAGAAAAAGACTAAGAAAACATTCAAATGGAGGGTTATCTTTCCTTGAGTCTATTCATCCGTACCTTGTCAATGTTAGACAGAGCATACAGACGAAAGTAAGGACGGGACGACGATATTGCAATGATATCATAATGATGAGTACAGTATTTCACGTGGCTAAGCAGTCCCCAGCTGTGACCTACATATTTTGCCACATCCAGCGTAATGTTATAAAGTCACTTAGAAAGAGCGTAAGTTCATTTAGATTTGTCGCAGTTCTCGAGACAATATTTAAGACAGGATCTCAAGACAAGATCTAAAGACAATTTCTCAAGACAAGATCTAAAGACAGGACTTCAAGACAAGATCTCATGACAAGATCTAAAGACAGGACTTCAAGACAAGATCTCATGACAAGATCTAAAGACAGGACTTCAAGACAGGATCTCATGACAAGATCAAAAGACAGGACTTCAAGACAAGATCTCATGACAAGATCTAAAGACAGGACTTCAAGACAGGATCTCATGACAAGATCTAAAGACAGGACTTCAAGACAAGATCTAAAGACAATTTCTCAAGACAAGATCTAAAGACAGGACTTCAAGACAAGATCTCATGACAAGATCTAAAGACAGGACTTCAAGACAGGATCTCATGACAAGATCTAAAGACAGGACTTCAAGACAAGATCTAAAGACAATTTCTCAAGACAAGATCTAAAGACAGGACTTCAAGACAAGATCTCATGACAAGATCTAAAGACAGGACTTCAAGACAAGATCTAAAGACAATTTCTCGACAAGATCTAAAGACAGGATCTCAAGACAAGATCTCATGACAAGACATGACAATTTCTCAAGACAAGATCTCAAGACAGGATCTAAAGACAGGATCTAAAGACAGGACTTCAAGACAAGATCTCAAGACAAGATCTAAAGACAGGATCTCTAGACAAGATCTAGAGACAGGATCTCAAGACAAGATCTAAAGACAGGATCTCAAGACAAGATCTAAAGACAGGATCTCAAGACAAGATCTAAAGACAGGATCTCAAGACAAGATCTCATGACAAGATCTAAAGACAGGATCTCAAGACAAGATCTCATGACAAGATCTAAAGACAGGATCTAAAGACAGGATCTCAAGACAAGATCTAAAGACAAGATCTAAAGACAAGATCTAAAGACAGGATCTCTAGACAAGATCTAAAGACAGGATCTCAAGACAAGATCTCAAGACAAGATTTCAAAACAAGATCTCAAGACAAGATCTAAAGACAGGATCTCAAGACAAGATCTCATGACAAGATCTAAAGACAGGATCTAAAAACAGGATCTCAAGACAAGATCTAAAGACAAGATCTAAAGACAGGATCTCTAGACAAGATCTAAAGACAGAATCTCAAGACAAGATCTCAAGACAAGATTTCAAAACAAGATCTCAAGACAAGATCTAAAGACAGGATCTCAAGACAAGATCTAAAGACAGGATCTCAAGACAAGATCTAAAGACAGGATCTCAAGACAAGATCCAAAGACAGGATCTCAAGACAAGATCTCATGACAAGATCTAAAGACAGGATCTCATGACAAGATCTAAAGACAGGATCTCAAGACAAGATCTCATGACAAGATCTAAAGACAGGATCTCAAGACAAGATTTAAAAACTGTTCTGAGACTATTATCAGATTTAGATCAGAGACTTACTTAAACCCCGATAGCCTTACATTCACTATTATTTTAGGATTAACAATTTATAACCATGTATTATAAACATTAGCTTGTTAACCAGGCATAATAAAGTAATAATACACATTAGTAGACATTTCTAAGCATTACTAGGCTTTGTATATACGTGGCTAGGCAACGCTAGGCCTTGGCAAACACAATAAAGCATTACAGTAGATATTTGTAAGAATTATTGATCATAACCAGGCGTTGTAAATGTTTGGATATTCTGGTGAAGACGCCATAACAAGGCATTCGATGAATCGATCTTTAGTAATTAGCAAACATTAACAAATAGTAAAGTAGTTCCCATTTCAGACCAAGCGGTCTATAGGGCAGATGATGTAAACGTCATCGTTTTCTATGGCCCACGGTTATGGAGAGTGTCATGTTGCCTGCACAACGACCAGCCGCCTTTACTTTTCCTCAAGTCATGTCAGGTACCCCCTTAAGATCCCGAAATTAAAAATCACTGTCTTCTCTGGGATGCGAACCGGGAACCAACGGTTTGAAAACCAAGCGAATTACCACTCCGCAGCCGCTTCTCCAAATACGGTAGGTAGTCGATGTAAAAATTGTGTTGATCTGAAGCAAGGGTTCTGGTTCTTTTCTTTATGCTGGGATGAGTCCCTTGACTTCTGCTACTGTAATGATGTTGTTTGCCTCATCTCCAGAGAGGCTAAGTGCGCTTGAACTTGGTTTGGCTTGGCTACCTATGAAGGGGTCTCGAGGTTCGACACCCGACTCGGGCAGAGTTGTGTTTACTGAGCGCCAGAAGGCAGCACGGAAAAACCTTCTCCTAGATACCCCCTCCCCCCACTGGTCCACAACTGAGATTGGACCAAAGCGCTCTGAGCATGCTACAAGCATGAAAGTAGCGCTATATAAAAGCTATAATTTATTTCGAGCAGTGTTTCACAAACTTTTGACCTATGTGTACCCCTTTTAAAATGTTTTTAACGCCGAGTACCCCTCGTCCCCCCCCCCCGCCTCTATGTAATTGCATTTACATGTGCTGAGATGACAGAGCATATAATTTGGTTCCCTGGTTGTTGATTCTGAGACGCTGTTCCACGTCTAATAGTCTGTTCCTTTTTTTGTGTGACCTAATGTTAACTAATGATAAAAAAAGCAACTTCTCATAAATATGAAGTTGGAAAAGACAAGATGTATTTCAGATACCAGAGAGTTCAAATGCGTGACGATCCTAACCTTTTTTAAATCACAAAAATGAAACGTATAATTAGAGACGTGTATAGCATATCCTACCACCATGTGTAACATAGGCACACTTTCACGTGTCTAGAGCGGGAAAGTAGGACATACACATGAGCCATGAACAATTTCTTATCAAATTTTTTACATTTGTTGTTGTTTTGTGCCAAGTAATTTTTTGGAATGTGAATAAAAAAAAATCATTAACTAAAAAAAAACAACAGATATTTCTTCAAATAGATGATTACGCCCTACGCGTCATGCATGTTAACCAATGACTTGGCAGAATTTAAGTCATTGGTTTTCCTGGCTGGCTCAGGCAACCCATTCCATGCTCTAGTAGTACTAGGGAAGAGGGAGCATTTGTACAAATTTGTCCTAGCATATGGGACGAGGAATGCGCCTTTATCTTTGCGTTTTTCTGAGTATTCCTTTTTTTTTATTTGAAGATTATGGTTGTGTTTTATGTATAATTGCTGGCTTACTTTTGAGTCTTCTATCCTGAAGTCTTTCTAAATTTAGGTATTATTCTAGTCAAATGTGAATATTCGTTTGTTATGAATCTCACTTGAGTTGAGGGGTCCCAAACAGAGGATGCATATTCTATTATTGGCCTAATCAAGTCTAAATAGCATTTTAGTTTTATGTTCTTATTTGATTAATGGCGCCTTTACCATTTGGTACATCAAAAACTATAACAGCGAAGTGCCTACACCGTCCGGCGCTTGCTTGTGCAATTCTACAGTTCAGTATTAATCGGAAAATAAAATGTAATCTTTTTGGTCTTATAAAACATCCCTATTCATTACCAGATCTTTGTGATATTTATGTTTAACATGTAGAATGACACCAATTATTAGTGTCTATAAATATAAAATAAATAATATTAAATTATGTTAATTAACATATGACTCCGTATCATTTTAATTTATTAACAGAAAAGTAAAAATGGGTATTTAAAAAAAATTAAATAGTTAATGAGATGCAACGCGTACCCCCTCCAAAGTCTTGCCGTACCCATGGGGGGGGGGGGGGTTATTCGTACCTAACTTTGGGAACCACTGCTCTAGAGTTACTTCCCCTATTCTAACCATTTGTCACAGTGACTGACGCGAGCATTATCCGTCTTTATCGGTGCGTCGCCAGACCCTAATTACTCTACACATCGTTTGGGATACTTCTTCTTTCCCAGTGCTTAGGTTCGAGGGTTTGGATAACCAGTCCTATATCTGAGAAGAACTGCGCAGAGGCTTCCACATCTGGCAACTCTCAAGACAGTTATTTCTTTTTGCTAAAAGGGGCCATTCTCTTATTCTGGTCTCTCGACAAAAGTGAGTATGACAGTATGCCCCCCTCCACGTAGTGTAACGTAAAGCCAATTAAGTCATCATTTATTTAATATTACATTTATAAACTATACAAAATAAGTGATAAAAACAAAGCTTATATTAAATGTTACTATCAATGAGTTTGGATAAGTCATGTAATAAAATTTGTAATTTGTCTTGAGATTTCTAGTCTAACCCCCCGATTAGAAATATTTTGACCAATAGCCAAGGATCTCCTTATGTGTACTACAAGCTTCAGGTTATTTTGCATATTCAAGCACTGCTATTAATTATTAGGCTATGTATTGATTCTTGCAAACCGTAAAAAGACTATATTAGACAATATTATGCATTATGAATTTATTAGGCATTTCTAAACAATACCAGTAATCATTAGACCTAACTACGTATTGTGGTAATAATGGGACGCATTTCACCTATATCCAAATGGAGTAAGTGGCAGCAGTCAATACTACAGTCATCTTTACGTCAGGTCTTCTAGACCAGTGGTTCCCAAACTGTGTTCCCGCGAAACCCTAGTGTTCCACGAGGCCTGAATAGCTGTTCCATGAACTACTGGAATAATTAGCTAGTAGGCCACCACGTCAATTAATCTCTCTCTAATAAAAAAAGTGTTCCGCTAAATACTCAGAATGTGCGTTGTACCGTTTAGAAAAATGTTTGAGAACCACTGTTTTAGACTAGTTGTTTTAAAGCCTTCACAACAAACACTTCCGGTATTAGTCAATCGGACGTGGCTATATTAAACCTTTCCAAGCAAAAGTGTCAATTTGATGTAACTTTTGTGTCATGACTTGCTTCTCCTATCTCTGAGACCAGATGTTCTACTTATAAACCCACACATGATGTCAGCATTTCTGACCTCTTTCCTTTGCGATATTGTATCAAGAAAGATAACTTATTTTAAAGATTGTGTACGTTTTAAAGATTAGGAAGCCACAAGTGTGTCTGCAGATTATCTGCCTTGATCTTCAACACGTAATGCTATTTGATTTGTATACATAATATTTCCTCCGGCCATGGGAGACAACCATTGAATCATTAAATATTCAGGTTATGTCCCTTGCCATGTCGTCCCGTATTCAACGATTCCCATACAGGAAAAACGTTATTTTTGTGTGGGACAGGATTTTACGGAATGACAAGGAATGAGTGAGATATCCTGTTAGGAACTCGTAGCATGAATCAGCCAGGAAAGGCAATGACTTAGAAGGGTTTAAGTCTTTAGTTGACATGTGTTATTCGTTTTTAAATGCAAATTAAAACTTTATGACCACATCACAAGACAGAGAAAGTGACGGGAAGGAAGACAACATTAAAGAATGGATGGACAGGACATTGAAAGAGATTCTATTCTAGGCACACACAAACAAAAGAGAGAAATGAGAAAAGGTTGACAGATTATGTGTGGTGGCCCAACTTCAACAGACTAAAGGATAGGCAAAGCTGAATGAACATTCATGACTAGATTAACATATGGATATGCGTAGGTCCTAATTATCTTCTCTTTTGAAGGAACGCTTGTAGTTTATTAGATAAGATAAGATAAGGTCTCAGTCCAATAATTCTAGTGACTGATGAACATAGAGAAGGGGTTACGACCTCTATACAATGATTAGCTCATTAAATGTTTGTTAGAACTACTACAAAAACATGACACATCCAACTAATTTGAATTGGCTTTCACCATCACAAGTAGATCTTATTTAATACTTGTTTTTTTCCACTGCTTTTTGTCGATGAAATGTCACGATAATACCTGCTTTCTTTATCGACGATGAGGTGTCACGATAATACCTACTTTCTCTATCAACGATGAGGTGTCACGATAATACCTACTTTCTCTGTCAACGATGAGGTGTCACGATAATACCTACTTTCTCTGTCAACGATGAGGTGTCACGATAATACCATCTTTCTTTATAAACGATGATGTGTTACGATAATACCTACTTCCTTTATAATCGATGAAGTGTCACGATAATACCTACTTTCTCTATCAACGATGAAGTGTCACGATAATACCTACTTTCTCTATCAACGATGAAGTGTCACGATAATACCTACTTTCTCTATCAACGATGAAGTGTCACAATAATACCTACTTTCTCTGTTAACGATCAGGTGTCACGATAATACCTACTTTCTCTATGAACTATGAGGTGTCACGATAATGCATACTTTCTCTATCAACGATGAAGTGTCACGATAATACCATCTTTCTCTATCAACGATGAAGTGTCACGATAATACCTACTTTCTTTATCAACGATGAGGTGTCACGATAATACCTACTTTCTCTATCAACGATGAGGTTTCACGATAATACCTACTTTCTCTATCAACGATGAGGTGTCACGATAATGCATACTTTCTCTATTAAAGATGAAGTGTCACGATAATACTATCTTTCTCTATCAACGATGAGGTGTCACGATAATACCTACTTTCTTTATAAACGATGAAGTGTCACGATAATACCATCTTTCTTTATAAACGATGATGTGTTACGATAATACCTACTTCCTTTATAATCGATGAAGTGTCACGATAATACCTACTTTCTCTATCAACGATGAAGTGTCACGATAATACCTACTTTCTCTATCAACGATGAAGTGTCACGATAATACCATCTTTCTTTATAAACGATGAGGTGTCACGATAATACCTACTTTTTTATATAAACGATGAAGTGTCACGATAATACCATCTTTCTTTATAAACGATGAGGTATCACGATAATACCTACTTTCTTTATAAACGATGAGGTGTCACGAGAGAAAACGTAAGAGTCGTGATATCTTCTCTCGTTACTTGAGACGCGGTTCTTTCACTCTTAATGCTCTTTTTATTGCCTTGCATCTGTGAGATATAAGCTGTCAGGATTCATTGGATGTCATGCTTGCTTGGTGGTCATATCATTTTGCAGTTAGTTGTGTGATCCCAAACATCTCCCTTTGTTCTCATGTTACTCTTAA
Source organism: Biomphalaria sudanica (assembly GCA_036873155.1). NCBI lineage: Eukaryota > Metazoa > Mollusca > Gastropoda > Planorbidae > Biomphalaria > Biomphalaria sudanica. The sequence goes on along the minus strand of JAZGLO010000419.1, from coordinate 211,380 downwards.
GGCCCTCCAGATCTCGCTAAGATAGCATACCACACATTAAAAGACTTAAAGAAGGGCCCATTCCGAAGACCCAGACAACGAAAAGACCCCACGAACAACTGCTTTGTCTTCATAAGGTGTGGTAAAATATGTACGTCGCAACAGAATCGAAGACAATGCCAATATATTCTAACTTATTTCTCCAGGGCTTTGTTCTATTAGCAGACCTAACTCCTGACATTCATTCCTTTTACACAAACCCATATACCCGTGTTCGATATATATAAATAAACAACTTGTATTACATATATTACTGTAATTAATCTTTATAATTAATTGCGCCAATCTCCAGGGAATTTGAGAACCTCTATTAAATGAAAGAGATCATAGCTGGAACAAAAGATTCTCTGTTTATTTCTGAAGCTGAGAGTCCCACCAAGTCTTCAGTAAAGCGCCCCGGGCAAGTCGTGTTGCTAAGCTTGCTATTTTACTCTTTTCTCTCTATTCCTTCTTAGATCATCTCTTACAAAAGTCGTTTCTCATGTCCCGGTCATTGACCTACTTCTAGATCCAGACCATCATGACGTCTGACAAACAGGGCAGACGTATCTTTGTTCGAGATGCAGTCTGTGAGCCGTTGTGGTATATTCTTGCTCTGTTTGGGTACCGGTGTTTAGCTAAGGTGTTAGGATATTTCACTTGTATAATAAAATTACAGATGAGAGATGCAAGAAAGGAAAGACATGTAATTGTAGTACGCTCAATTTTGTTTTCATACCAATTCACTTTGTTACTATTAGATCTAGATCTTGATCTCATGTCTTTTGTGTATATTGTTAATAAAAGTGAAACTGAGTATTTGTTCACAAAAGACGTTCAAGTCATTTCAAGTCCCAAGATTAAAAAAACAACTCTAATTGCGATGTATTCCATTCCGAAGTTGAATGACGAGTGCAGTGTTTCACATGACAACGCAAGCCCAGATGCGACCTACATATTTTCCCGCATCACCTGCAGACAAAGCCATTGTCAGCCGGTTTAGTTGAACTAGCTGTTTGTGGGCCTTCTTCAGTCGAAAACGACTATGGTTCATCTTGTAAAACACGTTTTCAGGTGACTGTGGAGCCTTATTTCGGAGAGACGCTCCCGTCCATATTCATCGCAGGTAAGTGAGATGAAAGCCTGGGCATTGTTTATGGTCGGAACAAATTCGCCCACACAGCAGTTCCCCCCTCTCCAGCAGCTGATGTGTCCAAAAGGAACGGAATATCCAATACAGTTTGGGATCAGTCGCGCCGCAGGTTTTGCAAGGCTGTAGCACGGTGTGTCACAATCTGCCACTAGCTGTTTGTAGCTACAATCTAACAACAAAGTATCACTTATGGTTGTGAGCTAGGTAGCCTACATAGTGTAATAAACCTCTCTCTTATTTATGGCCATTTGGACATACACATTGTAGTTAAAACCTAGAACAAACTAAAATTAAAATGAAATACTATTCTCTAGTTAAATAATTTACATTTTGAAATATTTCTTGCCTAGAATTGTATTGCAGTGCTGTACAAAAGCCTGTTACAAATATCTAGATATATCTTAGAGAACAAAAAGCTAGTTCATAGGACCGGCAATGATTAAAGCCAAAATAGGAAATAAAGACAATGTTCTAAGATGTCATTTAAAATCTTACACAAATTAATTAATTAACATTTCGTCGTTTTCTGTTACTTTGCAATGAGCTCTAATGCAGTTTTATTACCGGTACAAGCTTTTATCAATTCATTCTGTCTGTGTGTCTGGGTGTCTGTGTGTCTGTGTGTCTGGGTGTCTGTGTGTCTGTGTGTCTGGGTGTCTGTGTGTCTGTGTGTCTGTGTGTCTGGGTGTCTGGGTGTCTGTGTGTCTGGGTGTCTGTGTGTCTGTGTGTCTGTGTGTCTGTGTGTCTGGGTGGAATCTTGTACACGCTATTTCTCCCCCTTTCTATTCTCGGATTAAATTGAAACTTTTCTCACTGACCTCAAATGTCGATGACGACATACGAATCAATGAAAAAACAACAATTAGTTAATCAATTAGTCGTAACTAATTAATTGTGTTTTTGTCTAGAGCCTATTAAGCCAAAGGGGAGATAAGCATATTGGAGAGAAATGTATCATAAGTTCGCTTAAAGTTTTTAACTAACACTAGACTATAAAATCTTCTACTTTTATACGATCTTGGATCGCTCAGTGGCTAACAAGTCTGCCTTCCAACTTGGATTGCTCAGTGGCTAACAAGTCTGCCTTCCATCTTGGATCGCTCAGTGGCTAACAAGTCTGCCTTCCATCTTGGATAGCTCAGTGGCTAACAAGTCTGCCTTCCATCTTGGATCGCTCAGTGGCTAACAAGTCTGCCTTCCATCTTGGATAGCTCAGTGGCTAACAAGTCTGCCTTCCATCTTGGATAGCTCAGTGGCTAACAAGTCTGCCTTCCATCTTGGATAGCTCAGTGGCTAACAAGTCTGCCTTCCATCTTGGATAGCTCAGTGGCTAACAAGTCTGCCTTCCATCTTGGATAGCTCAGTGGCTAAAAAGTCTGCCTTCCATCTTGGATAGCTCAGTGGCTAAGAAGTCTGCTTTCCATCTTGGACGCTCCAGTCGGAATTCAGAGTCGAGCAACGTTTTCAAAAATTGTTTTTCAAAAAGGAATACACAGAAACCTCGCAGATACCCCCCCCCGCCCCCTCCAATTCCATAAAATTGATTGGGCCATAACGCAGTAAGCAAAGCTCTAAGTATGACATTTGAGTAAAACAAAAACAAACAAATACATATTTCCAATCACATACATGTATTATTGTTTGTCTGTATCTACTAAAAATTAATTAGGTGATTGATTCAAAATAATTGATGCTACATCTCTCGATATAAGCTTTTGTTTAAACAAATATATGTTTCACTTTTTATTTTATTACAAGATTAATTTGGGTTCCGTTACTTCATGTTTCTGACCTACATTTTTTTAGGATTCGATTGAACTTGTCTCAAAATTATGAGTGTTTATTAGTCGGACGCATTGTCTGTTAGCTCCAGTCCTTTTATTTTAGCTTTATTAAGTAGTGTGCCAATTAAGGGAACATTGATAGATTAAAACTCCTTCTTGGACACGGGTGGTGACATATTTTTATTATGTTTGACAGTCAGAGTTGTCTGTAGAGATTAAAGAGATAATATGAGACTCAACATTGCGCTAATGCATGTCTATATTTAGATTTTATGGTGATGAGGAAATACGTGGTCTTTGAAGCTGAGACTCTCTAGTGAGTACAAATATGGTCTACTTCGTGGGATATTGATTTACACCGCCACTAATTAGCCTTTTGCAGATTTGCTAAAGTGGATGCACTTTGAGTAGAAGTCATTTTTAAACATAGCAAAACACCTTCATCTTCTCCTATCTCTAAGTCAGTTGGACGGTTTAAACCACACAAGATCTGTTGGCCGTCTTTCTCCCACTCCACTGACTTTTGCTTGGACACAATCTCGTTCAATGACAGGGCCAGTCCATTCTTTTATGTTGTATTCCATCGCTTCTCTGTCTGCCTCTTTCTCTTTTTCCTGGTACTGTTCCCTGGTGGAAGGTCGTTGCAAGCACTGAGGAGCTTGTTATATGGTCGTAGAGTTTTAATTTCCATTTTTAATAGTAGTTAGCAGATCATCGTGGGTCCAATCGCTGTACTAATCCTGTCTCTAATCTCTTCGTTTGTGATGCAGTTTTTGTCTGTGATACCTAGGATATTTTTGTAGCATCTCAATTCCATTGCTAGAACCTTCCTCTCTAGATCTGCAGTCAGCGTCCAAGATTCAAAAGCTTATAAGAATGTGGCCATGACCTGGAAGTGCATCAGTCGGATTTTAGTGTCTAGGGTTATGCCTTTGTTTTCCCATATTGTTTTGAGTTTGGCAAGTGCTACTGTGAACTGTGCAATCCTGGCCAGTAGTTCAGGTTTGGTTCCTTCATCTGAGACGATAGCTCCGAGGTATTTAAAACTGCTTGACACATCAGCTTTTCCCCTCCAACACTGATGTCCCTTTTAGAGCCTTTTTTGGCTTTTGGTCATAATTTGTGTATTTTTCAGCATTATTTTGCAAATATTTTCTTTATTGGCCCAAATAATAGTACCCGAAAAGAAACGATAGCTTTTTAGAAAATTCTCTCAAAATAAGCAAATTTGGATACCACAAGCGAGACATTATGATTAAAACGTTTTCGGAAATTAAAATTTTTAAGCCTTCTTAAAAAAAGTGTTTAATTAATACTATCACCGAAGCTTTTGTGTTCCTTATTAATATATGAAGCATTAGGCCTCTTTCTAATTTAGTGACCATCAAAACATTACATAAAAGAGTATGTACATTGATTTAAACCTTATAGTCTTTACAGTACCATATATTACTGTTGAGTTATATCTAAATTCACGACTTCTTATCAATTAGAACCAAATATCGATAGTTGGAATGAGGTCAGACATATTTACATTCGTTTCCCAAAAACCTCTCTACGTCCATTATATCTCATGGGACGTGTTTGTTGATCATGTCTTGGTGACGTCTCAGCGCAGTCGAGTTCGAACTGAAGACGTCATTTGGTGACAGGAAATCTGCAGACTTAAATCCGAGACCAAGGACTTGATGGACGAAGAATGAGAGAGAGAGAGTTGTTTTTTCTTAGAAACCTAATTTTTTTTTATTGGAGCGGGAGGGTACATTTTATGTGCACGAGTCACGCACGTGATCAACTTCATGTGACCTGAAACGTCCATTAAGGTATTAGAGCGCGCGCAAATGGTTGGAAATATCCCACTGAGCGTAGTGCATGTAAGACACAGGAAACAGATTTAGTGTGTAACTTTAGAGAGTCACTTCTTTCACTGTTTCATCCAATTGTTTTCTATTATAAGCTGTTTGTATAGCTACAATGTCAAGGTCACAGTCTCTGATGGAGAGATGAAATAAGACACGAAATTAGTGTCAGAGTGAGCCAGAGAGAGAGAGAGAGAGGGAGTATTCTCATATGAGACTAAAACTGACAACAAAAACTGTAACAGTGAGAATAATGATGAAACTTTTAAAGAAGTACGAGAGAGAGAGATGGAGAGAGAGAAAAAGACAGAGACTGAGAGAGAGAAAGATAGAGAGAGCGAGAGATGGAGAGAAAAGGGAAAGATGGAAAGAGAGAAAGAGAGAGATTAAGATAGAGAAAGATGGAGAGCGAGAGATGGAGAGAGAGATGGATAGAGCAAGAGATGGAGAGAGAAAGAGAGAGATGGTGAAAGATGGAAAGAGATATGGGAGAGAGAGATGGAGTGAGAGAGAGAAAATGTGACTTTAAGGACAGTATCTTGCAACTTAATTATGTTCATTCTTCACGAATCACGTCACAACTTGACCTTTGCTTCACACTCTGCCAGATATTAATGTTTATATTCCTTTGATATGTATAGTAGACGTATCTTTGAGATAAAGTAATATATTTGATTTACAAACAACAAACAACAAAAAAAGTTCGTTTTTTTCTTAAAGACATTTTTTTTTTCTCCTTTCTGAAGCTGTCGATTTTTTTGTGTGTTGTTGTTGTAAAAGCGATTTACTTTGCTCTTAATAACTAATGAATGATATATTTTTTTTTAAAAGAGCCGTTTTCGGACCCGTGTCAACTCAATGTCCAATTTCCAGTTTTCATGTTGAATTCATGAAGAGTTTGCAAGCTAATAGAAGGAATTGCAAAAAAAAAAAACCTTGTGTATATTCCATGTTCAATTTGATTTTACAAACAATTATTAAAGGGTTTAAAAGCGTATAACTGAAAAATTCCTCCGTATTCTGTACACCGGATACACCAAAAGTTCACTTGCCATAGATTCGTCTCCGTTTTTTCTTTGCTGAGATTTTTCAATAATTTATTTTGCAGTTTGTAAAAAAAAATAATTAAGTTTCATTTCTCAAGAATAAAGAAGGTCATAATGTATCTGCTTCATTATTATTTCCAACTTTATTTCTAACCATTATAGATTTCTTATATGTCGAAACTTTTATCTTTCTGAAGATAAAAAAAAAAAGCCTAGACATAACTAACTTCAGGACAGCGATATTTACCTGAGAGATACCTCAACAGTCTATGTGATATCATTTCTCTTTCTAATTAAAAACAAAACTCTTGGCCATTCCCCGGTCAAAGCTTGGAACTTGAGTCCAGTTCTTCGCCTGCACGAGATGGCGCTAAAAAAAAAAAAAACTCACACTGGAGGCGATGGGTGAGGGGGGAAGATAACAGGGAGTGGGAAGGTGGTGGTAGTGGTGGTGCTGCTCCTGTGTCGTGTCAGCACCATGTCGTGGTGTGGCTGATTTATGGAATACAACTCGCATGGAACTCTGGGACATTCATTTACTTCTGTTCTTCTCGCGCGAGTTATATTTCCTTGAATTCAATGGTCCGGAAATTATGATTAAAAATGTCTTGAGATCTTTGTATCATTGTGTGTCCTTCACATAATACATTATATACATTATATTAAGCGTCCAGTCAGATTGTGGGCTAGTCTGATATTCTCTTTCATTTGAAAACGCTATAAGATAATGAAGTGCCGTGTGAAACTTTATTTTAACGGTTTATAATTTATTTGTTGTGTAGCATCCTCTGTATCTTCTCAAGTCATGGATCATTTGGCGTTTTAATCGTCAGTCTACGTTCTTGTACAAAATATATTTCTATAATTATGTTTGAGGCAAAATTTTCTATATTTTTAAAGAAAATCAAATCATAGTTAAACTACTACTGCTAGTTATATTTTTAAAATAAACTACAAATTTTATAATTATTACAAGCTGTTGATAAGAATCAATCATTTTCCTTTGAAAAGTCTTTTTACTTTTGATTATATTTTAGCATAAAAGAAGATAATAATAAAAAAAAATTTACAACAAAATAAAAAGGTTTGGAGTTAACACAAAACTTATACTTCGTATCCAAATATATCTTAAGTGATGAAAACAAAACAATGTAAATTAAAGTTATGAAAGTAATTCTAGAACTTACTTAAACTAAAACTGTACTAATGTTATCAGTGAAACCGAAAGTCGGGATTTACTATGATCCCTTATTGTAAAGGGAGACGAACACCTCCCTAAAGAGATGTCACAGCAAAAGGGAAGCATTTTAGAAGCAGTCACTTTGTACTAAAAGATGGATTTCACTTCGCGAACCAGAAAGGAGCGTCATTGGTTACTGACGACAAGAGTTGCTGCCATATTGCAGACATGGGGGATTCCCTAAATATTATCCTAAAAATGGAGACAGGAAATGAGGCCGCAGATGTAAGTAGACCAGACTTTTTTTCAATGATTGCGTATTTTGTAACTATCGAGGTAAATCCTGTCTTGAATCAATACATTCTCATACATTTTACAATAACTTTGAAGTCTAAATTGAATAGAATTACGTCTTCTAGTCTATTGCGTTTGAAAATACAGTTTGCATAGACGTTTCCTGCTAGACGTTTTGGTGCTAGATATCTGTCATGGAAGAGTTACATTATCAGGGCAAGTGACTAGCACATTTGTGAAAAACAAAATGACTTCGCAGGTTGTTGGTTTTTTTTTTCCGCTTTTCTATGCGAGACTTTGGCTACGTATATGTAAAGGGAGTGCACTCGGCTTCTGAAGGTCTGGGGAAGATTGAACGCGGCACACTTGAAATGATGGACAATTGCAACGCACTTTGATGACGTAATTTATGCTCAAACTTTATCTTTCACGTGTTTGTTGTTATTTTCTGTTTAATCTGAACACATGTGTTATACATGCAGTACATTTAATGAATCTTGTTTTACAATTCTTGCACTAATGGTTACTGACGATCTATGGAGTGGATATAATTTGTATTTACTTATCCACTAAATTTCGTTTAAAATAAAGGTGTGGGGAAAAATGTTAAACATATTTTTATTATGTAAGAATTGTGTAGGTTAGCGGGAATAAGAAAATAAAAACTAATTTTACAAATATTGTTTAGAAGCGTAGACAGATAGTACTTTCAATTGTTTGGGTATTAGTTTTTCTTACAAATTAATACAAAACATTTGTCTGATAGTCTCTATAGGGAGAAATCAAATAGTGAATACTTAAGCATAAAGGTACTTAATCTTTTATCAAGACTTCAGTAGCAAGTGGTATGCAAATCATTAACAAACACCCACACACATAATGACCAATAGCCGGCATGACTTTAAAACGGACATCAGGGTCTGAAGTTTCAATAACTTGGTGCTATCACTTCAGACGAAACTAAAGCTGAACTTCTACAAATAATGTCCATTTACCTCAATGAGGACTGCCGGATTAGGAAAAGGAAACTTCATTTCACGCTTTTACTGAGATCTAGTCATTAAAAAATATATTATTACTTGAGCCCCTAATCCTTAAAATAGAACTATTCAGTTAGAAAATAAAGTGGATGAAATTCTGATTGTAACTATTTTAATTTATCAAAACAAGTATGTTAATAGCATTGAAATATGTAACCAGTATAAGACTACTACCTAAGATGGCTGCCTGGTAGTGCGGTTTGCGCGCTGGACAGTCTTTCGGATTTATCGACGGTCGAGGGTTCAAACCCTGCCCGCTCCCATCCCCCGTCGTCCTGCGGGAGGTTTGGACTAGGAAGTAAACTATCTTCAACTCTGAAGGAACATCCGAAACATGTCAAACATTTTACAAACATTTTACAAACTCTTCAGCCCAAGCCGTTACCATCATTAGAAATATTAGCTAAGCATTGAAAATATCCTTTGAAATAAATATATGTATGTCAGATAACTCGTTCCTTTTCCTTATACGAGTCTTACCCTGGTTTACGTACGTGAGTTCTAAATTGCTTCCCTACTAAGCAGTTTACAATTACTCTATCGGTTTATTGGCAAAATACTTAAGTCTTAATCAAGTGACACTCCATTATTGGGTTATTGCCTTTTAGCATTTCATCAGGCGCTGTTAATCTGTTCACAAGTCTGTGCTCAGTAACCTGAACATGAGCATACCTAGCGTTACACAGACATATTGAGTCCCGACAGAGACACATTAAATCACACACACACACACATTAAATCACACACACACATTAAATCACACACACACATTAAATCACACACACACATTAAATCACACACACACACATTAAATCACACACACACATTAAATCACACACACACATTAAATCACGCACACACATTAAATCACACACAAATTAAATCACACAACAAACAATAAATCACACACACACATTAAATCACACACACATTATATCACACACATACACATTAAATCACACACACAGATTAAATCACACACACATTAAAGCACACACACACATTAAATCACACACATTAAATCACACACGCACACATTAAATCACACAAAAAAACATTAAATCACACACACACATTAAATCACACACACATTAAATCACACACTCACATTAAATCACACACACATTAAATCACACAAGCACATAAAATCACACACACACACACTCAGACTCATTTACTTAACACACAAACAAATTAAATATTTCAAACAGGCACATTGTATCTCTTACAAAGAGACAGTGAATCCCACACATAAACACAGTGAATTCCACACATAAACAGAGTGAAGACCGGACACAGGCACAGCGAATTCCATTAGGAGGTACATTGAATCACATTGAATACCCCACACAGGATTAGTGAATTCCACACATACAGTGAATCCCACACAAAGGCGCATTGAATTCCACGCATAGACACAGAGGATTCCACACAAAGACACAGTGAAGTCCACACCAAGGAGCAATTAACTCCACACATAGACAGTGAATTCCACACAGACACAGTGAATTCTACACAAAGGCACAGTGAATTCTACACAAAGGCGCATGTAATTCCACACCAAAACACTGTTAATTCTACACAAAGTCACATTAAATTCCAGACATAGACACAGTGGATTCCACACAAAGACACAGTGATTTGTGATTTGTGATTTTGGGCACATCGGCACAATTTAGGCCATGTCGTGCCTGCAGTCCGTCAAGGGCCACTCTCCCTCCACACAACAAAGGTCAAATTCTATACCGTCAAATAATTAAAATCAAGGTCTATTTACAATTAAAATAGTAGAGGTAGTAAAAATTTAATAATTTGGTAAAAATATAATGTAAAAAGTACAGAGTTTAGAAATCAGATCTTCGTAGACAATCCCACTTCCCGGATAAAGCCCAGTACCTTCCCAGGGTCGACATTATTGAATAGTGTTTTTAAATTAGTGGCTCTAAAATATTTTCCCCTGACATCCTGGTATCTGGGGCAGTCAATGAGGATATGTTCCACGGTGAGGCGAGAGTCACAATACTCACAAAGTGGGGGCTCTTCTTTCTTCAGCACAAAAGAGTGCGTGATGTAGGTGTGGCCAATCCTAAGTCTAGACATGGTCGTGCTACCACGCCTTGTCAGACCCTTAGATGTGGACCGCCACCTGACATCCGCCACAATCTGCCTGAGTTTATTGTGAGTCTCAGCCTCCCATCGATCCTGCCACTCTTGGTAGATGGCAGTGGCAATACTTTGTCTCAGGTCTGAGCAGGGAATTTGAGTTCCTGATACCGCATGATTTAGGGCTCTCTTTGCTTCTCTGTCTGCGGCTTCGTTTCCCTCAATGCCCACATGGGAGGGGACCCAGATGAAGGTGACATCCGTATGGTCGGCTGTTATTTGGTCCAACAGCTTCAGGCTCTTATGTACCAGTGGAATGTCGGTCTTCATCCGCCCCAAAGCTTGCAATGCAGATTTGGAGTCGGAGCAGATTATAAATTTCCTCCTTTCTGATGCTTTGACGGCCATAAGTGCAAGCGATATTGCATGCAATTCGGCCGTAAAGATGGAGCAGCCATCGGGGAGTCTACGGGAGATTGTTTTGTTCCGAAAGGAGCAGGCACACGCGACCTTTCCATCCATTTTGGATCCGTCTGTGTAGATGGTGCCACAATCTCCGTAGCTTTCTTGCAGTTCCCTAAAGTGGACTTGTAGTATGCTTGGGTCTGTATTTTCTTTTTTGAAATTAAGGAGGGATAAATTTAATTTGGGTTTATTCATTAGCCAAGAAGGATTCTGAGGGGTTTCTATTTTAGAGATTTGGTTAATGGGTGGGGTTAAATTTTGGATGGGTTCTCTCATTCGAAGGCCTAACGGCTGTATGACGTTAGGCCTTCGATTGTATAATTCTACCTCTGTGGGGTTAAATATGGAATCGAAAGCAGGGTTCGTAGGGTTGGATTTTAGCTTGACTATATACTGCATTGCAAGCTTTTTCATTCTTATATCCATGGGGAGTTCTCCAGCCTCCACATGGAGGCTTGGGATAGGTGATGTACGAAACGCGCCGAGACAGAGACGCAGGGCAGCATTTTGTATTGGTTCCAGTATTTTTAGGTACGACTTCCTTGCTGCTCCATATATTATGGATCCGTAGTCTAGCTTGGATCGAATTAGACTCCGATATAGCAGCAGCAAAGTATCTCTGTCAGCTCCCCAGTCCGTATGGCTGAGCACTCTAAGTATGTTTAATGACTTTTGGCATTTTCTCTTAAGTTCCTTAATGTGGGGGAGAAAATTAAATTTGGAATCTAGAGTGAGGCCTAAAAATTTTGTAGTTTTCACGACAGGGATCTTCTTTTTGTGTATAAATAGTTCAGGGTCTGGGTGGAGTCCCCTTAAATTACGAAAATGCATACTAACTGTTTTGGAGTCCGAAAATTTAAAACCATTATCGTTTGCCCAATTTTGAATTTTGTTTAAACATAACTGTAATTTTCTTTCTAGGGTGTTCATGTTTTTTCCATAAGTAAAAATGACAAAGTCATCAACATACAAAGAGCACTCTATGCCAGGGGACAGAGCATTTATGATGCTATTTATTTTTATGTTGAACAGGGTGACTGACAGAATGCTGCCCTGGGGTACACCCATTTCCTGGTCATGAGTGTCAGAAGTGGTGTTGCCCACTCGAACCTGAAATTTTCGGTCTTTCAGGAATTCCCCCACAAAACGGGGGAGATGTCCCTTAAGCCCCATAAGCTCCAGATCACGTAGAATGCCATGTTTCCAGGTTGTGTCATAGGCCTTTTCTATATCGAAGAATACAGCTACTAGATGTTCTCTTCTGAGTAATGCATTTCTGATACAAGCTTCCAGCCTTACCAGGTGGTCAGTTGTTGTCCGCCCTTGCCGGAATCCGCACTGGTAGTTAGAGATCACTTTGTTCCTCTCCAGGTACCAGACCAGCCTACTGTTAATCATTCTTTCCATGGTTTTGCAGATGCAGCTTGTTAGTGCTATTGGTCGATAGTTAGCTGGGTCAGAGCCGTCTCTTCCCGGTTTAGGTATCGGTATAACTGTGGCTTTCCTCCAGCTGTTTGGGAAAGCGCCTGTTTGCCACACACAGTTATAGACCCCTAGCAGGACTGCCAATGAGGGTTCGGGAAGGTGCTTGAGGAACTGGTAATGGATTTCATCTTCTCCAGGCGCTGTGTCATGTGACTTGTCTAGCGATTCCCTCAGTTCCTCAAGCGAGAACGGTTTGTTGTAGTCTTCATTGTTTTCTGACCTGAAATCAATGGAGTGTCTTTCCTCCCTGGTTTTGACTTTTTGAAACTCTGGCGTGTAATGTGCAGTGGATGACTTTTCTGCTATTGAGGATGCAAGGCAGTCAGCTATTTCTCTGGGGGACGTGACAGTTCGTCCTTGGTTTTTCAGATGCCCTATTGCATTTGATTCTTTCCCTTTGATTCGCCTTACTGCCTTCCAGACCGCTCTAGCAGAAGTTTTGGCATCCAGACTGCCGACAAAACTTCTCCAGGAATTCCTTTTGGCTGACCGTATGGTTTGTCTAGCCTTTGCTCTAGCTATTCTGAATAGCTTTAGGTTTTCCTGGGATGGATTTTTTATAAATGCAGCCAGTCGTTTTTTCCTATCGCCAATAGCACCTTTGCAGGCTGTATCAAACCATGGTTTGCTAGGCCGTTTTGGATTTGCGGAGGTTAGGGGGACAACTTTCCTGGCTATACTAAGTAGCTTGCTAGCAAAGGTATCAGCTGGGTTCTGCTCATCGAGGATATTTTCTGTAATATCCTCTGAGCATCTTTTTTGGAATTCTTCCCAATCGGCCTTATTCAGTTTCCACCGCTGAGGTCGTCCCAATGAGGGGAGATTGTTAGCAATGATGATTGGGAAGTGGTCACTTCCCCGTAGATCATTGCTAACTGACCATTTAAAGTCGTCCAGAAGTCCAGGGACGCATACGGTGAGGTCAATGCATGTGAGAGATCCAGTTCCTGGGTGCAAGTAGGTCGGTGATGCATCATTAAGTATGCATAAATCATGTTGGAGGAAGATATCCTCCAGCATACGGCCTCTTGTGTCGGTATTGTTGGAGCCCCACATGGTGTTATGGGCATTGAAATCCCCAAGGATTATGTAAGGCCGGGGGAGTTGTTTCAATAGGTCCTCCATGTCTGTTTGGTTTAATGGAGCGCCTGGTGGTAAATACAGGCTGCAGCAAGTGATAACCTTGTGAAGGGTTATTCTAGCTGCTACGGCCTGTAGTATGGTCTGTAGTTCAACCCTCTCATGAGGGATGCTATCCTTCACAAGGATACAGACTCCACCTGATGCTCTCTCTGCATCCTCAACATTCTTGCTGTAAGCACTGTAGCTTCGGAAGCTGATGCTATCTTTCAGAAATGTTTCCTGTAGACAGACAGCTACAGGAGTCTCAGAGTCCATCAGTAGCTGCATCTCCTCATAATTGGCCTTGAGGCCTCTGCAATTCCACTGTACAATTCTGGAATCCATGGCTTATTCTAGATGACCTACTTGGAGCTATTTGGCTTTGGGAGGCCCCCGGAGGGGTTTCCCTTAATTCCAGTGACCTTGGTATTTTTATTCTTGGGTTTGGATGGAGAGGAGGACAACCCCCTTTTGGGGGAAGTCTTTCTCTCTGGAGAGGGGAGATCCCTCTGGTTAGAGCGGAGGTTATTTCCTCCTCGCTCACCTCGGGCATCCTCTCCGCTTTGATTTCTCCCCTTAGGGAGTTGGTCAACCTCTAGTTCGGTAGAGGTTGGGGTGTCTGACTGGTTTCTCTGAGGAGAACCTGTGTCAGACATGATGTCTCCGGGTTCTCCCGGAGTATTGGTTTTGACTAGCTGCTCAGTCTCCATGCTCTCATCAGCGAGCACAGAGAACCTGTTCTTTAGCATGACAACAGGGCTTTCTTGTTTCTTCAGAGGTGTGTTCTTTGGCGGTGTTTTCTTCTGAGTTGGAGGAGGAGGAGGGGGTGGTGGGGTCAATGTGTCCGTCTGTGTGGCTATGGATCTTCCTATCTTAGCAACAGCCTGGGCATAGGTTTTTGTCAAGCCGAATTGGCCTTTGGCTAGGGCCAATACAGCCGATTTCGCCTGGCTGAAGGTACATCCATTTCTTGCCTTGTACTCCTGCACGGCAACCTCCTGTTTCCACACAGGGCAGTCCTTGGAGTAGGCTGAGTGGCCAGCGTGACAGTTTGGGCATTTGAACTGGGCTGTGCAGCCCTTGTCCTCATGACCTTCTCCAGCACATCTGGCACACACAGTGTTCCTCTTGCAGACTGCCGCGCCGTGTCCATAACCCTGGCACTTGAAGCACCTCATGGGGTTAGGTATGTAGGGCCTCACTGGAACTCGTAGGTATCCTGCCTTCACATACTCTGGCGGTGTCCTAGTTCCAAATGTGAGGATAATAGTGGCGGTTTTGACCTCCTCACCATCCCTGCGCCTGGTAATGCGCCGGGCATGGGTGACTCCTTCAATGCCCTCCACTATTTCCTTCTCGGAACATTCCAGTAGGTCCCTAGAGCTGATTACACCTCTGCTGGTGTTCAGACTCTTGTGTGGCATGACTTCCACTTGGAGATCACAGAGTCTTCTGCATCTTAAAAGCCCATCGGAGTGTATCTTGCTATCAACTTCTACTAGAAGCTCCAAAGACTTGTGTAGCTTAGACACACTCTTGGGCTCTCCCACTACTGACTTAAGTCCCTTGTAGATGGCAAAAGGGCTCATCTTTGTCAGACTTTTCCCCTCCTCTGTGCACCTAACCACCAGAAATGATGGCCAGGTAGCACAGCTTTTTGTGGCCTCCTCCTTTCTGTCTTCCATGCGGCGTCTCTTGCCCAGACATAGGTCTGGGGCAAGTAGTTTTTTTGAAGTTTTTTTTTCCATGGGTGTTATATATTAGTTCGGCACCTGTGCTCCCCACCCGCCATCGAGTCCAACAAGGGGACGGGCCATTCGGAAGTCCAGAATGAGCCCGCCAGGGCTACACAGGTGCTATACTCAGTCAGCTACTGCATCGGACATGTGCCCGATACAGCAGCTCCCTGATTGACCCTCTAGCCACCGCCCTCCAGCATAGGTCGAAGACCTATGCTGGTAGCTCGGCATGACCAGCCGGTTGACCCAGAGCGGGCCATCTGGGCCTCAGGTCTAGGGGAACTTGGAGCCAAAGTATTGTGTTGTGGTGGCTTATCCTCAGATAGCTATCACTCAAACACCAGGATCTCTTTATCCCCCCTTACCCGTCGCAGTCCACGGCAAACGGACTGGTCTAGGACGTAGTGAGATATTTAGAGATAAGGAGACAGAGTGATGATCAATGAAGGCAGATTGAGGAAAGGAGGAGGCAGGCACAATGATAGAAAAGAAGTAGAGCACTTTTGAGCTCCAAAAGTGCTAAGGAAAGAGGAGCGCAGTTTAACGTCTTGTCTCGGGACGCCAAAGACACAGTGAATCCCACACATAGACACAGTGAATTCCACAGAAAGACACAGTAAATCTGTCACATACACATATACACAATCAATTCCACACATCAGCACAGTGAATCCCTCACACAGACACAATGAATTCCACACATAGACAATGTGTCTATAGCACACAGGCACACGGAATCCGAAACACAGATACGGTGACTCCCATAGAGACACATAAAGACAGTTAATTCCACACAAAGACACAGTGAATTTCACACAAAGACACAGTTAATTCCACACAAAGACACAGTGAACCACACACAAAGACACAGTGAATTTCACACAAAGACACAGTGAATTTCCGACAGAAAAAACAGTGAATTTCACACAAAGACACGGTGAATCCTTCATTTAGACAAGCTCTTAATTAGAGTTTAACCATGAATCATGTCATGTAGACATGCATAGATAAAAGTCCTAACTACTTTAATAATCTTACATCAATAAACAAACAAAAAAGTAGTACTCATAGTATATCTACTGAAACTAACCAACAAGTAACCAAAATATACCTCAGGCAACCATACCCAAGACCCAGAAGACACAGCTAATGACATTGTATCAGATTCAAAGCTAACAAAGTTTACTAGTGATTCTATGCTAACGTTAAGAGGGTACATTTAACCATTACATATTGTTATGACTCTAAGTTGCGCACGTTCATTAGGTGCGAGACTGAGCACCATGAGACACCGGACAGGGACACAAGGACGCTTGTGATGTGATTAGTGTGGCTCTAGATCTAGTTTCTTTTTGATTATTAAACATTCTATTTTATTATTTTATAATCCTTTCGTTGAGGTTATTTGGCTACGTTACAGCAATATCAACAGTCACATTCAATCATATTACATAAAAGGACAAAAAAGACACATTATAATTATGCCAACAGACATGAACTTGTTGAAGATAGAGCTTTCAGATTCTGATAATAAATATAAGCAAACATCAGCGCTATATAATTATCCACAAAACTGTTCATCGTTCTAAGCTGGATGCACTCTAACATGCCTGATTAATACTTCCTGAGTTCTACTAACCATCCATCATCCTTTGAACTTCTGCTTAAAATGTGCATAACAAGGCGGGGCAACATGGAGGACTACCTTAGAAAACGAATATTATTGTATTGTTTATTATAGCCAACGAAAACAACAGAATAGGCAGCCTTACTCCCTACTCTGGGGGGATACACTACACTATCTACATGCCATTATATAAGACTGAGGCAAGGAATACGGTGCTAGAGTGCTATTATTTCTTGCACGTATTCCTGATAGTTCTATTTCTTTTTTTTTTTTTTGTTTCTTGGATTTTATTTTGCATAATTGTTTTTAGTGGCTCTCAAAAGGGGAAAATACGCTATTTTTTGTGTGGTCTGTCTGCCCGAGGTCTGTCCAGTACGTTTAGATATAAAAAATTGAAAAGATATGGAAAATACGATTTCGTGATATTTTAAGGCTTGTAAAGTTTAAGTCCAACGGCTTTTAAAAAAATATTTTTGTCTGTAAGCGAGTCTTTTGTTTCTAAAATTAAATACATAAAGAATTTTATAAAAAAAAATAAATAAATTTGTAAGCTTTTTACTATCAACAGTAAACAGTTCAAAGGGGAATTACGTAACGAGGATGAGAGTTTTTTTAAAATAGTAATGCTTACAGTATTTTACAAAATATAAAGTTTTAAAAATTTTATGTATTAATTATTTCTATTACTCTCTGCTTCAAGAACCAAATAAATACTGAAAACGTTTTTTTTCTTTTTTTTAATATATATTTTTTTCCAAGTGAATGCATTTTATATGTACATAAATAGAGACATTTTTAAAACAAGATTTTAAGGCATCGTTTTATTGAGGCAATGTTTACTATTAATAATAGAATGTGTTATCTACAGCAGTGTTTCCCAAAGTTTTTCCTTATTGGAACACATTGGCGTAGCAAGGGTGGGGGAGGATGGGGGAGAATATAAAAATCCCTCCGGGCCTCCACTTGAGGGAGGTCCCCAAATGAGTGTTTTTACATTAAAAATTAAGTATTAAGCAAAAATCAAGGGCCCCCCAAAGAGGTCAAGTCCCCCGGGCCCAAAAACGATGGAAAATTCCTAGCTACGCCTCTTTTGGAACAATTCGCGCATATGAGTATATATCGAAACACATTGCTTATTTCTTGAGAGAGATTATATCACGTGGTGGCCATCTAGTTCATTATTTCAGTAGTTCGTGGAACACCTATTCAGGCTTCGCGGAACACTGGGGTTGCGCGGAGCATAGTTTGGGAAACACTGACCTAAAATAGTGATTCCAAGTTACTCTAGCTCTCTATGACCTAATGTTGTATTGGTTTTCAACATTTTTTTCGGTGTCACACAAACCATTGCCTTAACTGGCGAGGGTTTTAATTGTTTTTTTGTTTTTTTTAAATATCTAGGTTCTGGGTATTAGTTTTAGAGGCGGTGCTGAAACAAACGTTCGTCACCTACCAGCCACTCATTTCACCCCTTTCAGCTGTCAAGTTTCACTTCTCATGATCTTATCAAGCTGTACTTGCTTAATATATATTTTCGTTTCGTCCTGATTAACTTCCTCGTGTCATGTTGCTAGTCTGGCTCCTGATAATTAGCCCACGTGACGTCATACTTTAGAATGTCAAGGTAATTAATCGCTGTGTCACGTCAGGTTTTGTTTTCTTGCGGTAAAGGCTGTATTGCCTTACAAATTACTTTTCATCCATGGGAAAAAAATGTGATAAATCATTCGGTTTCCAAACCGAGCGAAAAGAGTTTGAATCCCAGTTTAGAGAGGTCATTAATGGCAGGCATGGGTTCACTAAAAAGGTCAAAGTATAAGTCAGGCCTTTAAATGTAGGTTGTTGTGATGGCGACCAGACAACCTCGTTAATCCGTGACAACAGAAACAGGTGAATATCGTCTATCCGACAAAACACCTTGAAAATAAACTTGACTAAGATATTCTTCGAATTGTGTTAATTCATTTGTTGTTATATCTAGCGGTTTAGTCTGATTTCCAACCTATTTAAACATGATGATAGACTTTGATCTTGTCATTGTTGATGGCTGACTGACTTTGACATATTACTCTGGAGATGTTTGGGTTTCCTGTACGGGTGTATTAGATGCGTTTAAATCACAAAGAAACATAGAATACACTTGTAACAAGGTTGAAGAACTAAGCCCAGACCGCTATATACTTGAATGAAGGTTTATACTGAAAAGGCCGCAGTCGAGTCTCTGTTAGTAATACGAGGTTATCAGCGAGAAGTCCTAACACTAACTGACTAATAATACCATAAATAGACTATAACTCACTACACCGTGACGTCACTAATTGTCGCGTTCAAAGTCCGTCACCTATGTTGCGTGTCTGGGCTAACAAAATGTCTAAAAATAATATGGATACTTTAGTAAATTTATAGTCATCATATATTTTCCATTTTAACTGACATCCTTTGTCAGTCTGTCACTCTGTCTATCTCTTTCAGTTACACACACACACTTCTCGAAACACACAATTAATGAAAGAATTTTAGACCAAAACTATATTTCAAATGAACAACTTAAACTTCGTTTTATAATGCGGTGTCCAAATAGGCAAAACCGATATCTCCTTAACATCTTGTTTAAACTGGTCGAGTTCACGTCTGTGTCCAAACAATAGCACGTCTAATGTGTGTCCAGTAATAGAACGAATGTCCAAGTCATTTTATAGGGCAGCGATAAGGAACAAAGAAATCATTCAGAACCGTGGGCGTAGAATAAATCTAGATCGATGCAATATAATTAGAATGTCCAATAGCGATGACAAACAAACAGAATGGACAAATTAAAGAAATCTCTCCCTCTCTCTCTCTCTCTCTCTGTTCTCTCTGTATTCATGTAACCTACATATAGATATTACAGATCTAGCTATGACGATGTGACCCAGATTTTGCACTTTAATTATAATTTTTTTTAATCCTTTGACCCAAATGGTCTAAACATCTCGTGAAACGTTTTATTGACAATAATGATTTGACATTGAACATTTTATACTTAGAATCTACTTATTTTGATGTAAAAAAAATCGTTAAAAAAAATAATAAAGGTCTTATGTTAATGGTAAATGGACATTTGACATCCCCAGTTCTTACCCAGAAGAATTTTTTCCCATATTAGTTGGGGTTCTATGTTGCATTAATAAGCATAGATCCTGCATCATCATGCTACAAACATGACATGAGTTAAAATGTGTTCACAAATAATAATATTTTAAATTTAGAAACAGAGCCAAACCAAATCTTTGTTATTTTTAACGTAATGTTATAATAAAGCGTAGGGACTATTTGCAGACGCGTAGGGACTATTTGCAGACGCGTAGGAATTTATTTATTTGCAACTCCTTGTTTTGAAGCAGTAAACATATAGAAAAAAATTCCTTTTTTTATACCAAAATTAACTAAATAATTTGTCCTATTTGATTATTTTATTGGTTACCGAGTACGCATACTTTTAGAATTAAAATAAAGCCTTCAGTGCGAGAGTACTGTGCGGCACAAACTGAATCGCAAGTCAGCCGAACGCGAACACAAACAGAAAGTCAAAAGTGTCTTAGAAAACTCAGAAAAGGCAAAGATTCATTGATTTGGGTAAGTAGCTTTTAATTTGATGCAAAAGTGCTTTCATTCATTTTTCTTAGATAATTATAAAATATAATATAGGATGCAGATAATTTATAATATTGGATCAGTAATCACATTTAAAAAAACCAACAAACTGGTTGTGATAATCATAATATTTTAATAGTAGTAGTAGTCGTAGTAATAGGAGCTTGTTGGTGTGCAGGCTGTTAGGCCTTTTAGGTGTTTGGATGCATTAAATTTTCCTATTTCATTATCATTCGTCATAGCATCTAAACTGCAGTATACATTTTGGATTGCTGTCTATGAGATTTTTGAAAATGTTTATAATTGAGGGTGCTCGTTTTACATTGGTAGGCAAACTGTTCCAGTTTGTAGAAACTCGGTTACTGAACGTAGTTAAACATAGTTAATAACTTAGTTAAATAAGGTAAAGATTTTATTAAGAACTTTGTATTGGATCAGTATTCAACAAATTAAACATTGATTTTTCTCTTTCTTTTAGATTGTGCAGCCACTTTTTATTCAGCCATGGACAATCATAATGTAAGCCATGAAAACCAAGATGCTGCTAGTTTTCAACCCACTAAATGGGATATGTGTGCCCTTTGTCAGAAAAATACCAAAGAAAAATTACAGTGTCCCGCAAATGCCAGACAAACAAATCAAGGATCTACATATGTGACTTTGGCTAAAAATCTGACTAAGTTTGGTGAATGTGGTGCACTGTCACCTGACATTTTAACTAGACTGGATGATGGAGATGGTGTTGAGGAAACATTCATGAAAAAAAAAGCTTCATTTCATATGTCATGTCGTTTAAAATATAATACAACAAAACTGAAGAGAAAACTTGCATCTTGCGACCCAGGTGAGGAAAGTGTACCTGCTAAAAAAGTTACTCGCAGGGAACAGAGATCATCTGGAGATGAAGTAGTTGATAAGGATCTCAGTTGTTTTTTGTGTGATAAGAAAGCACCAGCAAAGGATCTTAGACATGCTTCTACTTTTAAGGTGGATGAAAGGATTAGGAACTGTGCTCTGATTCTTCAAGAAAGCCACCTTTTGGCAAAATTAAGTCGAGGTGATGTGATTGCCCAAGAACTGAAATACCATCCTGCCTGTCTCACTAGCCTATACAGGAAGGCTCAGCCTAAAGTAGACTGCACAGATCAGAGATCTGATCAAATTAGAAAAGCTTTGGTCTTTGCTGAATTGACAGAGTACATCGAAGAAGTAAAACATTCATCTACAGGTGACAACTTAAAAGTGTTAAAACTGGCTGATCTTTCTAAAATGTACCTTAGTCGTCTACAGGAAGTTGGATTAGAAACTGGCTGTTTGCACAGTAGCAGACTGAAAACACGGCTTTTAGCACATTTTCCAGACCTTCAAGCCCACAACAGTGGCAGAGACATTCTGTTAACATTCACAGACAGTTTAAACACTACCTTACAAGAGGCCTATGCTGAAACCATAGATGACGAAGCTGTACATCTAGCAAAGGCAGCAAGGATAGTACGCAGGGATCTATTTAGTTTGCAGGCCAGATTTAATGCTTCATGCACTGAAGATGTTCAGAACACAAGCATTCCAGAGAGTCTGTTGGCTTTGATGCAGATGATATTACATGGCCCAAGCATTACATCAAACAAAGGGAAGAACCAAGCAGCACTGTCGCTTGCTCAGCTTGCAAGTTTTAATGCAGTGAAAACAGAGGGGAAGAGATCAAGGGCCAACACTTCCACAACGAATAAACATTCCAAAAATAGAGAACCACCTGTCCCAGTCTATGTTGGTTTAACGATACACGCACAGACAAGAAAAAAGGAACTAGTTGAACGCATGCACAGTCTAGGCTTGAGCATTTCATACAAAAGAGTGTTAGAAATGTCATCAGAATTGGCAGCGAAGGCCTGCAGACAATTCCAACATGACAAAGTTGTGTGTCCTATGAAACTTAGACATGGTCTCTTTACAACAGCTGCAGTTGACAATATAGACCACAATCCTAGCTCTACAACTTCCAAGGATTCATTCCATGGCACTGCAATATCTCTATTTCAACATCCTAGTGAACATTGCAAAGGAACTGAGAGAATACTGTCACCTGAATTAGAAGTTGAAACAATAAGTAAAACATTATCAGCTGCTGAGTTACCAGATTTCTTCACAAGTATCCCACCATTCTTGCTGAAAATGCCAGTGGAACCTCCCCAACCCCGCAATGCAAATGTGTCAACTGATAATTGCAGATTCACGGAAAATGGTGTCCTTGGAGACGTTCTCAAGCAGGCTATCTCATCGGAGCTTGACTGGATGGAGGCTGTGCATTCTGCTGATACAGATTGTGTTTCCTGGGGGGCCTTCCATGCATCAAAAAGCGAACAAAACGATCACACACCAGGAATATCTAGTCTTCTTCCATTGTTCCATGAAAGTTCTAAATCACCAGCTATGATGAAGCATGCTATGGACTTGGTGATGCAAGCAGTCAAATTTCTCAACCCTGGACAGATTCCTGTTATTACTGCTGATCAGCCCTTGTTTGCCATTGCTAAGCAAATTCAGTGGAAATGCCCGGAATTTTATGGAGAAAACAAAATAACATTGTTGCTTGGAGGACTGCATATTGAAATGTCTTTTTTAAAGACTGTTGGAACCCTTCTAAAGGACAGTGGGTGGGTAGAAGCCCTGGTTAATGCCAAAGTAGCCACATCTGGATGTGCTGAGTCTTTTCTTAATGGATGTCATGTTACAAGGACTCGCCGTGCTCACCAGTTGACTGCATGCGCCCTCTTCATGTTGTTAAAACATGCTTATAGACAGTACTCATTGTCTTGTGCTGCACTGGAAGAGAATGTGCTGTGTTTTGAGGACTGGAAAGAGTCTATGATCACAACAAGTCCAACATTCAAATACTGGACACTGGTCCTGCAGTTAGAGATGATTTTACTGGTGTTTGTTGCCTCATTGCGAGATGGAAACTTTACACTGTATCTTCAAACTCTAGAAGAGCTAGCGCCTTGGTTTTTTGCACTAGATCAACAAAATTATGGAAGATGGCTCTCCGTGCACATTCATGACATGAAGAAACTGCAGGGTGGTAGTTCAATGTGCTACGAAGACTTGATGCAAGGTCGATTCGTTCTGCAAAAGACATCTCGCCCCTTCTCAAAAATGGCACTAGACCAAGCACATGAGCAAAACAATGCCATGATCAAAGGTGAGGGAGGAGCAGTGGGACTCACTGAAAACCCCTCAGCATTGAGACGCTGGATGATTGGAGGGCCAGAGGTCTCCAAAGTTCTTCAAGACCTAGAGTTATCTTTTGAAATAAAACGCAGCAAAGAATCAGACCAGCATCATGAACAAGACAAAGGATTCCAAGAAAACTTCAAGGCTGCCGTGTGTAGATTAATGGATGTGATACAGGAAACTGGCAACCCATTTCTAGAAAAAAGCGCAGAGTTAGTCACTCTTCATGATAACAACATTGTTGATGCTGCTGTACACAAGACCTTGAGTAATATACACAAGACTGGTGTAGCTCAATACAACGAATTTATGCAAGAAAGACTTGTTGACATGACCAAGCCAGTTTCTGCTCCAATCAGGCGAAACAATTTCATCTTGATCGCTGGTGCAAAAAGAAAGAAG
Organism: Biomphalaria sudanica; assembly: GCA_036873155.1. NCBI lineage: Eukaryota > Metazoa > Mollusca > Gastropoda > Planorbidae > Biomphalaria > Biomphalaria sudanica. Next base: position 187,199 of record JAZGLO010000419.1, on the reverse strand, counting down.
CGATCAGCGCCACAGTATAGGATTTCATCACTGAAAAGTGACTGTTACCTCTTTTCGAGGTTGTATGTAGCATGCCAAACCAGAAATGGGGGCTTGACAGACTTTTTTTCATATGAAAATCAGTCGGCTCCTCCATCACTGTCCTGTGATGGACGAATGAGACTGTCAAACAAGTCGGGGTTGCTGGAGTGTTTGGAACCTCTCCAAACTTCATCAGCAGTGCCAACAGTCACTGACATGACCATCCTTGATGGAGACGCTGTTGTCAATATGTTGAGGCCAGGATCTGCAAAAACATTTGCTGATTACGCAAACCAGGTTTTTATCCCCTATGTGATGCAGACCCTGCAAAATGTCTCCCATCGTCTAGATGTAGTTTGGGACTGTTATCGAAGTGACAGCTTAAAAGCTTTCACAAGAGAGCGACGAGGACTAGAGAAGAGAAAGCGTGTGACGCCAGAAACCGTATTACCATCGCAGTGGGGAAGTTTCTTGCGGGTGGATGCGAACAAGACCCAGTTGTTTGCATTCCTAGCACAATATCTTCTAACAGTACAATCAGAGAAACTTATTGTTACCACTCAAGGTCCAGATGTAATCTCCAATAAACCCATTGACCACACGAATCTTTCACCATGTAATCACGAGGAAGCAGACACACGGATGATGCTTCACCTGGCCCATGCAGCTGAACATTGCCGCAGGATTCTGATTCGCACTGTCGACACAGATGTTGTGGTTCTTTCTGTTGCTGCCATGACTCGCCACCCTCACCTGCAATTATGGATTGCCATGGGTGCAGGAAAAGACTTCCGATACATTGCAGCTCATGACATAAGCAAAGTTTTAGGTGTTGCCAAAGCCCAATGTCTGCCTTTGTTTCACAGTTTTACAGGTTGTGACACCGTCAGCTGTTTTAATGGTATCGGCAAGAAGACAGCTTGGGAGGTCTGGAGCAAATGCGACCATGTTACAGACACATTTCAAAAACTGTGTTGTGCTCCATTTGAACTAACAGCTAATGACATGTCAGTTCTGGAGCGTTTTGTGACGCTTTTGTATGACAGAGGTAGCAACTGCCATGATGTCAATAGTGCCAGGAAATACATGTTTACAAAGACTGGCCGCCAAATTGAAAACATTCCTCCAACGAGTGAGGCCTTGTTTCAGCACTGCAAACGGGCAATTTACCAAGGAGGCCATATTTGGAGCCAGGCACATGAACGACAACCAGTGCTTCCAGATCCAAGTGACTGGGGTTGGCAGTTTATGGACAGACAATGGCAGCCTTTTTGGACTGTTTTGCCACAAGCATCTTTGACTTGTCGTGAACTGTTGAAATGTGCTTGTAAAAAAGAATGCAGATCCAAGCGTTGTAAGTGCAACAAGGCCGGATTAAAATGCACTGCTTTATGCAGCAGTGTCTGTGGAGCCGACTTTCCAGTACAACATCCAGTTCAAGCATTTAACACTAATTGAACTAATTGAACCAGATTCAAAAATGTAGGGTCAATTTATCATCATACTCAAAATTTACCTTTGTGGCCATTTTTATGTTACTAAAAATAAAAAATTTAACAAACTTGTGCATTTTCTGTATCACATTTTGTTTTGCATTATAAATTGAACATGTGTGCCAGGTGTGGTGTTTGCAGCTTAAAAATTATCAGTTTGTCACTTTACTTGAATTTCTTTAAGCGGCCATTTTTAATGTTACTATAAATAGAAACGGATTAAAATTTTGCTGTGGCCCTGTATCACATTTTATTTAGCATAAAAAACTGAACATCTGTGCCAGGTTTGGTGTTTGTAGCACAAAAATGCATGATTTGTCAACATAGAACCCCAGCTATATCTGATTGGGTCGTATTACTCTTCCAGTTCGTGGCAGTACAAAATTAGTAAATTTTTTAATGTCACAAAATAAGCAATGTTTTTTTTTTACCTATTCACTTTACAAGATTCAGAGATCTTTTCTTCTGGTGTTTTTTTAAAAATAAATTTCATATTAATATAATAACAAAGCTTGTCTTCGAGTCCGAAGATTAATGAGGAATGCAGTGTTTCCAGTGGCTACGCAGCCCCATCTGTGACCTACATATTTTGCCACTTCCTGGGCAAGCATAACCAGTGGCGTAGCTAGAGTATATGATGCCTGGTGCGGTACCTCATCTTGATGCCCCCCCACAAAAAAAAACAACAACTAACTAATTAATAACATTACAAAACCTTACTTTTTTTTCAAAATAATATGTATTCATTAATCAAATATTGTTAATTCTTTCATGACCGTAATGACCTTTCATGACCGCAGCATTATCATAGCCTTGACTCCTGCAGTCCATTATGTCTAAGCCATCCAAACGCAATTTCTCTAGAATCATCTCAGCGATTCCAGCAGCATGCTTGTCCTTTGTGTCGATAAAGTCAACAAAAGACTCACGAACCTGCACCCCGTCATTCTCCATGACAACATGCCGTAAAATTTGGGAAATTTGATCCAGCTTTGAGATGTCAGGTGTACTGTCAAAAATAATAGAGAAATATTTGGCTTGTTTTACTTGCTGTACGATTTGTTTTTTAGCGTGATCCCCCAATATTGTAATAAATTCATTTTGTATTTGTGGAAACATGTATGTATTCGGTCTGGAACAAAGCTTAGTTCGAAGCACATGCTCCCTCAAGAGTGGATCGTACTTTGATGGTAAATTTACTAACTCTCCAGGTTTTCGTCTCTTGTATAATCAAATCTTGGGCCTTGTTGTCAATATTGTTCCCTACTCTCAGGCAAACTTCAAGTTCCCTCCAAGCAAGCGATGACTGAATGTGAGCTCTGCTGGTCTCATGGTTTTCTATTTTCGGGGATAACCTCCACCACTCATTGAATCCATCTTTGGATTTAAATGAAGATTTGGTACTTGATCTTGTTGAGAAGAGAGTTTTTTTTGGCGAATAACACATCCACTTTCTAAGAACTTTCTCGCCGTTTGACATTTGCCGTAAAAACCAAGCCTTTGAAAGCTTTCTAGCCTTTCCTTTTGCTGATTCTTGATGTCTATACGCCTCTCTGAATTGACTGTCCATACGCTGAACTGTTTCAGATCCTTGAGTGACAAGGTGTATGCGAATATTATCTGTGATGACATTAGGCCAATCTCCAATGTCGTTCAGTCTAGAGTGTATTATCCTGCTTTCTGTGCTGTTTACACTATCTGATTGTTCAGCTTCTTCAGTATGAATTTTTGAAGACATGTTTGTGTGCTGTCCTTTAGTCTCTAGAACCTGCGGTATTGAAGTATTTTCTTCTTTTCACGATGTCGGCCTCATTATTTTTTTCTGGATTCAATGATATCCGTCCCATCTTGCTTTGTTGCTTTTAATTGTTCAGTTAATTCATACCCATTAACAGCTCGCCTATAGTCGGTGGACTCTGGCAATGATGTGACTTGAAATTGTCTCGATGCTTCTTTAGACTTAAGAAATTTAAGAAACGCACCTCACTGCGGTCAAAGAAACCTCTTTATGCGGATGACATTGTCCTCTGGTCAACCGGCAAGAAAGCCGACCAAATAAAGGCGGCATTACAAGCAGACCTCCAAACCATCTCCTCGTATTGCGACAAATGACAGATTCAAGATAAACGTTGCCAAAACGACCAGGTCTCTGTTCAGCCTAGGGATCGACATTCTTAAGGCTCTATTCGAGCTTCAACTCTTTGGGCTGCGACTCCAACGTGAAAACACGCCAAATATCTAGGGGTAACCCTGGATAGAAAGTTGTCAATGTTCCAGCACGTCCAGGAAGTTGAAAGAAAAGCCTCGGAGAAGTTAGCGTTACTCAGAAAGCTGGCCAGCACAAAGTGGAGTGCCAAAGCTTACATGCTACGCACATTGTACTTAGGGGCAGTCAGATCACAAATTGAGTACAGCTCTAGTATATGCTAGTAAAACTGCCCTCGAATCACTCGACCGAGTTCAATCACAGGCACTAAGGTTCATTTGTGGTACCTTTCGGACAAGCTCAACAAACGCTGCTGAAATATTAACAAACGTGGCCCCTTTACATTTAAGGAGGGAGTGGGCGGTACTTACAGCCTATGAGCGCTATAAAAGGGGCGACTGTAGACTACCCACCTCAATATTAGTGCGACAGTGGAGAGACAGGAACCGCATAAAATGCGATCGTTCCTCCACATTGCGGCCAATTTGTCAAAATCAGCTGGGCTTTCCACTGACAGATTCCCAATTAGAATAATTAGTACTTGCCCTCCGTGGAGGAGAAGTCGGCCCCACAAATAAGCATGTCCCTTATAGGGCACGAGAGAGCCACCAAGAGGCGATCAACACCTGCCATACTCCAAAACTTCGCATCAGCTACACTAAAGTCCTACCCATCAGATGCCATTTTCTGATATACTGATTGGTCGGTAATAAGGGACCCCGATAGATCTGGGTATGGGGCCCTTATAGTCTACCCAGACCGGACAGAACCAGAGATGCCGATTTCTCCGTCTGAGCTTAAAATGGTTTTGAGGCGCCAGCCAGACTAGTCAGTCTTGTGCATTGTTCATCATTTTGTTTACGTTACAGTATTACAATTAATTAGTTAGTTAAAAAAACCTCGTAGAAAACAAAGGTTAGCTTATTTAAAAATATTGACATTACAATAGAATTTTTTCCAAAATTAAACTATAAAGAATCATAAAGAAATGAATAAACTAAGACAATTGTTTAGAGTTAGAGTTTAGAAATATATTTGTAAACTCAATATCTAGATTAAACCAATGGACTAAACAATGAAGTAAAAAAAAGGGTTGGCCTATCTTCTTCTTCTTCTTTATATGACAGAGCATTGATCAGTGTAGTAACAACATGTACCGTGTGTCCGAAATAAATCTAGTAAATTAGATTCAAACTGTTCTATAGCTTACATTGTATGGAAGAAATAGTCAAGGAGATGAAACAAAATAGCGACATGACTAGTTTATAAATCGTTAGTTCATGTTTAAAATACAGTAGTTTACGTTTGTTCGTGTTTTTACTGAAACGCTCAGGGAAATAGGAAATTAATACACACTGGGGGGATTTTGGTGCCCCTCTCCACTTGGTGCCCTGTGCGGCCCGCACTACCAGCACATTGGTAGCTACGCCACTGAGCATAACCATTGTCCGCGGTGGTCGATCAAGATTTTCTCTGGCCGTCTACTTCTGTCCTCGGCAGCGGTTTCCATTTGGTCTCAAATGTTACGTTGGCCACCTTTTAGCACACCAAAAAAAATATAAAAAATCTTAAGGTCTGACAGTTACCCTGGGCAGGGCACGTATCCCGTATGGGAGACGAACGTATGCCAAAGGCAGTCTGCAGCAGTACAGGAAGTAGGGAGGCGGGGCATCTTACATTCGTTAGACTAGGCTCTACCATTTTCAATCAGTATAATATTTTTGTCGTTCTTTTTCACAAGCCATCATGAATTGGACGAGTGAACATCGTGACTCGGTCTAAAGCATAAATAAAATAAATGGCATAAATTTAACCGAACACAACTACACCAAGCTGCATTGAACTTTCAACAAACATTCTTATTAGAAAAAGACATTAACCAACCAGTCGATGACCTCTGGAATTTCATTAAAAACCATCTTAAAAGCATTATAGAAAATCATATACCAACTCAATACACATCAAACAAAATAAATAAATGCTGGTTTAATAATAGACTAAAGAAGCTTTGTAAACAGAAGGAAAACCTATATAGAAAATTTAAGGCAGAAAGAGTTTACAAAAAGTATATAAACATATAAAAATTAAGCACTATGTACCGTGTGGGTTACCTCAGTTTACATCAGGGCTGTTTGATTCCTTTGATGCAGACACTTCTAACCCATTCAACATCCTAAACACCATCCCAAAACCAACTCACCAACCACTAGCCAGATCCACTCCTGTTAAACCTAAATCTACTAAAATTAATACAACAGCCTCACTAAACAAACCTACTAAAGAAGTAATACCAAAATACCTTAAAACCTTAGTAATAAATTTTCAAAGCATTAGGAACAAAACAGCAGACTTAGAAATTTTATTAGAATGTGAGAAACCAGACATAATTGCAGGAACAGAAACTTGGCTACATCCTGAAATTTATAATGCAGAAATTTTCAATAGTAATTATGAAATTTTTAGAAAAGATAGGGCTGATAATCATGGAGGAGTTCTTTTAGCAATAAAAAACACTCTTATAGCAGTAGAAATTACCTTACCTAACTCAAAAAACATAGAATCTACATTTTGTAAAATTAATACCACCTCAACATCCCTTATAATAGGCAGCATTTACAGACCACCAAATTCTAGTTTAGAATACATGCAGGAACTATGTAATCAGATTACTACACTTAAAGAGACAAATAAAAATGCAGTTTTTTGGATTATGGGTGACTTCAACCTACCTGATATAAATTGGAAAACACTAACCATAGATAAACACCAAAACCTTAAGGACATAAATGAGCTTTTCATAGAAACTTTACACAACCTAAGTTTAGATCAAATCATTAAAAAGCAAACTAGATTAAACAACACATTAGATCTCTTCTTAACCAACAGACCTGGATTAGTAGTTGATTATGATATTATCCCTGGTCTATCAGACCATGAGATCATAAAAATACACAGTCAGATAAAAGCAGTAGCCAATACAAAAACCAAAAGAAAAATCTTACTCTGGAATAAATGTAACCTAACACAACTACACCAAGCTGCATTAAACTTTCAACAAACATTCTTATTAGAAAAAGACATTAACCAACCAGTCGATGACCTCTGGAATTTCATTAAAAACCATCTTAAAAGCATTATAGAAAATCATATACCAACTAAATACACATCAAACAAAATAAATAAATGTTGGTTTAATAATAGACTAAAGAAGCTTTGTAAACAGAAGGAAAACCTATATAGAAAATTTAAAGAAACCAAGGCAGAAAGAGTTTACAAAAAGTATATAAAAATTAAACACCTAACCCAAAAAGTAAGCAGACAGCTGCAGAGTGAATACATAAACAATGTAATATCTAAAGATAACAACAAAAACCTATGGTGATACATTAAGTCTAAGAAAATGGAAACAACAGGCATAGCGCCATTAAAAGATGAACATAACATAATACATAATGATAATGAAACTAAAGCAAACATCCTAAACAAATACTTTGCATCAGCATTCTCAGTCCCAGGAGACAAAGACATATTACTGAATTTGAACCAAGTAGACAACAAAGAAGATATAGTAGTACAAGAAAATGGAATTCAAAAACTATTAGCCAACACCAAACCAAATAAAGCGTCTGGACCTGATGGTATTCCAGCTAGATTACTCAAAGAACTAAGCAATGAGCTAGCCCCAGTGTTCAAAATACTCTTTCAGGCTTCACTTAACCAGGGCAGAGTACCAAAGGACTGGAAAGAAGCTAATGTCACCCCCCTATTTAAAAAAGGAGAAAAATCTGACCCAGGAAACTACAGACCAGTGTCACTTACCAGCATCACATGTAAAATCCTAGAACACATAATATGTAGCAACATCATAAACCACTTAGACAAACAAAATGTCCTCATACCATACCAACATGGCTTTAGGAAATATAGATCATGTGAAACACAACTAATAGGACTAATTTATGATTTTTCTAAAGGTTTAGATAATAGTGAACAAATAGATGCTATCTTACTAGATTTTTCTAAGGCTTTTGACAAAGTTCACCACCATAGTTTGCTTAAAAAATTAAAATATTTTGTCATTAATGAACCACTGCATCAGTGGATTAAAGATTTTCAGGGAGAGAAATAACTGTAATAATAAATGGCTCTAAATCAACACCGATAACAGTAAACTCAGGTGTACCTCAAGGAACAGTCTTGGGTCCACTACTATTTTTAATTTACCAAATTGCATTACTTCTGGAACAAAAATCACATTATTTGCAGACGATTGCATAATATATAGAACAATAAAAACAACACAAGACACAGATAGTTTACAAAGAGAATTAGATGAATAACATAAATGGGAATCAAATTGGAGCATGTCTTTCGACCCAGAAAAATGTCAGTTGTTTAGAGTAACAAAAAAAACTAAAACAAATTAATTCCACTTATCTTATTCATGGCAAACCAGTAACACAGACTAAAAACGCAAAATACCTAGGTGTTATAATAAATGAAAAACTGTCATGGAATCCACATATTGATGAAACTATAAAAAAATCCAACAAAGCATTAGGATTTATTAAAAGAAATTTCTATAAATCAAATAAGAACATAAAACTAAAATGTTATTTAACCTTGGTTAGGCCAATAATAGAATATGCATCCTCCGTTTGGGACCCCTCAACTCAAGAAAACATTAAGAAACTGGAACAGACACAAAATAGAGCAGTGAGATTCATAACAAATGAATATTCACATTTGACTAGAGTAACACCTATAGTAAAATCACTAAATTTAGGAAGCCTTCAGGACAGAAGACACACAAGTAAAGTAGCAATCGTACATAAAACACTGAACCATAATCTTCAAATACAAAAACAAAATTTAATAAAATACTCTGAAAGACACAAAGATAAAGCACATTCCTCGTCCCATATGCTAGGACAATGTGTACAAATACTCCTTCTTCCCTAGTGCTATTAGAGCATGGAATGGGTTGCCTGAGCTAGCCAGAAAAACCAGTGACTTGACAGAATTTAAGTCATTGGTAAATATGCATGACTAAATGCATGACGCGTAGGACGTAATCATCTTCTTTTTTGAAGTAACGTCTGTATTATATAAGATAAGAAGATAAGATAAAGCATATAATGAAAACAACCTATCTGTAATGGCGAGGTTTTTTCGCTCAGTCGAAATGTAGCTGTACCAGACAGGAAAACAATGTTGAAAACCCATTAAAACAAAACTTTTTTAAATTATATACTTTTTAAAAAATATGACCATTGTTTTCTAGATAGTTGGGTTCTTTTAGTAGATTCATTCAAAATGTGGGAGATCTGAATGCCCCACCCTGTATAATAACTTATATTCAACCATTTCTCTGCAATCCCCGTTCTCTTTCTTAAGTCAAACCCTGGTTTCTTGGTTTTTCTAATGTTGAACTTTTTACCTTTCAATGTAGATTCGATGAGACGCTAATTTTTCCTTTCCCCCCCCCTCCCACTCTCTTGAGGAATCCTTTTTGTTCTTACCCTGCTCCAGTCAACTACTGTCACTGACAATGACAATTTGGTTATCTTCCCCATGTATTGTATTACTGTCTAGATCCTCTGGGGAACTGAGTTTCACTAGAAGGGGAGTTACCAATAGATGAGATTAAGTCCTCTAGTAGCAACTGAATGTCAGAGAAGAGTGATAAAAGGCAGTAAAGAAGTTGAACTAGCTAAGTCCAGGTTCTTGGTTTGACGTTACCCTATTTGTTTTTGTAAGTAGGCTGTAAACACGCCAACACTGTCAACACGCTGGAACTGAAATTAATCCTTGACCATTTATTTCGTCTAAAGTTTTCCTTTTTCTTAAAAACAACAACCGTACTGAGCCTCGCTTTTGTATTTAGTGCTGAGTGGTCAGATTTAAGTTTATAGAACGGTAAAAGTTGAAACAGAACGAAACAACATTAACAACGAGAAAGAGGCATAGTTCTAAAGTTGTATTTTATAGAGACACTAGCATTACCCACAAGGTTCGCTTGGTGATCTTGTTTCCAAGCTATATATTGTTTTTGTTGCCATGGAACCCTCTTTTTAAAAAAACTTCTAACAATATAATGAAATTTCATCGACGTATCTCCATACATTCCATTGGGAAACGAATTCTTGTTTCTGTTACGTTGAAATGGATATTTTTTTAGACTGGGATTTTTTTTAAAGACTAAGACTAACATTTAAAGGCTGATGCTCTACCAATGGAGCTATCCAAGTGTTATTTATATCAGAGGAAATTACGCCCAAAAAGTCAAGTGCTTGAAAACGAAAGAATAATCGTGTACTTTTCCAAGTGTTGACTTTTTGAAAAATAACTTCTTGGGTCGAAATTGCGAATAAAAAATTCACCTGACCACAGCCCCCGTGACTTTTTACTAAACTGAAACATTTTTTTTCAAAGAAGGACATTTTGGGACTTCTAAAAACATGGAAGAGAGTGTAACGGACCATACCGGTGGAAGACTTCCAGCGCTGCTTCCGAGTGATTGTCAAAAGAGTTGAGCCGAAGGCTCTTCTAGCTCTAGGCGTGTAAGCCAATGTCTATGTAAAACATTGCTATTTCCGATGTATCTAGCACTCCGGGCGCATAGACGAGAGTGCATGGCCGAAGGCCGAGCACACCGGAAACCCCCGCCATTTTCCTATGTTGTACCAAGCTAACCGTGCAGGACTCGCCATTAGTGTAACGGTCCCTTGAGGAACGGCGCATGGATTATCGACAGGGACGTGGAAGCTCTCTTTCAACTCCGCACCGTGCAATGGGAAAACTCTCGCATTCCCTTGGACACTCCCACAGGAGTTTTGTTTTGCTATTCATTTAGCCTAATCACTTCCTCTAGCGATCGTTTCCACCAAGTGCCACGTTGAGGCAGAATAGCGTACCCGGGCGCTGCTACCAAAAGTATGTAACGGCCATGCTGAAGACCTCAAGTTGAAGACTTCCAGCGCTGCTACCAAAAGTGAGAACAACGTCTCCATCAACTTGAAGCTGTCCCCAAGGGAAGCTATTATGAAGGGGGGATAACATTGATGTTTCAACAAAATAAAAACTTTGGTCAATCAAAAGTCGGTCTCATTACATTGCTCCCAGTCCTACATAATATTTGCTCGTTGTCTTTTAGGATTCTGATGTATTTTTACTTTGAAATAGATAGATAGAATCTCTATTTTGTGTCTGCGAAGAAAATTAATACATTTAAATAATCGAATCCATTATATAGCAAATGTCATGAGATACTCAATATGTTAATACTATTCAGTATCCAATATATTGCTATATTGCTTGCACACTACTTTATACTAAGGTTGTTATACGCGGTCTCTACCTAATGTTAAGGTATTCTGTTTCTTTGGATAACGGTTAACGGGCAGGATGTCATGTGGCCAGCACAACGACCAAACGCCTTTACTTTCCCAGCGAAAGTCAGATAAACATTAGAGGACTCAAAGGCCCCCTAAAAATCAAGAAATTCAAAATCCCAGTCTTCACTGATATTTGAACACAAGGATCGATAGCTAATCGGTAGCCAGTCACTAGATACTGAATATATAGCACAGTTTTATAGTTTAAATTACCTAGTTCTCTATAGGCTCTCTATTAGCACATTACATTATGTAAACTAACCTTTCCTCTCCTACTAGTATTTCAAATTATTTGTCCAATATTTTTCTATTTACATGGATCAAATATCTATACAAAAGTGCATAAACATTTTGTTATTGTAAATCTTTACAAGCTGGATTTTGCAAAAGCATCTATCGCGTCTATTACTAACAATAACATAATAATGACACTGATGTCTCTGATATTATACCAGTTATTTCCCTTAGCATAACCCTAGTCCTTGACAAGGCAAGATTATCCACTCACAAAGTACACACATTTATTATTATTCTCATTGGATCTATGAAATGAGTCCTGGTGTTTTGGACTAGAGATCTGACTAGATGTGTTCAATAAACATAGTTCTGTAACTTCTGTATAAATAGAAGGTCTTACTCCTGTAAAAGAAAATTGATTTGTGTGGGTAGCTTTAAGCTAGTTGAACGCCATTACGTCAGTTCGGACGGTAAAGGACTGGTATTACACACATGACTGAGCTCATTAAATCTCTCACTGGCTCTGCCTTGTATTAGATTTGTCCTTCTGGCCCTTATACTCACAGCCCTAGTGCTTTAGCTTCAATGGACATTTTGTATTGACATTTAGGGCTTCAGCGTTCACACTTCAACACAGACAAGAGTGCTTCATTGCAAATAGAAAAGATGCATGCGTTTAGAGGTGAAGCCGGTCAGACTTTTTTTTTTTTCAATCTTAAATTGTTAAAAATATCATCAACAGCTGTTCAATAATGCATGCAAGACATGGAAGTTGGGATGACACAATTAGGAATTAGTTATTTGTTTCGGGAATAGGGGAAGGGTTTTACATAGCGACGATGACGTAATATAACTTTAAAAAGTAAGAACACTCTAGGAGACGCTATAAACAAAACGCTTTTCATCATTGTAGGAATAAGAAGTATTTGACGGTCATAGATGACATTCGATGGTTCCCTTCTTGAGTATTAAAAGTGTTTGTTGTTCAACACTAGCGTCGACTACCTAGCTTGATTGTTTCGGCCTTTCGCCGGTGTCACTGAATTACTGTGGAGTATTACCTCCTGTTCATCGCTTATATTCGTCACCTGACAGAAAAGATGCATGCGTTTAGTGTTGAAGCCGGTCAGACTTTTTTTTTTCAATCTTAAATTCTTAAAAATATCATCAACAGCTGTTCAATAATGCATGCGAGTCATGGAAGTCATCAGTCGCAATTGAGAAGAAACTAAAGGTGGCTCAACAAAAATGGCTAAGACGGATTTTAGGAGTCAGTTATAGAGATCGGGTCTCAATCAAGGGAATCCTATGCTGAACTGAGAATCGAACTCTTAGTGATGTTGTGACAGAGCGTTCCGTCACATGAGGTCTGCGGGACGTGTCCGAAAAAAATGTATTACGCATACCAAGAGCTGCGATGACATGAAGGCCAATACAAGAAAGGAGCAAACAAGGACGTCCTCGTACAGCCTTGCGCAACACTTTTATGGAGGACCTCAGAGCAGTGGACACCAGGTGGGAAGAGGCTTCAGACTTTAGACATTGCCAGAGACAGATCTTTGTGGAGACAGCTTGCCGCCCAATGCACCAAACAGCGAATGAGGATCTAAGCCTAAATAAGTTCTATTACAACCTAAATAATATACTTTTTATCGTCTGAATCACATCAGCAACATCGAGAATGGGCCACCCATGCTCCCTTTAACTAAGGCCCATTCATAAGCCCCGGTAAAAAAAACAGAAAATCTCAAACGCAAACGCGCATCAAACAATAAACGCTTTTCTTTTCAAAATAATCTACATATCGGTATTAAAATTATTAATTTGCTTAATTGAGATGTTGCAATGAGTTATTTCTCCCAAATCATCATTAACTAACTATTCTAGTTAAACTGGTGTTAATTGTTAACATTTAATAGAAAAACAATTAGATTTAGATTAAATGTTTAAAAAAAAAATCTGCAGACTTTGAAAAACATGACGACCTTCTCTTTTGACCTGAGAACTATGGCGTGATTTATTTTTTCAAGTTTTACAGGGTTTAATTCTGTTTAAGCCGGAAATATTGTGCTGCAGAAATGACCCCATGACCTCGGATTTGATTGTAATGTCCAGATTTTTTTCCAATAATTATAGAGTGCCTTATTTTTAGGCACAAAATGTGCTTTTTTTATTTTCTAATTTATACAGGGAAAAAAAAAGCATCGAAACACTGAAATACAAATCTGTTGAGTCGATGACCGCTTCTTCATTTTCAACAGTCATATATCATGTCTCTAACAGGTTAACTTGTTGAAATAGTTACAATTTTCGAAAAAAATGTGTATCAAGTTTTTTTGTTGACATCTTTTCAATAACAGACGTCCTTTCCAAAGAGTTGATGATGACGTCTTACGCTATGTATTAATCGAGTGGCGCATGGGGTAACTAGAGAGCTTGTACGAATTTGTCCTAGCATAAAGGGCTGCCTGGTCCTGCGGTATGCGCGCTGGACTGTCAATGGCCCCGAGTTCATACCCTGCCCGCTGCTATCCCCTGTCGCCCTGCGCGAGGTTTGGACTAGGAAGTAAATTTTCTTCAACTTTGAAGGAACACCCGAAACACGCAAAACATTTTACAAAACATTTTACAAAAACATAGAATAAGAAATGTGACTTTATCGTTGTGTTTCTTAGGTTATGTTTTTGTATTTGTAAGTTATGATAGGCCAGTGTTTTACGTTGTTATATACAGACATAGACACGTGATCAGCAAGAAATTTGACCTCTCTGCTAGCATCTAGACATCTACTTTTAGAAACATTCTTCATCCGCGTGTTTTGTTAATAAAATTGTCTGGATTTGAATCGACATCGGTACTGACCGTGTTGCGATAGATGAATGTGATATCAACTGCTTGTAAACACCAAATCCTATTTTGCCATGTCCTGAGGTATGCTCTATAGACTAGGTCACGATGGTCCCGAACTGGAAGCCTACCCGCTAGAGTCCTCTGTTGTCCTGCTGGAGGACTGAATTAGGACAAGATAAACTGTAGGAAGGCCTGAAACGTATCAAATGAAACATCCGATGTAACAACTTCAGTCGACTTGAATCCCGAAATTAAGGTACATGTTTAGCCAACAATGCATTTTTTTAAGGGTGGGGGGGGTCAATTACTGTATTCAGTCGACTTTGTTGATTCTTGCAAATTTTAGGACGAAAATAGGGCATTTTAATTCGCGGGTCAGCACATGTGATTGCCCTTTTATTTTTCTAAGTAAACGAAAAAAATTGTTTACATTATATGAGAGACAGATTAGTAATTATTTTTTTAAAGTAGTTTTTGTTTTATCGTAATTCGTCGCAGCTGTTACAAGTTTTTTTTGTTTGTTTGTTTGTTTTCGATTCGATCAGAAGCTAAATGGATTTAAAATGAGTTAGAATCAAAGTGCAGTCACAATTAAAGTATCGATCTTTTAAAATTATTCTATGAAATCCCGTGATGCATAAGACGACCTCGCGCAGGCTCAGTCTAGGGGGGCGCTACGGGAGTCCGACATCACGCAGATACATTCTCAAGTCATGAACTTCGGGTAGTAGACTTTTCCAAGCAGCTTTAGATCTAAATGACGTCAGCGTCTACTAGGTGGCGCCACCTCGTTTGTCTATTTTTTTTTTAATGCTCAGAATTTCTGTTAAGAGTTGGGATTTTAAAATACTTAAATTAAAAGGTTTTTGTATCTTCTTATCTTATATAATACAGACGTTACTTCAAAAAAGAAGATGATTACGTCCTACGCGTCATGCATTTAGTCATGCATATTAACCAATGACTTAAATTCTGCCAAGTCACTGGTTTTTCTGGCTAGCTCAGGCAACCCATTCCATGCTCTAATAGCACTAGGGAAGAAGGAGTATTTGTACAAATTTGTCCTAGCATATGGGACGAGGAATGTGCCTTTATTTTTGTGTCTTTCAGAGTATTTTATTAAATTTTGTTTTTGTATTTGAAGATTATGGTTCAGTATCCTTAAGCTAGCGACATAAGTTTACGTAGCTCGTAGAAATTAACTAGACGAAGTTATAGCAATCAAACTCGACGGTATGACAGGAATCAAGCTTTTTTACCAACATACCTAACAGATTCAAAACGAGTTTGTGTTTTAAGATATAACCTAATATATAAAGTAGAATGTACGGAGTATGTATATATATGTAGGCCTATGTATGTTCTTTAAAGACATTAAAACCCGTTTGGCCAATCTTAATTAAATGTGGCATGAACGTCAGATAATAGCAGTGATCTAAGGAGATGTAAAGTTGCCCTACAACAAGAGACTATATTTAGGTCAATTAGGCGTCTCGACATAGATTTTAACTATTAAAACTGCATAGATGCCTTTTATTATATAACAAAAGTAAAATAGAAAGAACTGAGCTGAGCGAAGCCGGGTGAAAACATAGCTAGTTAATTTAGAAATCAGAGTCGTTCCTTCAGACAAGAAGACAATTACGTCCTTACGTCCCATCTGTTTTGATAATATCAACTTTTGTGATCCAACGAAAGTCTATCAACATTCTACTCACATTATATTTTGGGAACTTTTTTTTTAGCGAGCTATTAAATTGTTTGTCTTCCTACTAAATAATAGAATATGCATCCACCGTTGTGGGACCCCTCAACTCAAGAAAAACATTAAGAAACTGGAACAAACACAAAATAGAGCAGTGAGATTCATAACAAACGAATATTCACATTTGACTAGGGTAACACCATTAGTAAAATCACTAAATTTAGAAAGCCTTCAGGACAGAAGACTCAAAAGTAAAGTAGCAATTATACATAAAACACTGAACCATAATCTTCAAATACAAAAACAAAATTTAATAAAATACTCTGAAAGACACAAAGATAAAGGCACATTCCTCGTCCCATATACTAGGACAAATTTGTACAAATACTCCTTCTTCCCTAGTGCTATTAGAGCATAGAATGGGTTGCCTGAGCTAGCCAGAAAAACCAGTGACTTGGCAGAATTTAAGTCATTGGTTAATATGCATGACTAAATGCATGACGCGTAGGACGTAATCATCTTCTTTTTTGAAGTAACGTCTGTATTATATAAGATAAGATAAGATAAATACAAAACATTTTACATGTTCAAATCATTGTATTTTATTGAAGCAGAAATGTTTCTTTATCAGTCCTTCCTGTCTTTGGGCCGAATTGCGTCTTTTTTATGTCTAACGCTTAAAGAGGCTGCCATCTGGTTACCACCCTAAAGACTAACAAGGTACTCAATTAAATGGGTTCTACGTCATAAGAATCCCGAAGTTCATAAGCCAAGCCGTGATTAACTCCCTTGCTTCGGAAGTCAAGATCTCATTTGAACAATTCACATTTTGATATTTAAAAAATTCACAAAAACGAAACGCAGCACTTAAAAAATCCAAAGAAAGACAAAAAAAAAGTATAAAAGTTCTCCAAAAGAGCTCTCGGAAAGTATTGTGTCTAAAAAATAAACCCAGTCAAGTCTGATATATTCAAAAATAAACCCAGACAAGTCTAATGTATTCGAGGTGCATCCTTTTCTTGTATTATGTTACAATGTTCATGTCTTCGACATTCCTGGAGACTGAGTCAGGAGTGTGTATAAAAATGCCTGTGTGTAAGTGTTTGATTTTAAACATTTCGGATTATGTTTAATATCCCTTTAAAAACAAAGTAGAAAGAATTTTTGAGTTAAATTACAATTTTTTAAAAATGTATAACAGTTTAAAAAAGGAAAGGAAAATTGCAGCACAATGTTACGAAGAGGTGATACGTTCAACACGAACATGACCCGGAAGTTGAGTACTAGATGCTACTTGTTTTATAGAGACTTTTTCGAGAGATTAAGAAGATGAACATTTCAGGGTGATGTCAAAAAGGTACCGCTGACGTTTGGTATGCGCTTTGAACAGTGGTGAAGATGGTCTTGAGTTTAAACCCTGTCCGCTGTCCTGCGGTTAGGGCTACAAGTAACAATTTATAACAAACAAATATTCACTTTGATTAGAGTAACACCATCAGTACAATCACTAAATTTAGAGATCCTTCTGGACCGAAAACTATAATGTAAACAAATAATAAAAAGTCTACATATGACTTTGAACTTAAAACAAGTTGAATTTATAAATTCAAAATCAAAACATAATAAAATACTCAGAAAGACACAAAAATAAACGCAGATCTCCTTGCCATATGTAAGGATACATTCCTACAGGTCTAGAAGGCTAGACATTGAGAGTGATTCAAAGATAGGCGGATAGAACATTTAATGATAACTGGTACAGGCATTTCAAAGAAAGGTGTGTACATTAGAGCATGGAACGGGTTGCCTGAATCAGCCAGGAAAAACATATAGCAGAGTTTGTCTCTGATTAACATAGATGACTAAATTGACATATAGATAAAGTGAAAGTTTCCCTTTCAAACCTTGTGATCTATAGAGCAGATAATGTAAATGTCATCTGTTTCTGTGGCATACAGTTTGCATGGTAGTAGAGTGGCCAGCACAACGACCAACCACCTTTACTTTTCCCCAACAAATGTCAGGTACCCATTAGATCTGGGTGGACTCAGAGGCGCTCAAAGGTCTCGAAATTAAAAAGTTAGAGCGAAGAGAACGATGGCCTCGTGCTAGTATGCGTTTTTCATTCATCTCCATTCTACAATGTCTACTAAAGTACGCCCAGACACTGGCACAATACATAACATTAAATTGAACTCTTTCCCTTCTTGCAGGATTAGTTTTATTATGTCCCTTTAAATCTATAATTAGTTCAGCGTCTCTCCACCATTCGATCCTCAAAAGTCCAGTACCCTAAGGGAAAGACGCTACAGACACAAGGTGATCGCCTCCTCGGGAAGTAAAATACATTCAACAAAACGAAAGGACTTTTTTTCCACCTTAAAAAAAAACGTACTTTTCACTATGTACCACATAACACAATCACAGAAATGCAACACAAAAGTATCAGTCATGCCTGACCTAAGGCCTGCGGGTTTCATCCGGCACGTTGGAAAGAGACATTTTCGCAGCAGAGGTTTTGGCGCCATAAGTTTGGACGATAATTATAAAAACAAAACTTTTGATGATAAACATTTTTCATCGCTATTATATAATATATATATATATATATATATATATATATATATATATATATATATATATATATATATATATATATATATATATATATATATATATATATATATATATATATAGTATACATTCATTCCTTCCCATTCCAAACAAACAAAATAGTTGTAATAAAGATTTTAACTATTTCGTGAATATATCGTGAAAGATATATTGATAAGGTTCATACCTGAGACATATTGACCTTTGCTTGTTTGATCTTTTAATTTAAATATTTAGTTAAACATACCATAAATTAAATAAACAATTTTTGTGAAACAGTAAAACTGCATCTATGTTCTCTACCACCGTTTCACTATTTTTACACCATTAAAACCCACACAACTTTATGATGTTCAGTGACATAACTATAGTTACACAACAAACGTGAATCCCAGATCTAATCACTACTGTTCTATACATACACAATTCTTGAACACATACACGCAAACAAAACATATATATATATATATATGTATCATTCTTTTTTTTTTTAAGACATAATAAAGTGAGCACAAATAGTGTGCCGAAATGACCACTGCCCCAAAACAGCTTCACCAAAACAATGGCGCCAAAAACGTCCTGTTTTGGAGTTATCCAGCCTCCTGTCGGAGTTGTCCGGCCTCCTGTCGGAGTTATCCAGCCTCCTGTCGGAGTTATCCAGCCCCCTTCAATATTTCTGCTCATATTTCCTAATGAGGCGCTGAGGCTCAGACTCAGTTCCTGGATTGGGAACCACGGCTATATATACATCTATATCTATATAATATAAACTGCGACAGAAGGCAGCTAACATGGAAAGAATTTAGACCAAAAAACAACAAAATTAAAAAGAATTTCTGCCACTAAGAATTGGATTGATTCAATATGAAAAAAAAAAGAATGAATAAATGGCAATGGACAAATTAAATGAAAAAGAAGAACCACTTTTTTTTTTGTTTCACAGAATTATTTTTTTTTGGGGGACAGAACATTTTCCGATTTCTCTAAAACGGATGGAAGCGGGGAGGGAGCGAGAGGCAACCCACAAAGTTGTGATGGACAGAGCCAAGAGAGGTGACGAGTTGCCTCCTCTCTACACACAGGTTCATAAGACAATTGAGGTTCCAGAGACAGTTTTTTTTGTTTATCCCCGCGTTATATTTCTGGGGATTTTCTTTTCAGTGTTGGCGCTGCGCTTCACCGGACAGCGTAAATAATTGTAATTGCGTTAGAATTAAGCTTCTCGTTCTAAAGCAGCTCAATCTGAAGTAATATTGAATGTGGATACAAAGTTTGATAAGAATAGATTATTTAGAGGAATAATCATTGTGTATGAACATAACATCAGTTTGTTTTTTACTAAACAGTAAATACAAAATCAATTCTACTTTTTAAAAGCTTTTTCTTTTAGTTGTCCTCCATTAAGATATTTGACAAAAAAAAAGTTCAAGATTAAAAGCTTGGCTAATAGAAATCAATTCTTCCAGCAGTTTGATTTTTAACTTGTAAAGATGGAACAGTGTGCCTGTGTATTGGGGCACCAATCAGCTTGGTTTTGAGAGTAGCATAGTAGTGGAGAATAGATTTAAAAGGATGGGAAATGGCAATGTCCTCGATTTAGAAATAACTTGGCTAAATACGTCATAAGAGTTCAGCTCTAAGAACTTGTGCTACATAGGGCAAATGATGTTAAGATAATCTGGGTTTTATTTTATTATTTTTTTTGTGCGGCTAAAGGTAAACCAGCGAACTGATTGTGCAACACAACGACTTTGAGTGAATTCAAAGGTGTAACTACACGTAGAACGTAGAAGGCTAGACATTGAGAGTGATTCAAAGATAGGCGGATAGAACTTAGAAGGCTAGACGTTGAGAGTGATTCAAAGATAGGCGGATAGAACGTAGAAGGCTAGACATTGAGAGTGATTCAAAGATAGGCGGATAGAACGTAGAAGGCTAGACATTGAGAGTGATTCAAAGATAGGCGGATAGAACGTAGAAGGCTAGACATTGAGAGTGATTCAAAGGTAGGCGGATAGAACGTAGAAGGCTAGACGTTGAGAGTGATTCAAAGATAGGCGGATAGAACATTTAATGATAACTGGGACAAGCATTTCAAAGAAAGGTGTGTACAATGGTGTGTACAATGGTGTGTACAATGGTGTGTAAAATGGTGTGTACAATGGTGTGTACAATGATGTGTACAATGGTGTCTTAGGAGATGTTCGTACTGTGTTACAGGACGATTTTAGGACAACGGAGCAGAGTTAGGGAAGATTCATTTATAACAAATATATTTTTATTCTTTACTTGAAATGTGCAACTGATGTGTGTGTAAGTGTGTGTGTGTGTGAGTGTGTGTGTGGGGCTAAAACGTAAAAGAAAAAAAAAAAAAGGTAAAAGTTCCCGTTTCAAACGTTGCGTTCTATCTCTAGGGCAGATGGTATAAAGTCATCTGTTTCTGTGGTTAACGAGGATGTCATGTGGCCAGCACAACGGCCAACCGCCTTTACTTTTCCCCAACTAATGTCAGGTACCTGTTAGACTCAGAGGGGCCCAAAAATCCCGAAAATTAAAATCCCAGTCTTAACCTGTATTCGAAAGTCAAGCGCTGTACCGCTCAGCCACCGCGCCCCCTACTTTAAGAATACTTATTAGATACAGTTGAGTTAAACTATACAACTTTTATTAAATACAGAAAATTTAAGCATAGATGTCTATCTGGAGATATAGAGATAGATAGATAGACAGACAGACAGACAGACAGACAGACAGACAGACAGACAGACAGACAGACAGACAGACAGACAGATAGATAGATAGATAGATAGATAGATAGATAGATAGATAGATAGATAGATAGATAGATAGACTGATTGATTGATTGATTGATTGATACATCACCATTCTAGACATTTTAATAGATAGCATGGACTAGACAGTAATGTAAATTAAATGTTCTCTGCATCTGCGTTTAATCTCGCCATGTACTTTAGCCCGAGATCTGATTTATGAGAGATATTC
Source organism: Biomphalaria sudanica (assembly GCA_036873155.1). Classification (NCBI taxonomy): domain Eukaryota; kingdom Metazoa; phylum Mollusca; class Gastropoda; family Planorbidae; genus Biomphalaria; species Biomphalaria sudanica. The sequence continues at coordinate 165,674 of JAZGLO010000419.1, read as the reverse complement.
AATCAGCTATAAAATAGGACCAATGAGAGGAAGGTTTTAATCATCTTTGACGCAAGCTCGTAGACTTTTTTTTTGCACTGATTCGTTCATCGAACAACAATAAGCCATCAATCAATCAGCTTAATCAATGCAGACTTGACACTTTTTTTTTCATCTAATATTGTTGTTTTTTTCTCCAGCAAACGATTTATAATTAAGTCAATATGTCTGATCACCTTGAACAGTGATTTAATTCATAATTATTTGATAAAGTAATGAGGATACATTTAAAACGAAATTAGTAACATGCTATTTAATTTATAACAATAATATTGTTAAAAATCCTTAAATCTTATTTACTTATATAATAATAATATTAATAATAATAATAAGACTCTTCTTCGAGTCCGAAGATTAATGCGTACAGTATTTCCCTTGACTACGCTATCCCAGCTGCAACCTACATATTCTGCTACATCCAGCGCAGACATAGCCTTTATTTCTATTTAATATATATAACTGAAAGTAAGCTATATGTATGTATGTATATATGTATGTATGTATGTATGTATATATGTATGTATGTATATGTATGTATGAATGTATGTATGTATGTATGTATGTATGTATGTATGTATGTATGTATGTATGTCCCGCATAGAAATCAAAAACGTTTGACCAATCTGAATAAAACTTGGTATAAATGTTCCTTAGATCACGACGTAGTATACACTTTATGCCCCTCCCACTGTCCGAGGGCCCGAAAATAAAAAAGAAATACCTAAATTCATCTCTATTAAAGAACTAAACTTTTTAACAAATCGGATATAAACAGTTATTAATTTTGTTATATTAATATGTCGGCTCAATGGGTTAATCCATTTTCACACTACTTTTAATAGTTTTATTCTCGTGGCAGAATTTTAAAAATGTGAAAGGAACATTCGCCAATTTCGATGAGGCCTATAAATCTAAATCCCATGCACTAGATCAGTAATATCCTAAGGGCCGTAGCCCCGGGTTATATCTTTCTGTGAAATTAATATCTGAAAATATCTGAAACTAAACTGTTCTTAGTACGCTTTAGTTTTGCACATGTTGCAAAGTTCCAGACATTCCTAGAGAGACGAAGAGCATTTCTTTCTAGTCCGAATCTTCAGCGTGATCGTAGTGGAAGACAGAAGTAGGGGTTCGAACGTAAAATCATCGTCACGACATTTGGAGTCTCTTACAGTACGGCCAGGGCGACTTCCAGCAATAACTCCAACTATCTACATCTGGTTAAATGGTTCCATGAACTCATTACATAATATTAGCTTGCATCGTGGGGAGTGCTTTAATAATGCCCGAAACAAAAGATTCCAACTCCGTTCAGCGTATGGTGAAACCGTTTATATATTACTTATTGCAATTAGGGCATATAGTGAGATCAGAGAAAGTATGATTCTTTGAATTTTTAATACAGAAGATAAAACAAATAAATTTATTTAGGCCAGAGATTTCTTGTTTACTTGAGAACATGATTCAATTTAACTGTTAATTCTTTCCATAATCATTGAATCACTCATACAACTAGATCAATGAATTAATATTAAGTCAACACAAACTTCTATTCTTAAATGACGGCATGAGGGACAATTACCTTTCATATATCTTCCATGTTCTAACATGCATATGTTGTACATGCAAATAGACAAATCTTTGTAATAAACATCAGCTTGCCAGATTGGCGTTTTAGAATTTGAAACTGACACCAAAAGGAAACAGAGAAATCCGATTCTCTTCCAGTTTTCACTTGCGTGACAAGCCAAAACGAATAACGTAAGACATCTCTAAGCCTTAAGATCCATCGAAGTCACAGATCACATTCGAATTGGCCTTATAATACTTCTTGGCTCGGCTCGGGCCGTTTTGATCCGGGCAGTCTAACTGCGGGAGAATGTTTTTCTGACCAAGAAGTGGAGTGAATAGCAGTACTCTTCAAGTTTTAGCCTCTGTGGGGCAAACTCTTCGCGTATTCAACATAGACAAACATGGCAACAAATGACTATGTGCTAAAGGTGAGTTTCGCAAATTTTATTATTTTTTATTAAACTATTTAAACATTTTCTGTTAAAAATAAACCTTAACTCCACGATGTCTGGGACCACATACATTAACAAGCCTGTCAAGGCCTATATGTTGCCGAAGGATGGTATCGGATGTTCCTTCAAAATGAAATATTACTATTCCATGCCCAAACCTATCACAGGACGGCGAGACGTGGCAACGAGCAGGGTACGAACCCGTGACATGTAGCCAAAAGTTAATGAATAGCGCACGAATCCATGAAAGACTATCATCTAGGCCTGAATGTTTAGGAACATTTTAATGGTACCTGTTTTTGATTTGATGTTTTTTTGTTGTTTTTTTTTGGTTTTGTATTTTCAACAGCAATAAATTTTTCTCTGACCAATATTCTTAACGTAAAACTTTTTTAAAAGATCACAGATTGACAGCTGACCACACTGTTATTGTCTGAGCTGGCTTCTAATATGACCAGAGTAAATGACACACAGACATTTCTGCTCGGGTACTTTTGAAAGAGAACATTCCAACGGTGGTCTTAATGAGCTTAGATTTCTTCCATATTTCTGGGATAACTGGTTTGGACTATCTGTCCCGGCCGTCTGTCACTTTTAAATCTCGAAAACTAAAAAACTAAAAAAGATATTCATATTTTACAGCTTGCGTATTTCAGTTGCAAAGGCTACTTTTTTACAATTCCTCTTATTAGCTTGCAAACTTTTCATTTTCTCAAGATGGAAATTGGAACTTGAACACGGATCTCAAAAATGGCTCTAACGATTTTCCTAGAAAATTGACAGTTTATGTATACTTTGGGGGGAAAAATTACAAGCAAATTGAACACACTGTGACTGTTAATTTCTAATTAAAAAAAAAAAATAATCATCTTAAAATCAATTTGGTCTGGTGATCTATATCTTAAATGAACAAATAAACATTTCGCGCACCGTCTAATGTAGAAATCAATCTAGATACAATACTGAAGCCTTTTTAGCGGCCCCCGAAAGGGGAAAAGACGCTATTAGTTTTGTGCGAAATGTCTGTCTGTCTGTCTGTCCCGTTTAGATCTCGTAAAGATATTGAAAATCCAACTTCACAATATTTTAGACCATTCAAAGTTCTGATGCAACGGCTACTTTTTTTTTCTGAAAGCGAAAAATCTAATTTTTAAAATCAGTTATGCAAGCAGTTTTCTAAAGAGAAAAAGCTAATTAGTATGCATTATAAGTTAGACCTAATTTAAAACGAATAGTAATCTTGTAAATTTAATTTTCCTTTATTTTTATATATGATCATGAACACAACAAAAAAAAAAAAAAAGAGGATTTGAATAAGAGATTGAACATTTTTCAACACAATTAGCTCAATTATAAGACATCGGTTAGGTCAGGGGAGTCGCGGTGGCTGAGCGGTAAAGCGCTTGGCTTCCGAACAGGGGATCCCGGGTTCGAATCCTGGTGAAGACTGGGATTCTCAACTTTGGAATCTTTGGGCGGCTATGAGTCCACTCAGCTCTAATGGGTACCTGACATTAGTTGGGGAAAAGTAAAGGCGGTTGGTCGTTGTGCTGGCTACATGACATCTTCGTTAACCGTAGGCCTCAAAAACAGATGAACTTTACATTATCTGCCCTATAGTCCACAAGGTCTGAAAGGGGAAATAGTTAGGCCAGGTTCACATCTAACTTAACATTCGCTTTCATCTATCCTTTGATCTGCGGGAAAGTTGGGGCACTACACAAGTTCTGTTAACCTTCTTTCTCCATTCTTATCTCTCATTAGTCTTTGATATAATTTCATTCGGATTTTCTTTCTGAAAATATTGAAGCCTGCCTGGGTGGACAACTTCGGGGGCCGATTTTGAGTATGTGTTTCCACACAAACTGTCTTTTGTATCTTGTTTTTTTTATATAAACGTAAAGCTCAATATTTCTTTCTTCAGACATGTACAGAGATGAAAGATAGGGTATAGAGATATTCATTGTATGAGCAAGTGCTGAAACCTGTTTTATGGATAGTTGTTACTCTCACAGAGCGCCACCAGACAAAGTCTTGCTTTGGCCGATAGATTGAATGGAAATCTTTACTCAGACATTTGTGAGTGTAGCGCGCCATAAATTAGATGTATCAAGAGCCGAGGTCTTAGCGCTACGTACGTGTTGCGTGGGCCTCGGGGGGTATGTTCAGGAAATAGGATCCAAACAGTGCATGGGCTACCTAAATATAGTTTGGACTCTCGCATGCAGCTGTGCACTTCAGTTATTTGCAGACGTAAAGGTTTATGTTCACACTTTAAGTCTTTGAAGAGGAAGCTTAAAGACTTTTTGTTTATATTATCGATGCACTTTTATAGAATGAAATGTAAAAACTTGTGAATAATAATGCTCATTTCGTAATTTAATCATTCCGTATTGTTTGCTTCTGACTCTAAAACTTAATGTCACAGTGACTGAAAAACTGTTGTACTGGAAACTTGCTGTGAACCCAAACGTATTAAGCATTCAGTATAGGTCCTCTACTCAGTGCAGCTGTTGAATGGTGACTAGTGCTTCGATACTGTCCACGACAGCCTCCAGCAGAAAATGGTTATTTGTAAGGTAGTCACAATTATCTCACAATTATTTTTCTAAATCGCTTGAGCCTATTCGACCATTGCTTAATTTGATCTATCTCCGATTCTCTGTCATTTCTTAGCACAAGTTCAATCCAGTATCATTCTCAACCAATCACAATATTTAGTCATGAGGTTATATTAAACTGCAGATTCAGATGCAGTCAACGTTGAACCATAAAGTTACTGTAACAAAGTAAAAAGTTTTTTTGTTACTTTTGTTAAAAGTTACAGACTGTCTTAAAGCATTGATTGCTACACATTTCTTCTTTTTTATCAGTCTGTCTGTCTCTTTGGAAAATTATCTTTTTTTTATTATCGAGCATGTAAGTTTGGTTTCTTGACATTTTGGAAAGATAGGATTATGAGCAGACTATCGATGAGCTGGGGGCGACCCTTGGGAACAAAGACAACTATAAATCATGTTGAAGTTAATGATATTGTTCATATGAAAATTCTGTAATTCATTTCAATGCTGTTACTATTACAAACACATATAAATTGGTCGAGGGAGTCATCACCTGAAAAGTTTAAAATGTCGAGTTTTTTATAACATTGTCATTGTAACCACACAGCGGTCAATTGATGAAGGCACACTTGTTTCTTGTAGCACAGACAGGCTGACCAGGGGAGGCTGACCAGGGGAGGCTGACCAGGGAACAGTATTAAGTATCCAGATGTCTTGTCCTGTCTAGACTTACAATGGACCTATATTTTCCCCACCATTGCTCTCACGTGGGCGTCTTCATGTAAACCTGTGAAGCTTGAGATCTTCTCTACATACAATCGAACTTACTGATGATAAATATGTGTTACAATAATATAGAGCGTTTTAAAATGTAAGCGTGAGATATGATTTAACTTCTAGACCAGGGGTTCTCACTTTTTATTCTTCCAGGTGCCCATGAATAGACATTACATCTCTCGTAATGTCCTGGTCTTGAATGGATGCCTTGTTATGAAGTATGTCAGTGTTTCTGTTGTAAAACAATGTCGATTAATCTGTTTCTACCAGATCAACAAATTCTGATGTAACCAGGAGGAAGTCGTAGCTTACATTATAAAAAGTGGAGTGAAGGTGAAGTGAACAAGCGACAGACAACCCTAACTGTAAGAACAAGCGACAGACAACCCTAACTGTAAGAACAAGCGACAGACAACCCTAACTGTAAGAACAAGCGACAGACAACCCTAACTGTAAGAACAAGCGACAGACAACCCTAACTGTAAGAACAAGCGACAGACAACCCTAACTGTAAGAACAAGCGACAGACAACCCTAACTGTAAGAACAAGCGACAGACAACCCTAACTGTAAGAACAAGCGACAGACAACCCTAACTGTAAGAACAAGCGACAGACAACCCTAACTGTAAGAACAAGCGACAGACAACCCTAACTGTAAGAACAAGCGACAGACAACCCTAACTGTAAGAACAAGCGACAGACAACCCTAACTGTAAGAACAAGCGACAGACAACCCTAACTGTAAGAACAAGCGACAGACAACCCTAACTGTAAGAACAAGCGACAGACAACCCTAACTGTAAGAACAAGCGACAGACAACCCTAACTGTAAGAACAAGCGACAGACAACCCTAACTGTAAGAACAAGCGACAGACAACCCTAACTGTAAGAACAAGCGACAGACAACCCTAACTGTAAGAACAAGCGACAGACAACCCTAACTGTAAGAACAAGCGACAGACAACCCTAACTGTAAGAACAAGCGACAGACAACCCTAACTGTAAGAACAAGCGACAGACAACCCTAACTGTAAGAACAAGCGACAGACAACCCTAACTGTAAGAACAAGCGACAGACAACCCTAACTGTAAGAACAAGCGACAGACGAGTGACATAAAAGGCATGCAATTAAGTTGAGTTTTTCATTGTTTCGATTGTTTAAGGTCTCACTTTGTGCCTCTAATGACCCGGTACATCGTCATTGAAGTTGAAAGCCTTGCATATATTGTTAATGACATTCAGTTGTGTTAAAGTTTGTTTTTTTCAAGTTGGGTATTTATAGATTAATACAACTATAACGGTTTAGTTAAACTTGCTGCTTGGAGCCACAACCCAATGACAGAGTATCAACAAGCCTGTAAAGCCAATACTTAAGTTACAAGCATTGTCCGTCATGATAACTAATTCTTTTGAGTCCCCAAACACGTTACTACCCTCAAGACTCAAAGTTACCTTGTCACAGGATACTTGCCACAAAGGTAAACTGTCATAGAAGTACACTAGACACAGATTCAAAAACCTGGCTGATCAGAGGATTCTCCATTTGCCACTATTGTATTGTCCTTGTATATGTACGAGTCCTTTTGAACTTCACTTTCGGTTCTCTCTTCACCTAATAGAATTAGGAGTTTCTTTTACTTTTCCCAGGGACGAATCAATACTTTGTTAAAGGACTTAACACTCATTGGATGTAATTTAAATAGTACTTTGTCTCGATGACCCAAGCACAGAGGCGCCCTAATGGCATTTTAGGTAGGATATGACCCTCAAGGATGTGACCCTCAAGGATATGACTCTCAAGGATATGACTCTCAAGGATGTGACCCTCAAGGATGTGGGGCTTTAAAGATGGCATCAGGACTGTATAGTTAAATTATAACTTTTATATAGCGTTGTATCAACACCTACCGTACCTTTGTGCCCATCAACTGCTTGGAGTGAGAGGAACTACTATGTGGGTGACATCTTTCAGACCATAGCTAATATCAGGCTGGTATTTCATTTCGCAGCTGCATCGTGCAGAACAGTATGCACACATTCAAATTACATCGTTTAAACCTATGAACTATGAAACATAATAGGTCCTTATCATTATGAATTACAATGTTTCTATAAGATATCGTTTTGAGACAAGTATATAAGTAGTTTCAAAGAAATACGTTGATCAAGTGAACTTCCACGGTCGTCTTTTTAAAAACCCAAACATTTCCAAACATTGTCCACCCCCGAGACCAATGTGCCGGCGAGGTTTTTAAAAAGATTATGCTGGTGAGATTATGTTCCACAATAAAGTAACGTGTCCTTGTTTTCGTGCGATTGAGACCTGATCGATGACCCATTAAAGTAGCCATTATTGTTGTCAGCACGCACTATTGGACTACTTTGATTGACCAATAGACTTTCTGAGGCTTAACTGGTTAAGACAGCTTTCTCGTTGGTTGTAGCGTCAAGTAAAGGGAGCACAGTAATTGTGTAGAGCTATTTGAGGACCAACCATCGCGTGTCCAAAGATATAAAAAAAATACTAGTAGAATAAAAAAATACTTTTAATAAACGAATCTTATATTGAAAGATATTGAATCAATTATTTTGAACCAATAGTGTAACTGTCAATAGACAATAATAGCCTACATTTGTGCGATTGGAAATATTTTGATGTCTTTGTTTAACGCAATTTTCATGCTTATAGCAAACTAGCCAGATATTACCTGCGGCCTGCGGGCCGGTTTACCCGATTTGTCTAAACGTTTCTCTCTTTAACAGAGATAAAGTTAGGTATTTTGTTTAATTACAAGGGCCCTCCGGTTGTGGAAGGACATTAAAGATATACTACGGTCTCAGTCATGACATAAGGAACCTTTATGCCAAGTTTTATCAAGATTGGTCAAACGGTTTTGATTTCTTTAAGGAACACACATACATACATACGCCTTACTTTTTGCTTTATATATTAGATAAAGCAGATAAAGCTCCTTCTGTCTCGGAAGTGAATGGATGCGCAGACGGGGCAGAGTCAGGAGTGACGGATCTAGCCAATTCTGGAGAATGTTTCCTCGGCAATTCCAGTACCACCTCATCGTGGTTGTCGGGTGAACATTCCGTCATAAGGAGTGGCAAAGAGTATTGGTTGCTTGCCGCTGATGGATGAGCAGCCGGCAAGTGTAAAAGGAAACTAAAGGGGTTATGTCCAGCCCCCCCCCCCCTGTGGGGCCCCGGGGCAACGGTGAGTAAGAGACCTAACGGGTTCTCCGAAAAGCGGATAGCGCTGGACACCAACTCGAGGGTTGGTCGGGTTCTCCTGGGACTCGGCTGATTCGCGGGTCTCTCTTCGGGCAAAGACTGGACTGACTGGCGCGGCCTTAGCGGGCTGCGTCGGACGGACTGGTTGGCGTCCACGAGCTAGGCTCTATCTAGCCCGTTCCCTGGCGCGCTAGTGGAGGAAACCGCCGCAGCCAATGGTAATTCTGACACTGGGAATATCGAGAAACGCGTGCCACCCCACTCCTGCCTTGCAGGAAACTTATATGCCAAACTGTGGTGGTGATTGCTTGGACAGGTTCCTACCTTGTCCTTAGTGGCGACACAAGTGCAGGCCATGCACGCTGCTGCATTAGAGCAGTAACTAAGGCCGCCAACGGCCATAACCATACAATCATGATAGGCACAGACACGAGAAAAAGCGGGCACGAGCAGACCCGAACAGGCTCCGTGCGCCGGGTAGTGGGCGTCAGGCCCGGCCACGAAAAGTCCACTACTAGTCGCCCCGCGGCCTCGATGAAGGGGAATTTGTCAGGTCGTGAAAAATTGGCTGAAATTCCTCCACCAAAGTCCTCTTCTCAACGAACACTGCATTCGTACCTCCTTCGGAGGTCCGATCCGAACAAGGTTGATGGAAGTCTGCCACAACCTCCTGCCGACTTAGATACACGGCAGGCAAATATGACTGGAAGCGAAATAGTGACGGGAGCCTCCGGCCCCCAAGCATCCCAAACTGACACTAGTGGGACCCAACCCACCACAGGGACTAGGCCCATTAACACTAGATCCCTCCTGATCTTACAAATTAACATCTGTGGGGTAATACCCAAGGTGTTAGAGCTCTCAAAACTCCTCCACGAGAGGGCTATAGATGTGGCTTTATTGCAAGAGACTCTTACGGGCAAACGCAATGCCAGTATCACCGGTTATACAGCATTTAAGTGCAAATGCACAGACTGCCGGGGGATCATAACTTATGTACGCAACAACTTGATTGCTACACAAGTCCCCGGTCCACGAGTGCACGGGCGTACCGACGCCATCACCCTCGAAGTACACAAACTCGGGCGTAAATTCACGGTAACTAATCTGTACAACCCTCCCAAGCACGAAATAAGTCTCGAATACGACTGTACCAATATCACCTCTCACAACGTCATCGCAGGAGACTTCAACGCAAAGTCTCAACAGTGGGGCTATGATTCAACTGACTCGTCGGGACATAAAGTCCATGAACTCCTCAATAATTCTAATTTGTTCTGTCTGCAAAATAAACATACTCCTCCAACCTTATATCACACCGGAAATGGCAGCCAATCTAGGCCTGACCTTACCTTAATTACAGCTAATTTAGAATCTCACACACAATTCCAAGTCCTGGACGACATTGGGAGCGACCATAGACCCATATTAGTCACAATAGCCCTCTCAGAGGCCAGTGGTGTAACCCCAAAAATTCCGCGGAAGTGGAGCTACACCAAGGCGAACTGGCCAGCGTACGAGGCAGCAGTCGACACTGCCCTTATGAATTTAGCAGTGGAGGATAGCGACGTCGATACCATATACGGCGAATTAACAGCAGCTATGTTGGGTGCGGCCAAGAGGTTTGTCCCGCGAACTTACCCCGGCGTAAGGCAGAAACGTGTGTGGTCTCAGGAATTGAATAAGCTGGTCCTGAGACGTAAGCGAGCCCGGAGGCTTGCTGAACGGAAGGGTACCCCTGAAATCCGGCGGGAGTACAATCGGCTCTGCAGAGCCACGAGTGAATTGGCCCGACGCGTCCGGTCGGACCATTGGAACACTGCCTGCGCCGGGATGGATCTTCGGGACTCCTCGAAAGCCTGGCGTCTTCTGCGAAACCTAGAGGCCAAAGACACAGCGCGGACGGCTGCCCCTCTATTGTCACCCAGAGGGCCCGTCTCTACGGTAACCAAAATGGCCGGCTTGTTGAATCGATATTTTGCTAAAATCAGCAAGCCCGAAAAGAAGTCAGCCATGTCCAAAGCCCTCAACAAAGAACGTAAAAGGCTCGAGAGGGAGCCAGATGAGCCTGAAAGCCAAGCAACGTGCAATGCACCCTTCTGTCGTGCTGAGCTGGATAGAGCGATTGCAAAGTGTAAAAACAGAAAAGCTCCGGGGCCAGACAAGGTTACCCCCGAGATGGTAAAACACCTTGGGGGCATTGCAAGAGGTAAACTCCTGGAGTTTATGAATCGAACCTGGGCAGAGTCCAGACTGCCCGGGGCTTGGAAGAGTGCTATCATTGTACCAGTCCTTAAGAAAGGAAAAGACGCGACTAACGTGGAGTCCTACAGACCCATTTCACTAACCTCAACGCTTGGCAAAGTTGCTGAGCGAATGGTTAACGAGCGGCTAGTGTGGTCCTTTGAGAGTGCCGGTATCCTGGCGCCAGAGCAGGCCGGCTTTAGGGCAGGCTTGAGCCCGATCGACCAGGTCACAACATTCGCACAGGAAGTGGCCGATGGGTTCCAGAGGTCCGAGAGCACATACGCAGTATTCATAGACCTAAAACAGGCTTACGACCGTGTGTGGAAGCAAGGCCTCTATCTAAAGTTAAGAGCCATGGGTGTGCGGGGCAAGATATACAATTGGATACAATCCTTTCTGTCAGGGAGGAGCACACGTACAAGATACCAGCACTCCCTTAGCAAGCCAAAACAACAACTAAATGGCCTGCCTCAGGGCTCCGCCCTGTCCTGTACACTTTTCATGGCCTTTCTGAACGATTTGCCCAGCTCACTAAGGTCAAAAAAGCTGCTATATGCTGATGATATTGTCCTCTGGTCAACCGGGAAGAAAGCCGACCAAATTCAGGCGGCACTTCAAGCAGACCTCCAAACCATATCCTCGTATTGCGACAAATGGCAGATTCTGATAAACGTTGCCAAAACGACCTGGTCCCTGTTCAGCCTAGGGATCGACATTCTTAAGGCTCCATTCGAGCTTCAACTCGGTGGGCTGCGACTCTTACGTGAAAATACGCCAAAATATCTAGGGGTTACCCTAGATAGAAAACTGTCAATGCTCCAGCATGTCCAGGATGTTGAAAGAAAAGCCTCGGAGAAGTTAGCGTTACTAAGAAAGCTGGCCAGCACAAAGTGGGGTGCCAAAGCTGACATGCTACGCACATTGTACCTCGGGGCAGTCAGATCACAAATCGAATACAGCTATACAAGTCAAGTATACGCTAGCAAGACTGCCCTCGAATCACTCGACCGAGTACAAGCACAGGCTCTAAGGTTCATTAGTGGCACCTTTCGGACAAGCCCAACAAACGCTGCTGAAATATTTACTAACGTGGCGCCCCTATATCTTAGGAGGGAGAGGGCAGTACTCATGGCTTACGAGCGCTATAAAAGGGGCGACTCTAGGCTACCCACCTCTATCTTAGTGCGTCAGTGGAGAGAGAGGAACCGCATCAAAATGCGATCGTTCCTCCATATAGCGGCCAATTTGACAAAAACAGCTGGACTCTCCACCGACAGAATACCTATTAGGAGGATTAGTGCGTGCCCCCCGTGGAGGAGATGCCGGCCCCACAAATAAATCTGTCCCTTTTAGGGCAAGAGGGAGCCACCAAGAGGCGATTACCACCTGCCTTATTAAAAAATTTGGCATCTTTAACAATTAAATCCTACCCATCGGATGCCATTTTCTGCTACACTGATGGGTCGGTAATGAGGGACCCCGATAGATCGGGGTATGGGGCCCTTATAGTATACCCCGACCGGACTGAACAAGACAGGCTCTCTGGTCCATGCAGCTACGCTGCATGCTCCATGGATGCCGAACTCACAGGGATAACTAGAGCGTTCGAGGCCATTAGGGCCCGAATGCTCCAAAAAGAAACTAGCGCCACTACAGTGGTGTTGGTCACCGACTCTCGCTCCAGTCTCCTAGTTATGGGTGGCGGCGGGGGAGGGTCACCCGTAATAGAAGAGGCAGTCGGCGCCGCAGATAACATCCGCCGGGCTATTGGAGCTGTCGTTTTTATGCAGTGGGCGCCTTCACATTGCGGCGTGAAGGGCAATGAAACGGCAGACGCCCTCGCAAGGGAGGGTGCAATGGCAGCCACACACCTCGAAGCACCAAGCACGTACTTACAAGCAACGGCACAAATCCGAGCACTCATTCATGAGAAGTGGTTAAAGTCCTGGGAGGAATCCGACAGAGCACGTAGTGTCTGGCAGCACATGCGTCACCCAGATCGCGACGATCCATGGTGGCGACTGAAGAGGTCAGAGCAATCGATCATTGCACAATGCAGAACGGAACACTGTCCTATAGGGGCATACTTTGCCCGGTTCCGAACGAACTTTGACTCCCGATGCCGCCACTGTGGAGAGAGCGCTGAAACAGTGGCGCATGTCTTGTACGAGTGTCCCCAGCTCCGCGAGCTAAGGGGGGACCTGTCTGTGCAGTCACTCGAACTGTATGGTAGCTATGAGGCACTACGCCGGACGGCTAAGTTTCTTGCCAGAGCACTACGGGAGGATTAGTCCTTCCTGCTCTGATTTTTCAATAGGAGTTCATCTCAGGAGAATGTTTCATATACCAGTCATCAATTGCGACACGTTTACGGCTTACGTCCCGCTTTGCACATGCGGGGTATATAAGGTTGCGGGATGTACGATATTGTTCCTCTTTACTTTGTGATGCGTGCGGGCTATAAGCGTATGCGGGGTATATGCTTTGGGATATAGTCTCATTTGCGTCAGCTCCTTACTTTTATCACTGTTGTATTGGAACGTTGTAGAATTCTATGGTCGTCGGTACATTAAAGTATTCAATACTCCAGGAAGCCAACTTATTTTTAAAGCAATATTCACAAATAAACAGAAAAAAAAATGTCCTGAAAAAATCTTGTTTTGTATATTTTAAATTAAAATCTATATGACCTTCATTAGTCACGAAAATCGTGTAATTAGACGGCAAAATAATAGCGCTAAGATTTTTGTGGGATTCTCTCCCCCTTGGCCAGACTTTGCTTTGATTCTGTATATCCTCTGGTAAATGGGACACAACTCTTTACATCATCTAGAACAGTGATTCCCAAAGTGGTCTATATAGACCCCCAGGGGTCTACGAGGACTTCCGAGGGGTCTACGGAAGTGAAAAAAAAATTGGGGGTCTATGGCCTGTTAATGGGGGTCTATGAAGGCGGATCTCATTAAAGCATGACCATTCATGAAATTGACTCGTTCACACATGATTTGTACCTTAGTTAATCCTTTGAATTTCAACCCTGTTAGTGGAATGATTTTTTTTTATTCAAAAATTTTAACGTATTATTTTAAATACCTTAATTGTGTCTACATGAAAGTAATCATTGACATGGCCGAGTCTATAAAATAAAATGTTGACCGTAAATTGTTGGTTATTAAAAATTTGGCTTCATTCTTCTTTTGTTGAACAACTATTGCATTTGTTCTGTATTTTTATGTAACAAAGTTTGAAGCTATGTCGCTATGAAACCATCGAAGCTGGAACATTGAGAAAAGTCAACATGAAATAAAATAGATTAAGATTTGAAATACTTTTGAAAACTTTTAAATTCAGAATTAAGCCACAGTAGAAAAATGTTGATTAAATATCATAGCAGAGGATAGGTTTGTGAGCGTCTTACAATATATTTACTTAGGCTTATATCAAACTCTAAAAAAACTGCACACTATAAGCAAAATATTGCCAACCATTGAAGAGGTTTTACAATCTGTTTTACACAATCCTACATCTGATATCATTAAAAATTCCACTAAGATCCTATTTTAAAACACAGAAATTAAATGGGAATCGGACAGGGTCTATTTCACTAACTTGTTTCATAAATTGAATGAGGTTAACTTGCAGCTACAATGTGATAACCTAAATTTGATCAACACGAAGGCATAATCTCAGTGTTTCATGTGAGGATTAAATTAATGAAGCATACAATGACAATGATACATTTTCTTACTTTCCAAATTTAAATCAGTCAGACATCATCTAATCGAGAAGATAGAATGTTAGCCCGAACTAAATTGAAGCCCAAGAGTGACATTTCATTATCAAAGCTGCCCGCCAATAGGCGTTTTTTGTTGTTGTTGTTGTTTAGTTGTTTAGTTACTTCTTGTAATGCATATTAAATTGTATTTTGCTTTATTTTGCTTTGAATGTCATCAATAAATATATATCGCATAGTAATCAGTGAGAAAAGCACATCTGAAGTTAATGAATTTTCAAAAAAATGCTGGGGGGTCTACCGAAAACTTAAAAACATGGCAAGGGGTCTACGAGACAAAAAAGTTTGGGAACCACTGATCTAGAATAATGCTTGGAAAGAAACCAGATATTGGAATTAAATTTCGAGAAACTAATTATAGAATAATTTTTTTTTTATGCCCATCATTTTCTAGAGTTCAAAGTTCAAGTTTAGAGTGGCGTTTAGAGGACAAAGTACCATGACCAATAGAGAGAGAGAGAGAGAGAAAGACACACAGAGAGAGACAGAGAGAGACACAGAGAGAGAGACACAGAGAGAGAGACACAGAGAGAGAGAGACAGAGAGAGAGACAGAGAAAGAGAGAGAGAGAAAGATAACGTGAGAAGTAAAAGATGGAATGTACAATAAAAAGTACTTACAGTGCGGGTACAGATTTAATAGAGAAAATGTGAAGAGAAAAGAGAAAATGTGAAGAAAAAAGAGAGAAAATGTGAAGAGAAAATGTGAAGAAAGAAGAGAGAAAATGTGAAGAAAGAAGAGAGAAAATGTGAAGAAAAAAGAGAGAAAATGTGAAGAGAAAATGTGAAGAGAAAAGAGAGAAAATGTGAAGAGAAAATGTGAAGAAAAAAGAGAGAAAATGTGAAGAAAGAAGAGAGAAAATGTGAAGAAAGAAGAGAGAAAATGTGAAGAAAGAAGAGAGAAAATGTGAAGAAAGAAGAGAGAAAATGTGAAGAAAGAAGAGAGAAAATGTCAAGAGAAAAGAGAAATAATGAAGAAAGTAAACAGACATGGGAAATGCAATAGAGAAAGTTATAGAAGAAAATAGAAACACTGACTTATAACTTATATAAAAACACAACATATTAAAATACTCAGAAAGACAAAAAAGATACGGGCACATTTCTTTATTTCATATGCTTGGACAAATTCATACGAGTACGACAACTAGAAAGAGAGAGAAGAAAATAGATAACTAAATAGATAAATATATGGATGGCTGCCTGGTTGTGCGGTTTGCGCGCTGGACTGTGGTTCGGATTTATCGATGGTCGAGGGCTCAAATCCTGTCCGCTCCCATCCCCCGTCGTCCTGCGGGAGGTTTGGACTAGGAAGTAAACTATCTTCAACTCTGAAGGAACATCCGAAACATGTAAAACATTTTACAAACAAACAAAAACATGGATAGACAGGACAGAAGATGAACATAACATAATACATAATGATAATGAAACTAAAGCAAACATCCTAAACAAATACTTTGCATCAGCATTCTCAGCCCCAGGAGACAAAGACATAATTCTTAATTTGAACCAAGTAGACAACATAGAAGATTTAGTAGTACAAGAAAATGGAATTAAAAAACTATTAGCCAACACCAAACCAAATAAAGCGTCTGGACCTGATGGTATTCCAGCTAGATTACTCAAAGAACTAAGCAATGAGCTAGCCCCAGTGTTCAAAATACTCTTTCAGGCATCGCTTAACCAGGGCAGAGTACCAAAGGACTGGAAAGAAGCTAATGTCACCCCCCTATTTAAAAAAGGAGAAAAATCTGATCCAGGAAACTACAGACCAGTATCACTTACCAGCATCACATGTAAAATCCTAGAACACATAATATGTAGCAACATCATAAACCACTTAGACAAACATAATGTCCTCACCCCATACCAACATGGCTTTAGGAAATATAGATCATGTGAAACACAACTAATAGGACTAATTGATGATTTCTCAAAAGGTTTAGATAATAGTGAACAAATAGATGCTATCTTACTAGATTTTTCCAAGGCTTTTGACAAAGTTCACCACCATAGTTTGCTTAAAAAATTAAAATATTTCGGCATTAACGGTCCACTGCATCAGTGGATTAAAGATTTTCTGATAGGGAGAGAACAAACTGTAATAATAAATGGCTCTAAATCAACACCAATAACAGTAAACTCAGGTGTACCTCAAGGAACAGTCTTGGGTCCACTACTATTTTTAATTTACATAAATGATTTACCAAATTGCATTAGTTCAGGAACAAAAGTCAGATTATTTGCAGACGATTGCATAATATATAGAACAATAAAAACAAAACAAGACACAGATATTTTACAAAGAGAATTAGATGAATTACAGAAATGGGAATCAAATTGGAGCATGTCTTTCCACCCAGAAAAATGTCAGTTGTTAAGAGTAACAAAAAACTAAAACAAATTAATTCCACTTATCTTATTCATGGCAAACCAGTAACACAGACTAAAAACTCAAAATACCTAGGTGTTATAATAAATGAAAAACTGTCATGGAATCCACATATTGATAAAACTATAAAAAAAAATCCAACAAAGCATTAGGGTTTATTAAAAGAAATTTCTATAAATCAAATAAGAACATAAAACTAAAATGTTATTTAACCTTGGTTAGGCCAATAATAGAATATGCATCCACCGTGTGGGACCCCTCAACTCAAGAAAACATTAAGAAACTGGAACAAACACAAAATAGAGCAGTGAGATTCATAACAAACGAATATTCACATTTGACTAGGGTAACACCATTAGTAAAATCACTAAATTTAGAAAGCCTTCAGGACAGAAGACTCAAAAGTAAAGTAGCAATTATACATAAAACACTGAACCATAATCTTCAAATACAAAAACAAAATCTAATAAAATACTCTGAAAGACACAAAAATAAAGGCACATTCCTCGTCCCATATGCTAGGACAAATTTGTACAAATACTCCTTCTTCCCTAGTGCTATTAGAGCATGGAATGGGTTGCCTGAGCTAGCCAGAAAAACCAGTGACTTGGCAGAATTTAAGTCATTGGTTAATATGCATGACTAAATGCATGACGCGTAGGACGTAATCATCTTCTTTTTTGAAGTAACGTCTGTATTATATATGATAAGATAAGATAAGAAGAAAAATAATACAGAGACTGGAAAGACAGGACATAGAAGACAAGACAGACGAAGCATAGACAAGACAGACGGAGCATAGACAAGACAGACGGAGCATAGACAAGTCAGACGGAGCATAGACAAGACGGACGGAGCATAGACAAGACGGACGGAGCATAGACAAGTCAGACGGAGCATAGACAAGACAGACGGAGCATAGACAAGACAGACGGAGCATAGACAAGACAAACGGAGCATAGACAAGACAGACGGAGCATAGACAAGACAGACGGAGCATAGACAAGTCAGACGGAGCATAGACAAGACAGACGGAGCATAGACAAGACAGACGGAGCATAAACGTAAGGTAGGTGGGAAGGTAGACGATTCGACGCTGCAATTATTTATAACTAATTCGTTGCTTCAAGACCAAAGCATATTAAAAACATTTTTGCCACTTTTTCCCTGCACAGAAAAAAAATCGACACTATGCCCTTACAAATATCTATTTATATAAAAAAAAAAAAAACAGAGGGAGATTATAGATTTAGCAAGATAGAACGCTGGCGGAAATTCGGCCATTTTAAAGCAAGAAGCGTGATGGAAGCAAGTGGAGTTAATGTCAACAGTGATAACTCCTGCTCTTCCATCACATAATAAACATTGTCACAGACAGACAAACATATAAATCAAAGACTCTCCCAGAGAGATCGCATATGAACGAAATTTAATGAAACAGAAGCAGGAAAGGGATACGGAATAAACTCAGCGTAAACAATCTTAACTCATTCTACCCTCCCGGTTCAATGCTAAATATGTATTGCTGCTATCCTCCGCATTAAAAGTATTAACCCTTTACATGCTGCTCCATAGATTGCAAAGTCGGAAAGTAGAAAAAAAAATGTACTTGCGAACTATGACGATCGGTGGTTGACTTGTAGCACCAAACTGCTGACAGACAACTTAACCGCTGTATGCGTATTACATCTTAGCTTATAAAGCTTAAAATAACTTGAAAAACGTCTTTGTGAAGTTATGAACAATACTAAATAGAACTTTTATTACAATACTTGCCGGATATGACCCGCTGAAAAATTCATATCAAATATAAAATACGGTGAAAACGGGTTTACCCGATTTGTTCTCAAGTTTCGTTCTTCCTGTCACCTTAAAAAGCAGAAGCTTTGCATATTAGGCGCGGTGGCGGAACGGTAAAGCGCTTGACTTCCGAACGGGGGGTCCCTGGCTCGAATCCCGATGAAGACTGCGATTTTTAATTTCGGGATCTTTGGTCCTCTGAGTCGACCCAGCTCAAATTAGTTCCTGAGATTAACTAGGGAAAAGTAAAGTCGATTAGTCGTTGTGCTAGCCACATGGCACCCTCGTAAACCGTAGGCCTCAGAAACAGATGACCTTTACATCATCTGCTCTATAGACCACAAGATCGGAAGTGAAACTTTACTACTTTTTAAAAAAAAATGTGTATCAGACAGATATAGTGAGTTGATATTGTGAAAAGAATATTTCACGCTTCTGTCAAAAGTAAAGTAGTACGGTAAGTGAGAGCAACTGTGTCTACATCTACAGCCCAACTTGTCACCCTATTCACAACAAAATGCACCCAAGAAGTTAACTTTGAAGAAAGTGTAAAAGTATTACATCGACAGCAATAAACTCAAACTAATGGCTAATTACAAGCATCATCCCAAAATAGTTCTCTCACACATCATTACTGATCAACACAGAGCTAGCAAACCGCTATAAATAATATAGCAGGCTTTACGAAATCAGATATCTGTATGGTTCAGTGAGGCCTCTTGGTCTAGGCATCTAATAACACTAAGTCGAGTTCGTTGTCTGCTCGACCTTGACCCCCCCCCTCACACACACACCCTTACCTCATGGCTATCTGATACACAGCTCATATAATCCAAGAACATGGACCGAACTTTTGCACCCCCGACACCACGGCTCCGCGGGGAAAACTGCGTTGTTTTTTTACTCATCTCTCCATCCGTCTCCCACCCCATCAAATACCATCGCAAATGTCCTAAAAAGGACCATAATAAATTAGTATCATCTCCTTCGCCCACTACCACCCTGACCCCTGCCCTTTTTTTCCTACTCTCGCCTGGGCTGCAGTGAAGAGAGATGTAACCAAAAATAGCTACTTCTGGAGAAAAACGTCGGGGCACATTTATACATGAACACATAAGTCAGTGGCGTTGACGCGTAGACAGCTAGGGATTTGGAGGCCTGGGTGGCTTGACCTTTTTAGGGGCCCCTGCATTTTGACATTTGACATCATGTCCTGAGAAAATGTACTTAATAAATATATAAGTCTAAATTCCAAATGGTACAATATATAGGCTAAGTAAAATTAACAAAAATTATCATTAAGACTCTTTTAATGAATAATACCGTTGTTTATTGGCACCATTTACAAATCTCAATTCATATCGCTTCACGTCGTGCTTTCTGTGCAGCAAAGGCATCTATAACATCATCTAGACTCTAGATCAATGCTGTCTAGTATTTTTGACTCCACCAGAATAGCAAGATTGCATGACAATGGCGTAATATTTAATATTTATAGTAAAACAAAAATAATTTAGGACATTTATTGGGAGCTCATCAAGTAGGGACCTGTGGGGCTTTTGAATTTGGACTCCCTCTCCCTCCCACTGCCTATAGACAACATACCTAGCTAATCTTTGAATATTGTTATAAACCTGGTGGTGGCACAGATGGCGATAGTGGTGTGAGTGTAGTCAGCCGACGCGAATCGCCCCGGGCCAGCTAGACGAGCGGTCAACCATGACGAGTTACGACGGTCAGCCGAGACGAGTTTCAACATGACGGTTTGATAAGGATCGACGTCGTGAACAGAGCTCAGGAGCGTCACGAGAGTTGTAGTCATCTGACCACCCAGAAAAGTCGAGCGGCGTTCTGTCCGGTTCTAGAAGGCCAGTAGAGACCCTATATAAAGAGCAGAGGTGTCACAGTCAAGACGGTTCACGACAGGGGTTCAGAACACGGTCGACTACAGCACAGTTCAACGGTCGGTGTGGTTCTGTACAGAGCATTACGACGGTTCAGTGCGGAGTACTGTCAAGTACAGTTGAGACGACTGGCGTCTTGATCGTGGTCTGCGATCGAGTCCGACACAACTTCTCGATCTACGGTTCGTTACGACGGCTCAGTACAAGTCCAAGAAGAGACAGAGAGACCAGTGCAAGAGTTGATACGGCGGTACGGTCGTTATCGGAGAGATATTTGTACAGTCCTGTGTTACGTGCTACCAATTGTACAGTATTGGCTGTTATTTATTGACATTAAACTACTTCGTTATTTGGAGCCCGTAGTTGTCAAGTTCTTTAAGTTGGTGATGTCGTGTGGTGCAGTTTGCAGAGAGCCTAGATAGTGAGATTCGTAACAATATGTTGAATTAAATATATGCGTAGATATTGAAGACGAAAGTGATTATTTGTTCACGTTGCTACATTGTAAATAAAACGTGACATGCACAAACTATTTCTTAGATTGTGTCACAACATGTTTTTTTCTTGTTCTATTTAGTGATAACTTGTTATCTCAAGTCTACTAATTTGACCTCACTACCTTTCATTTTACTTCATTAGTATTTGATACTAGATACTGCTGGTGTCTATTTGACTTATTTAATAAGACCATGTTGATGTAGAAAAATGTGTATAATGTTTTTTTACGTGTTTCGGATGCTCCTTCAGAGTTAAAGATAATCTACTGCTTAGTTTTAACCTCCCTCAGGACGACGGGGGTTGGCAGCGGGCTGGGTATGAATCTGGGACCATCGTAAAGACTGAACCACAGTCCAGAGCGCATACCGCACGACCAGGCATCAATTAATACAATCAAATGTGTGTTTCTCTTTAAATTCTGTATGTTACGCTTTGGGTAAAGCCGTTATTTAAGAAAAAGAAATTCGCAATTATTAATCCATTAACAAATCAATTCATAGTTTATAGGTGAATCCATATGACCTCAAGTCAAAATTTTAGCGTAGCACTAATTCAAGCTGACAAATCTTCGTCCATTTATCCTCATTCTTTAAATAGTTTTCCATTAGATGTTTTTAGACTACTTACTACTTATATTTAAAAAGGACACCCCCGCAAACAAAACATATAACAAATACTTGAAAATATTTCCTAAATGTTTGTGACATGGCTAATGATGAGTACTTCTTTCCCTATGTACCCAATACACCATAGAAATCAGAGAGCAATAAATGTGTTTGTATTAAACATGAATTAACATCAGCCCTGGCTGACAGAACAAAGAGGAAGGAAGGGGATAAGGAGGAGTGACAGAATCTCATAACGATCTGACCTCATACAGAGCAGAACAGGGGGCGATGGAAAAGACAATTTCTGGTTGGAACAGTAAGCACTTGTTGAACCCTTTAGTACTAACGGGACGACGGGGGTTGGCAGCGGGCTGGGTATGAATCTGGGACCATCGTAAAGACTGAACCACAGTCCAGTGTGATGAGAGAAAGGAGTGTGATGAAAGAAAGGAGTGTGATGAGAGAAAGGAGTGTGATGAGAGAAAGGAGTGTGATGAGAGAAAGGAGTGTGATGAGAGAAAGGGGTGTGATGAGAGAAACGAGTGTGATGAGAGAAAGGAGTGTGATGAGAGAAAACTGGCACGTCATTCAATAGCAACGCTTATTACTGCAGCACAAGAATCCTGTAAGAGATATTTTGTCTTGGAGTATAACTCATCCTTGTGAGCAGAACTTTTGCCCAATTGAATTATTTTAAAAAGTCATTGTCTTGATCATCCAACGTCCTTGCATTAAACTGTTGTTCGTATCAATAATTATCTTGTAGTGCAACATTAAATATTTTAGAAAAGTTAAGACCAATGTTTTAATGGTATCTAGTATATCTACAAGTTCCAGACAGATACATTACAACGCAAATCAGTGTGCTTTCAAAATTAAAATAAATCTGTTGGTTTTCTCTATCGATTCTGAAAATCTAATATAAACGGCTATTATAAACTGGCACATCAGGAAGGAAACTAATTCATTGCTGGAGGCGTGAAGGTTTGATGGTATTTTAAAAAACAGCAATCCACGACCTTATGGTGGACGGGAAATTTCCCGGCTTTATTAGATGATGACATTGACAAGGCTTCTTCCTTAATTAGCATAGCTCAAAGGAGGTCATGTGTACCCTGAAACAGAAGGCTTTGTCGCAGCAATGCAGGACAGAGTAATTTGGACACAATTTTCAAGAAGCATTACCATAAAACTTAATATTGTTGACAAATGCCGAAAATGTGGAAATGTGGATGAGTCTATTGGACACATTATGGCAGGATGTTTAGCCTTACCAGAATCTGCCTAACTAGGTCGCCATAACCAAGTTGCAAAATTAGGCCTACACATATTACTTTGTCTTGCTTGCAGCTTTACTTCGTTCTCCAGCATTGTACCTCAGAATCTTGTTCTCAGTGTTCTCCTGTTCTCTGAGGAAGTGAGAGATTAACTTGTAGACATTAGGGTGATGACCGTCAATAGACAGTTGAAATGCTTGGTGCCATCCCTCCACTGAATTGTTAGTTCGTGGTAGATTGTCCTGCACACGATCTCTAACATTCCATTATGCTATCAGAAATCTTGGATTCACTCTGCGGTTTCGTCTCTGGCGACCAATATAGTTGTCCTCTCAATAATCATACAAATTCCTTACGCCCTGTTTTGATTAAAGAAATATGCCGCAGATTTCTGATTATAGTATAAAACACTTGCGTATTTCCTATCCTATTTTGTCGGGTCACCACATTTCAAAATCCTATTTTTAGCAAGTTATACTTTTTAATCAAAGGTGAAAAAAGGGAATGATATAAAGTTTAAAGTACTCTCGTTCTCTGCAAATATTGCATAATTTCAGATGTTTTAATATTGAAAAAGATAGAAACATCAACAAAAATGATGCACATGACATTAAATTACTAATAATCTGGTGCTTTTATACACATCATATATAAGTCCGCGCTATTTTGTCTTGCGCTATTTTGTCGGGAAATTTCGCGCTATTTTGTCTTGCGCTATTTTGACGGGTGACCTATATACTTTGTTTCACACAAAACCTCGACCTTTGTCAGTGCTTAAAATGGTTTACCCCGTTTTTCGAGTATTTTTTGTTTCATATACCACCCCATTCTTCTTTCCTCCAGCTGCTGTAAAGTGTTTTACTTGCGATTGACACTCAGCTGTAAAGTGTTTTACTTGTGATTGACACCCAGCTGTAAAGTGTTTTAGCTTTTATCGTTGACTTTCAGCTGTAAAGTGTTTTAGTTTTAATCATTGACTTTCAGCTGTAAAGTGTTTTAGTTTTGATCATTGACTTTCAGCTCTAAAGTGTTTTAGTTTTAATCATTGAATATCAGCTCTAAAGTGTTTTAGTTTTAATCATTGACTTTTAGCTGTAAAGTGTTTTACTTTTGATCGTTGACTTTCAGCTCTAAAGTGTTTTAGTTTTAATCATTGAATATCAGCTCTAAAGTGTTTTAGTTTTAATCATTGACTTTCAGTTGTAAAGTGTTTTACTTTTGATCGTTGACTTTCAGCTGTAAAGTGTTTTAGTTTTAATCATTGAATTTCAGCTGTAAAGTGTTTTAGTTTTAATCATTGACTTTCAGCTGTAAAGTGTTATTTTGATCATTGACTTTCATCTGTAAAGTGTTTTAGTTTTGATCTTTGACTTTCAGCTGTAAAGTGTTTTAGTTTTAATTATTGACTTTCAGCTGTAAAGTGTTTTAGTTTTGATCATTGACTTTCAGCTGTAAAGTGTTTTAGTTTTAATCATTGAATTTCAGCTGTAAAGTGTTTTAGTTTTAATCATTGACTTTCAGCTGTAAAGTGTTTTTATTTTGATCATTGACTTTCATCTGTAAAGTGTTTTAGTTTTGATCTTTGACTTTCAGCTGTAAAGTGTTTTAGTTTTAATTATTGACTTTCAGCTGTAAAGTGTTTTAGTTTTGATCATTGACTTTCAGCTGTAAAGTGTTTAAGTTTTGAGTGTTGACCCTCGGTTTAAGCTCAGCCAATTCATACCGTTACTAGCTCTGCAAGTTTTCAAGTTTTCTAAAACGAGTTTAGCATCTTACCTCATTTTCAAATCGCATGTGTGTGCTGTAGTGTTAGTTTGTGTATGTGTTTCAGCAAGTGTGTATGTGTTTGGACGTGTGTGGACGTTCTTATTCTGAGCGTGATTTCCTTCTGCCTAGAATGTCTCGTGAATTGAAGAAAAAAAAAACATTTTGTGAAATTTATTTTAAAAAACAACATTTATTCACCATTTGCACTGCATTAAGTTTAGCTTTTAGAAATTGGCTTTCAACTTGCCAGTGATAAAATTGCGAGATAATTTATATTTTATGTTTAAAAATGTACAACACCTAATCTATATATTTTCTTCTTCTCGGTTTTCAAACTTATAATTTCAAACATGTTAAAACTACCACCTGGATGTCTTAATCTAACGTCACTGACTGTAAGGTCAAACTTTGTTATCTCTCTCTTTCTCTCTTTCTCTTTTTTCATTAGTCAAAAAAAAATAAATCTAGGCGCAGAGGCGATCTGGTATTAGTAGTTGCTTCGATGACTCTGAGAGCGGAAAACCATTGGTTTTGTGTTTGGCGAATTATCTTATCTTATATAATACAGACGTTACTTCAAAAAAGAAGACGATTACGTCCTACGCGTCATGCATTTAGTCATGCATGTTAACCAATGACCTAAGCTCCGCCAAGTCAGTGGTTTTCCTGTCTAGTTCAGGCAACCCATTCCCAAACTTATGGTTAAAAAGCTTTAAAACCTTGACGTAACTGACCAAAGAGCAATATTTGAAATTCTAAATGATACTGTGACGTGGACGTCCAACTTATAATCAAGATCAGACAATATTATATATATTCCGACAGGGATCCGACGGTGGCCGCCTCTGAGTTTGTGTGATAACACAAGCTCTCTTTGCAATCTTGTTTTTTGTTCACTTTACTATTAAAATAATCACAATACTGTCTTGTGACACCTCTTTTTAAAACACTAAAATTAATTATACCAAGTAACATTAAGTACAGACGCACGCACGCGCGCACACACATTTAAAACCAGTCGGGCGCTTCTTTGGCCATAGCACTTTGGTGTAATTTTTGAACTGTTAGTTCATTATTATGTAAGTCAACATGTAGATATCATGTAGATATTAATAGTGTAACTTATTAATCAGATAGTAAAATATAAGTGTATCTAATTTATATCGCTTATTGAATCTATTTGAAACAGGTCAATATTGAAATGCAGGAAATGACAATAAGACGTATCATGCAGCCTATACCGTAATGCCCCTAGTAAATTTACTGATAATGCAGGATTACTCGCTTTAGTCTGTATTACACTTTATCTATTGGGGGAGGGTGGCACCATCTTCTTCTTGAAAACCTTGCACACAAGGGAAGGGGCGCCATCTTATTCTTGAAAACTGGCCCACAAGTACCTTTCTACGCTACTGCATTTGTCATTCGACTCTCTTTGTTTACTTCTGGAATGTGTACTCTTGTGATATAATTTTTTTTTCTTTGATTCCTC
Source organism: Biomphalaria sudanica (assembly GCA_036873155.1). Lineage (NCBI taxonomy): Eukaryota > Metazoa > Mollusca > Gastropoda > Planorbidae > Biomphalaria > Biomphalaria sudanica. The sequence continues at coordinate 139,250 of JAZGLO010000419.1, read as the reverse complement.
GTTTTGAAAACGAGGCTAGATAATCATTACTCCACTACCACTTCGTATCATGCCAATAACATTTATTTCTATTTTAATATGTTGAAAACTATACTGTGAATTTTTTTCGCCTCCCGAAACACGAGAGCTCTATTTTCTTCATGGGCGACAGCAGACATAGAAATGACATTCTTCCAGTATAAACTATGAAACCAGTCTAGACTCAGGACGCCCTGGGGAAAAAACAGTCTTCTTTGAAATCGGGAGCTGGTTCGGTTACGAAGACCTCATTAGTGTTCATATGGTCGTGAGAATACTAAGCTTGCATCATTTAGGACAAGGTAGGCCAGTGATATTTCAAAATGAAAAGTACATACTCGTCGCAGGTAAAAGGAGACACTAATTGCTAATGAATGCAAAAAAAAAGGAGGACGGACTGGCCATATGGGCATTCGGACAAATGTCCGGTAAGCCGGCACCCCATGGACCGAAGGAGCTACCACCCAATGGGCCACTTTGAATGAAAGGAAGAAACAATTTTATAGTATGTTCTTGATTCTTACCTTTTCTTAAAAAACGTTTTACTGACTCTATAGGCTACAACGACAGGTGAAAATAACAATCAACACATGGTTGGCCTGATTGCATCGTGTTGCCTCCCTTTCGGAGCTTTGTTTTGCTACCCTCTGGCATAGTCGTTTCCTCTTACGACGTTTCCACATGGGCGGCATGTTGAGGAAGGGTAGCTTGCCCTGGCCAATGAACACCAAAGAGCTTTATCACTCCTGTCACAGCCCAGACAGACACTCAGAAAGCCTAGGTTGGCAACACTCATTGTATCAGGCCTCTCCACACATTGACTAACCAGACTTTCCCTACTACGCATTGTCTGCTAGCTCACTTTACTCCTAATGCAGTGGCGCACAAAATACGGCCCTTGGGCCTTATTTAACCCGTCAAACGTTGCTATCCTCCCCTTGAAACATCTCACAATGCATAGTAAAACCGTACAGGCTTTGTTCCATTGGGCACAGATTTCACAGTGTTGTGGTCAGTGAGTTGCGTGTCCGAATAGTGTGTATGAACTTCGCTACGAAAACTGTTGAATATCACAGTCTTAGTGTAATTATTGTTTTAGTTATAAAAGTACACAATTGTTTAAGCCCCATCGTGTCGGTTATAAGTAAAAAAAAAAGTAAAGTTCTCCTTTCAGACTTTGTGGTCTATAGGGCAGATGATGTAAAGGTCATCTGTTTCTGTGGCCTACGGTTAATAAGGGTGTCATGTGGCTAGCACATTGACCAACCGCATTTACTTTTCCCAACTAATGTCAGGTACCCATTATAGCTGGGTGGACTCAGAGGGGCCCAAAGATCCCGAAATTACAAATCCAGTCTCCACCAGGACTAAATATTTAGTCTATATTTATTATTATATCCTTAGATTTTAGATCTAGTCAGTCTTAGACTTAGACTTTAATTAAGGTCTTAGATCTACTAATCATCTACTAATACTACTAATAATAACTAATAGTAATATTCTATATAGTTAGTTAAACACATAAATATATTGATCTAGAATTAGATCTAGATCCGGAATTAAATCTAGAATTAGATCTAGTCTAGGTCTATATTTTGAATAAACCATTTGATTGTCATTGTAAATTAGCTTTCACTTTAGACTTAGACTTAACTTAGGCCATCTTAGGCATTTTTAACCTTAAAGTAGAATTAGACTAGACCTTTGAAAACTAAAATCAACAACAGTCATCATGAAACTGCTCTGGCTATTTATCCTAATAATTACTAAATACACACTAGCTGAACACAGAACTAGATCTACCTCAGTCAACACTAAACTTAAAAAGGAAAAAACAATCATAATCAATCATCACACTTTAGATCAATGCAACTTCAAAAATAATCTAACATACACATCCATAACATTAAAGAAGATTACCCATCACAAATGGAAGTTCTCAATCAGACACAGTAGAAATAAATACCTATCACTTTTAATATTAATAGCAGGAGATGTAGAGTAAAATCCAGGGCCTAGATCTAAAGATAGATGCAACATCTGCAAAAAAGTATGCACCATGAAACAGAAAGCCATTCAATGTGACACCTGTGATGAATGGTACCATGCATAATGTCTCCATATGAATACACCTGTGTATTATGCCTTAGGCAACAAAGATGCATCATGGCACTGTGTACCGTGTGGGTTACCTCAGTTTACATCAGGACTGTTTGATTCCTTTGATGCGGACACTTCTAACCCATACAACATCCTAAACACCATCACAAAACAAACTCACCAACCACTAGCCAGATCCACTCCTGTTAAACCTAAATCTACTAAAATTAATACAGCAGCCTCACTAGACAGACCTGCTAAAGAAGTAATACCAAAATACCTTAAAACCTTAGTAATAAATTTTCAAAGCATTAGGAACAAAACAGCAGACTTAGAAATTTTATTAGAATGTGAGAAACCAGACATAATTGCAGGAACAGAAACTTATTTATAATTTATATTTGAAATTTGAAATTTATAATGCAGAAATTTTCAATAGTGATTATGAAATTTTTAGAAAAGATAGGGCTGATAATCATGGAGGAGTTCTTTTAGCAATAAAAAACAATCTTATAGCAGAAGAAATTACCTTACCTAACTCAAAAAATATAGAATCTACATTTTGCAAAATTAATACAACCTCAACATCCCTAATAATAGGCAGCATTTACAGACCACCAAATTCTAGTTTAGAATACATGCAGGAACTATGTAATCAGATTACTACACTTAAAGAGACAAATAAAAATGCAGTTTTTTGGATTATGGGTGATTTCAACCTACCTGATATAAATTGGAAAACACTAACCATAGATAAACACCAAAACCTTAAGGACATAAATGAGCTTTTCATAGAAACTTTACACAACCTAAGTTTAGATCTAATCATTAAAAAGCCAACTAGATTAAACAACACATTAGATCTCTTCTTAACCAACAGACCTGGATTAGTAGTTGATTATGATATTATCCCTGGTCTATCAGACCATGAGATCATAAAAATACACAGTCAGATAAAAGCAGTAGCCAATACAAAACCCAAAAGAAAAATCTTACTCTGGAATAAATGTAACCTAACACAACTACACCAAGCTGCATTAAACTTTCAAGAAACATTCTTATTAGAAAAAGACATTAACCAACCAGTCGATGACCTCTGGAATTTCATTAAAAACCATCTTAAAAGCATTATAGAAAATCATATACCAACTAAATACACATCAAACAAAATAAATAAATGCTGGTTTAATAATAGACTAAAGAAGCTTTGTAAACAGAAGGAAAACCTATATAGAAAATTTAAAGAAACCAAGGCAGAAAGAGTTTACAAAAAGTATATAAAAATTAAACACCTAACCCAAAAAGTAAGCAGACAGCTGCAGAGTGAATACATAAACAATGTAATATCTAAAGAAAACAACAAAAACCTATGGTCATACATTAAGTCTAAGAAAATGGAAACAACAGGCATAGCGCCATTAAAAGATGAACATAACATAATACATAATGATAATGAAACTAAAGCAAGCATCCTAAACAAATACTTTGCATCAGCATTCTCAGCCCCAGGAGACAAAGACATAATTCTTAATTTGAACCAAGTAGACAACATAGAAGATTTAGTAGTACAAGAAAATGGAATTTAAAAACTATTATCCAACACCAAACCAAATAAAGCGTCTGGATCTGATGGTATTCCAGCTAGATTACTCAAAGAACTAAGCAATTAGCTAGCCCCAGTGTTCAAAATACTCTTTCAGGCATCGCTTAACCAGGGCAGAGTACCAAAGGACTGGAAAGAAGCTAATGTCACCCCCCTATTTAAAAAAGGAGAAAAATCTGATCCAGGAAACTACAGACCAGTATCACTTACCAGCATCACATGTAAAATCCTAGAACACATAATATGTAGCAACATCATAAACCACTTAGACAAACATAATGTCCTCACCCCATACCAACATGACTTTAGGAAATATAGATCATGTGAAACACAACTAATAGGACTAATTGATGATTTTTCAAAAAGTTTAGATAATAGTGAACAAATAGATGCTATCTTACTAGATTTTTCCAAGGCTTTTGACAAAGTTCACCACCATAGTTTGCTTAAAAAATTAAAATATTTCGGCATTGATGGTCCACTGCATCAGTGGATTAAAGATTTTCTGATAGGGAGAGAACAAACTGTAATAATAAATGGCTCTAAATCAACACCAATAACAGTAAACTCAGGTGTACCTCAAGGAACAGTCTAGGGTCCACTACTATTTTTAATTTACATAAATGATTTACCAAATTGCATTAGTTCAGGAACAAAAGTCAGATTATTTGCAGACGATTGCATAATATATAGAACAATAAAAACAATACAAGACACAGATATTTTACAAAGAGAATTAGATGAATTACAGAAATGGGAATCAAATTGGAGCATGTCTTTCCACCCAGAAAAATGTCAGTTGTTAAGAGTAACAAAAAAACTAAAACAAATTAATTCCACTTATCTTATTCATGGCAAACCAGTAACACAGACTAAAAGAACAAATTACCTAGGTGTTATAATAAATGAAAAACTGTCATGGAATCCACATATTGATGAAACTATAAAAAAATCAAACAAAGCATTTGGGTTTATTAAAAGAAATTTCTATAAATCAAATAAGAACATAAAACTAAAATGTTATTTAACCTTGGTTAGGCCAATAATAGAATATGCATCCACCGTTTGGGACCCCTCAACTCAAGAAAACACTAAGAAACTGGAACAAACACAAAATAGAGCAGTGAGATTCATAACAAACGAATATTCACATTTGACTAGAGTAACACCATTATTAAAATCACTAAATTTAGGAAGCCTTCAGGACAGAAGACTCAAAAGTAAAGTAGCAATTATACATAAAACACTGAACCATAATCTTCAAATACAAAAACAAAATCTAATAAAATACTCTGAAAGACACAAAGATAAAGGCACATTCCTCGTCCCATATGCTAGGACAAATTTGTACAAATACTCCTTCTTCCCTAGTGCTATTAGAGCATGGAATGGGTTGCCTGAGCTAGCCAGAAAAACCAGTGACTTGGCAGAATTTAAGTCATTGGTGAATATGCATGACTAAATGCATGACGCGTAGGACGTAATCATCTTCTTTTTTGAAGTAACGTCTGTATTATATAAGATTATATAAGGATTCGAACCCGGGATCCCCGGTTCGGAAGCCAAGCGCTTTACAGCTCAATCACCGCGCCTCCTGTTTAGGTTATAAAAGTACACATAATTAGTATAGGCCTTATTGCTTTAGTTATTAAAGTACACCTAATTAGGGTTGACTTATCTCATTGTTAAAGACATTCTTAAAACACAAATCCAGTGAATTGTCTTGTTGGACACTATCAAAGAAGCCATTGACAAAAGATAACTGTCAGGCTGTCCCTTTCATGGGCTGAACCCATACACTGATTTATTACCAATTAAGCACTCTTTTCTACCGAGCTGATATAAAGTCTGTCTGGTCCAAATCTTTGACATGTTTGTTTCTCCCACTTCCCATTCTCGGATCAGGATGAAACTTTGCACAATGTTGAATTTCAGGTAATGAATACATGTACATAAAATAAAGTTACACACGTTAGTTATTTAAATATCAACTCAAATACTGAAGCTTGACTGACTCGTCTATTAGTAACAGGGATCTTGATACTACAGGAGGATCCTTGGTATCACAATTCAAGACCGCATCACAAACGAAGAGATTAAAGGCAGGGTAACTAGAGCGATTGGACCTCACAATGACCTACTAACTAGGGTTAAAAAAACGGAAACTAAAACCACATTATAAGGTCTTCGTGGCTTGCAAAGACCTTCCTTCAGGGAACAGTACCAGGAAAAAGAAGAAGTGGCAGACAGAAAAAGCGGTGGGAATACACATACAAGAATGGACGGGCCTCCCATTGAAAGAGGTTCTATCCAAGGCAAAAGACAGAAAGGAATGGAGAAAGACGGTTGACAAATCGTGTATGGTGCTTCAACGGTCTAACATACTAAGGGAAAGGTGAAGGTGATCTAGTGTACCTCCAAGTGAGACAAAGAGAAAGAGGGAGAGAGAGAAAGAGAGAGGGAAAGAAAGAGAGAGACAGAGGGAGAGACAAGAGACGTTGAAGCATCAACGGGAAGGTGTTATAAAGCATGGGCGGCGAAAGATGTGTGTGTGTGTGGGGGGGGGGGATACTTTGTAATGCCTTGAATAGTAGGTAACTACGTCACTGACCTATGTGATCACGAAAAAGGTTTCTTTATGTTAAACCTGTCGCTTGATGTGACCACTCTATTGATCTTATTTCTCAATCTGGCCAAAGGTTCGTGTTTAATAGATATGTTTAGTAAATGACGGTCTCATGGCCGGCCAATTAGGCCCTCATCCCGTGAGACCTTCCAGTTTGGCGAGAAATGTCTCACAGCTGTCAACCTAAAGTGCACACATTTGGAATAATGTTTCTTGTGCAGAGCGCGAGCTGTTCAGCTTATTGCCTGCGCGGGCCAATCAAGTTGTGATTACAATTTTTTTTTAGGAGATATGCTCTAGTTTGAGACCTGGTTTAGAAAAGACAAAGTTACGGAGAAGTCTTTTCTTTTTTAGAAATAAAGCGTTGGTGTAATCGACATTCAATGTTTTGTGATTCAAAATCGATAGCTCGTAGAGCAGATTTGTTCCACATGGAGCGTGCAAGAATTCACTTGGAAAGTCTAGTATTCGTTTGTTTGTTGTTTTCTTGTTTTTTTTTTATTTTGTTTTTTTTAGGGGTCAGATTTTAACATTTCAATTTTAAAAAAGTAAAACATAGTGATGTGTATGTTGGTTGTCTTTTTATTTTGTTTACGGAAATAAATTCTTTTATTTTAAAAACTACCTTGATTCGTAATGGTTAATTTTCATTGTAGAGGGTTCATATTGACATATTGGAGCAGACATGAAAATAAGTTTATATAATGTTTTTTAGACTAATTAAAGAACAAATGCCAGGAAAAGAAGACAAATAGGTTTTTACTGTTACAACTCGACACCCAGGCTGGCCAAAATAAGGAAGTCCTCAATACTGTGAAGAGACAAAGGCTGAGCTGGTTTGGTCATATCTGTAAGACATGACTCGCCGTCAAAAGTCATCCTTCAAAGTTCAGAGAAAGCAGCAAGAAAGATAGTCCAAACAAAATCTGGCTGGACAATTGAAAAGAATGGACTTGTCTCTCTTGATATCCTACTAAGAACAACTGCTGACCGGGAAAAGTGGAGGGGTTGGGTTACTATGTCACTACTACGTTACTATGTCACTACTACGTTACTATGTCACTACTAGGTTACTATGTCACTACTAGGTTACTATGTTACTACTAGGTTACTATGTCAATACTACGTTACTATGTTACTACGACGGAAGTCAAGGGACAGATGAGCTTGAGATATCGCTGGTCAAACCACTGTTTCACCTCCAACTGACTCCAAAGAGAATTTTCTGTCAGGGTTTAACTTCCTTAGCCATAGAACTAAATCGCAAACATACCAGGCAGTGGCACAATAGCCTTATAAGTTTTGTGTGTGGGCTCCACAACGACGCCATGATAACTGTTCATATAAGAAGTATAGGGAACTAAAATACTGGGAACTAAAGTATAAGAAATACAAAATAGTGTAGGTTCAAAAAAGTGTAGGTTCAAGAAGTGTAGGTGTTAATAACAGTATCTTGTATAGTTATAAAAACTTTATAGCATTTGACAAGTTAGATGAATCGTCGTTCTGTACTAATTGAACTGTAACTGTATCTCTCCTTTCTGCAAAGTGGAATCAATTTGTTTATTTATAACTTAGGGATGACGGGAAGGTAGTATGATGGCTGATCGAAGACTGGCAGTTTTCATTTTGTTTTTTAGAAAGTTGTGTAGGCCACATAATACCCTGGTTAACCGTCGACAAATAGAATGGCCTGTACATCAGCTTCCCTGTAGATCTTTTGTATAGCTTCAATTTTTTCTACAATGTCATTTCTCTTGCTGTTGCTGCTGTTTCTATCTTGTTTGTTAGCAAAAACAAATTGTGAATCGATATACACTGGTAAGAATCGATTTCACTATCACAAGAAATACACTAATAAGAATCGATTTCACTTTCACACGAAATAAATTGGTTTAAAATCGATTTCACTATCACACGATATATTCTGGTAAGAATCGATTTCATTATCATATTTTCATTTATTCTGATTTTCGTAAGCCATTGCAACGTGTTCTAGAAAGTTGTGTCTTTGCTTTATGTGTCAACCTGCTTGTGTGTGTGTTTCTGTGTGTGACTGTAAAGTGTGAATTGCATCCATTATTTTATAAAATGTAATTTTTTCATGCATGCTAATTTAATGTAAACATTCGAGTTCTAGTCTAAAGCAATTGTTTATCACAGTATTAACCGGAATGACAACACAGAATAAGGAAAAATGGATACGATTTGAACACAAAAGTCGATCTATTATTTCTTGTCAAAGTGTTGACCGCAGCCGAAGATGAGTTCCAGTATTGATGAGATCTGAGACCCCAAACCGGTGTAGAAAAAATTCGTCCATAACAACTATCCTGGCTCTCTTGGCTCTTTCCATAACAAACAAAAAAAAGGCGTTTATCGGTTTTCAGACTTAACAAGCATAGTAAATACGTACTTACAACTTTATTTTAAGGGGGCGCGGCGGCTGATTGGTTAAGAAACAGATGACCTTAACCAGGATCTGAAAGGGAAACTTACTTTATTTTACAGTAGATTCTGTTTTCAATAAATTACATTCCTTCAGAAGAGAATTTAATGACATCATACGCGTAACCTTGTGTTGATCTAGTGGTGCATGTTAATAATAAACTTAAACCCATTAGTTTCCCTGGCTGATACAGGCTCTAAATGCGCTAAGGAAGACACTTATAAGTAGGCCTCTGTGTCCTGCCCTTACCACTAGAGGAGCTTAAAGACAGCTCAGCTGCATAAGGGGAGCGCTAACAGTATTTCTTTTTTTCGTCTGTTGCGGTGTTGCGTCGCTGGTAGGTCAATATGGTTGAAAAAACACTACTGTTTCATAGTATTTTATATAGATGGATATTACACACGGCCTGCGGGCCTTAGTTTGGGTATTACGGATCTATTGATTGGATTTAGATCTATATCAAACATGGTGAATGTGTTCCTTTCACAGTCTTTTATTTTCCACGTTAGTGGAAGTAGATTTTGACAATGGGTTTACCCTTTAAAGCCGACATATTCATATCTAATGCAAAATACTTCAAAACAGGTTTACCCGATTTGTGAAAAAGTTTCGTTCTTGAAAAGATATAAATTTAGCTTTTTTTAAAAAAAAGTTATATTGGGGCATCTCTGTTGTGGTGGGGGGGGGACATTAAACATACACTACGGTCTTCGCCTTGATCTAACGAACATTCATCCCAAATTTTATCAAGATTGGTCAAACGGTTTTGAATTCTATATGGGACACATACATACATACATACTGTTAAGACTTTGTAGTAGACTAAAGACAGTTAACTCACCGATTGTCAGGTCGCCGATATCCTTCTGGTTGCAGAAGCACAATCCACTACGAACAGTCAATACTCCAAGTAATAGAAATAATGTCACAGTTCTCCTCATCAAATGTACATACAACTATCCACAAAAACCGATTCAAGAAAAACAATCCTCCGTTGAAAACTCCGCGATCATAACTGCAGTTACATTACACATCAACACACTCGCTCAGCTCAGTTTCGTCTCCAAACATAAACAAAATTCAAAAAGTTCTCACGTGGGAAAAATGGTCAGTCGGGGGGAACAAGTTTACAACAATACATACATACATTATGATACATACATACATACATATATACATACATACTCCTTACATTATACTTAATATAAAATTCGCACACATTCAGCTGAGTACTTTACCAACATAAGGTAACCTTAATTCTTTTTTTTTTTACCCAGGTTGCATCAGTGATGTCCATAAAGGAACAAAAATTTCTTATTCTGAAGGCCAAACAGAAATGTTTTCGGGCGCAAAAAGAATGGGACGGAACAAACAGTAAGGGACAGTTAGATATTTTTTTTCTTAATTTATGTTGGATCTGGTAAGTGGGAAACATTAGCTCCATTATTTAGCCCTCAAACTCCTGAACTAAGCCCCATATCATGGTTAAGATTTTTTTATTTTGTTTTTATTTTGACCCTGACACAATTTACCAACCAAAAATTCCAGGTTTCTAAGGGGAAAAGTAAAACCATTTTTGTAACAGTTCACTTTTCAGAATCGTATTTTTTTCAATATCAGGCTCATTTATCCAGAAGCTTTTTTAACAGTGTATATCTACCAGAATCTAATAAAGTAAAAATAGGTTTAACAATAAAATACGGTGTTATAAAGTATTCTCCTGCATTTCGTTGTAGAACAACGGAGCATTCAGAATTCGTCCTTGCACTAAGATAAGATAAGATAAGATTGCACTAAATTAGTATTTCGTTAGTAATTCTTTACCTTCAAGAACTTCGTTCTTTCATCTCTTGCCTCGCATCAGTGAGCTTATCTTATCTTATATAATACAGACGTTACTTCAAAAAAGAAGATGATTACGTTCTTCGCGTCATGCATTTAGTCATGCATATTAACCAATGACTTAAATTCTGCCAAGTCACTGGTTTTATTGGCAAGCTCAGGCAACCCATTCCATGCTCTAATAGCACTAGGGAAGAAGGAGTATTTGTACAAATTTGTCCTAGCATATGGGACGAGGAATGTGCCTTTATCTTTGTGTCTTTCAGAGTATTTTATTAAATTTTGTTTTTGTATTTGAAGATTATGGTTCAGTGTTTTATGTATAATTGCTACTTTACTTTTGAGTCTTTTGTCCTGAAGGCTTTCTAAATTTAGTGATTTTACTAAAGGTGTTACTCTGGTTAAGTGTGAATATTCGTTTGTAATGAATCTCACTGCTCTATTTCGTGTCGGTTCCAGTTTCTTAATGTTATCTTGAGTTGAGGGGTCCCAAACGGAGGATGCATATTCTATTATTGGCCTAACCAAAGTTAAATAACATTTTAGTTTTAAGTTCTTATTTGATTTATAGAAATTTCTTTGAATAAACCCTAAGGCTTTGTTTGAGCTAAAGGGTTAAAGGTGAAACGAAATAGCAAAAACGTCCGTTGGAATTGAACTTCTAAGAATGAGGATTTTGGTACAGTGACTTATCTAGAGTACAATCTTTGGATTCAATTTAAAACTAATTGTAAACCTGTAAATGTGTTGAAAGTTTGATAATCAAATAGGCTTGGTGCTTGGATGATATCAAAGGGTGATAAAAAAAAAACACTCTGAAATCCTCTTAAAGTAAATGCGCCGTTAGAATTCTAAAAGACTTGAACAATTGTTGACTTAGTAACCCAACATAAGACAACAAGCAAAGCTCAAATGTATTCTGTGTTTCTCGGGTGATGAGTTTGATAGATTAGAAGCGATGTTATCCTGTTTGACTTGAGAACACTTTCCTGGTTCTGGTTTTATGGAAGCTGTTGATAATTATTCATGTATAGTCCTTGTCTGGATTGATCTATTTTTGATGTTTCTCCCTAAGAAGCGTACAAAAATAAAAAGTGATAGGCCTACTAATGTACCACAACAACATTACATGTCCACTCATGCACACACACTCACACACATACACTCACACACACACTCACACAGATACGCTCACAAATGTTCTACGTTATTCAGTATGACTGCAATTTTTTAAAGAAAATTTTTATTTCCAGGCTACACATTAATTAAAGATCACTCATTAAATGGTCGGAGGGATAAAACATTTTACAGAATAATGAAAACATTCCTGTTTAATATCGGGAAGAGTTAAATAACTAGAAAATATGACTCTGTGATTCAAGAGACAACGGATGACTCCAGAAATCTTTAGAATATGACTCTGTGATTCAATGGATGACTCCAGAAATCTATAGAATATGGCTCTGTGATTCAATGGATGACTCCAGAAATCTTTAGAATATGACTCTGTGATTCAATGGATGACTCCAGAAATCTTTAGAATATGACTCTGTGATTCAATGGATGACTCCAGAAATCTTTAGAATTGTTTTTTTTTTACAGTTCCTTTTTCAGCTTGCTAATTTTTCACGGGTTAAAAAAACAACAACAAAAAACAACACACACACACACACAAAACAGTATGGGTGTATGGATATGGATCTCGAGAACGGCCTCTTGATCACAATAAATGACCGATGTGTTAAATAATCTTAGTCTCCGATTTGGTTCAAAGTAATTGAAATTATGACTTTTGAATTTTGTTATGTTTTGCGTTAAATCGAAAAGATAGGCCTACTGCTTCTTTTGTAAATATAGTTCACCTTCACCTACCCATTAGAGCTGGGTGGACTCAGGGGCGCCCTAAAAATCCCGATATTCAAAATCCCAGTCTTCACCGAGATTCGAACCCATTACCCAAGTTTCGGAAGCCTTAACCACTCAGCCATCGCGCCCCCCTTCTCACTTAGATTTTGACGTAAATCTAATGTAGATTACATCTAGATTCTAGACCTAGAATTAGATCTAGACTAGATCTTTAGAGTTCTAAATCAGAAGTCTAGGTCTATTGTTAAATATTGTTAATTATACATAAAACACTGAACCAAAATCTTCAAATGCAAAAACAAAATTTAATAAAATACTCTGAAAGACACAAAAATAAAGGCACATTCCTCGTCCCATATGCTAGGACAAATTTGTACAAATACTCCTTCTCCCTAGTGCTATTAGAGCATGGAATGGGTTGCCTGAGCTAGCCAGAAAAACCAGTGACTTGGCAGAATTTAAGTCATTGGTGAATATGCATGACTAAATGCATGACGCGTAGGACGTAATCATCTTCTTTTTTGAAGTAACGTCTGTATTATATAAGATAAGATAAGATACCAAATTACCAATAAATAATCGTACAAGTATTTATTGCTCGCTGGCCAAATTGGTAACGTCTTAAGTTGGCGCAGTTAACCGTGTCAAATTCACCGGTTCGATATCCGTTTGAACAAAATATTTTTTTATTTTTTTAAATTTATTATATTTTAAGTTGTAAAATGGAGGTATTGTCTTTTTAACTAATGTATTTTTAAAATGTTTCTCTTGTTTATTGAACTGTTGATCTAGCTGTTTCTGTACACGTGTAACAATTAGTTCCTAGGTCATTCCTTGTTTTATACTGTGCTATCTAAACACTTTTTGCTCCTGGACAGTGACCAGCGAACCAATGTGCAACATGTCCTGGGATGGGTTGACGTGCTGGGATCCAACCCCTGGTGGGGTTATTGCTGAGAAGCCGTGTCCCAGTTATATCAGCGGATTTTATAAAAATGGTAAGCAGTTGAGGCTGGCTGAGTGATGTCCGAGAAACTTGGTTATCAACATGACAAAAGTCAGGCAAAGTTTAGTTGAAACATGATAAAAGTCAGACAAGGTTTAGTTGAAGTACATAAAGTACATATATAAAGAATAGAGAGAAACAGAGACAAATAGAGACAGAGAGTCACAGAGAGTGTTAGAAAGAGACAGAGACAGGCATAGACAGGCAAAAAGAGACAGAGAAAGACAATGAACAACAGGATATAGACAGTCAGCGAGAGAGTAATTTATACTATAACTTTTATTATTACATAACATTGTTTAAAATTTAGAGTTGAAATGTCAATACATTTCTACTCCAATTTTGCTAATGTATCATCCTAGAGGTGGCCAAGAGAACTTGTAATGAGAACGGAACCTGGTGGGTACATCCGACATTGAACCGAGAATGGACCAACTACTCCAACTGTTACCAGCCTTCTATTGATCTTAGTTTCCACACAGTAAGTTTTGGATCGAACAAAAGTTTAATTGACTAAGAAGAGATAGCATATCTACGAAGTGTATTCATTGTATAAATCTAGTTCTAGTTCAAAATACTTAAAAGCATGAAAAACTGGTTAAAATCTTCTTATAAATTGCAGACTTTTCTTCACAGAAGACTTTAATTAAGTCCTACCTTCGTGAGGTAAATGTGCAAGTAAATTAAATGTCTAGAGAAACCTAAATAAGTAGGTTTCATTACAAGGAAATCGAAAGCTGTATGTCAAAACGGATTTTTAAAAAGGTATGGGATCTAGGAAAGAAGGGATTCAATCGAGGACATAAAGTGACTGAAGATAGATCTAAACTCTCTACTCCGTATGCTGATCAGAAGAAAGTCCAGCTAGACCAAGTAAACAATGCGGACTTATTGATTGGACGCTTACATTTCACCTCTCTGGAAACAGACCAAATGTTGCTCGAGTCCATGTGGTGCTAAGACAATAATAATTAGGGCACGTGAGCATGGACTAGGTCAACAGAACCGGACATTAGAATGTTTAACTACTTCCTGTCCTGCTGTAACTGTGTTGGTGCAATGGTGTCGATGCGTATTGGTATCAAGAGTGAATGTGTCAAATAGGAATCATCTGATGTGGTTGAAAGAGTGAATGTGTCAAATAGGAATCATCTGATGTGATTGAAAGAGTGAATGTGTCAAATAGGAATCATCTGATGTGGTTGAAAGAGTGAATGTGTCAAATAGGAATCATCTGATGTGGTTGAAAGAGTGAATGTGTCAAATAGGAATCATCTGATGTGGTTGAAAGAGTGAATGTGTCAAATAGGAATCATCTGATGTGGTTGAAAGAGTGAATGTGTCAAATAGGAATCATCTGATGTGGTTGAAAGAGTGAATGTGTCAAATAGGAATCATCTGATGTGGTTGAAAGAGTGAATGTGTCAAATAGGAATCATCTGATGTGGTTGAAAGAGTGAATGTGTCAAATAGGAATCATCTGATGTGGTTGAAAGAGTGTATATTTGATGGTGTTATTGATGTTTCTGTAATTGTAATATTGGTGTATCTGTAATGATGTTATATGTTCAATGGCGATGTTTCCTGATATCAGAAAAAGTATGACGCTCCTCTTTATCTTTAAAGTTTTTATTATACTGCCACATAATACAAATTTCAAAGTCAATTACGTGTTTTTAAAACATATAAAACAGCATACATTACTAACATTTAGAGTCTAATTGTCTTTCATACTAATAAGTCTACTACAAAAACATGCATGCAAACGACGAGATTCGGAGAGTTGTTTACCTTCTATTTTAAGTAACCATGCGAGTAGGACGTGTCTCAACAAGCGAGGTACATATCATCCAGTGGAATACCAATGACATTGACGTCGAGACATTACCCGCTGGAGCTAACGTTACTAGATCTATTCTATCTGCTATTCACATAAGAACCATAAGAGTTTTTCCTGAAATCAAATATCAAGACTGTACAAAACTTTGCATTTGGTCTGAACAGTGTAAATGATTTGTTGAATTCAAAAGGTAGCCAAATTAGACTTGAGAAAGAAAAAAATGATTGTGGCAATAAGATGTACTTCTTTTTATGTATTTTATAGTTGACAATACACGAATTCAATTCAATGGTTGTTAACTGTGATACTTTTTGTGGAACAGGCTTTGGGCTACAAGTTAAAACTACTGTACACAATAGGCTACAGTTTTTCCATCGGAGCTCTTCTTGTTGCTATTGTCATCATGCTGTGTTGCAAGTAAGTTCTCATTTTGGTTTCCTTTTTAACATCGCACTTACCCCATCCCTCCTTCCCTGGTCCTTTCTAACTAAAACATGCTGTCAGTGACCCTTTGTCCATAATGCAACGTTACATGGCCCTTGTGTCAGAAAGAGTTATGTGCTGCCAGATTGCATATAGCCTTAGGGACAGTGAGGAAAATGTTCTTAGGACACATGGGAGAAGGCATCAGGTCTAGACGTCGTGGCGACATGTTCCAAAGTAGGTGGTATAATTTTATTTCCTTCGAACCTGGTTAATCGGACCAGATGGTTATTACAATCAAAACGATCGCGCCCCAATATGATTCTATGAACCAAAATCGACTGTATAATTTTTTTTTTAGTACTTTCGGACTAGGGTTTTTAATTTCGGGATCTAATTGCAACCTGATGGGGAAAAGTAAAGGCAGTTGGTCGGTGTACTTGTCACATGACACCCTCGTTAACCGTGGGCCACAGAACAGATGATCTTTATATCATCTCCGTATAGACCGCATGGTCTGAAAGGGGGAACTTAACCAACTATTTTCGGATTCGATTCGAAGAAGCTGCATCTTAGATTAATGAGATTCATCTGTATAGGATATCAGTTTATAATTTAGTATGTAGCTAGGTTAAAAATCTTTATTTTCAAATATGTATTTATCAGTGCCATTGCCTTTAAAATATCTATCTTTAAAAAAAACAAAACGTATGCTTATATTTTGTTTTGTACTATTGAGTTTTATCGCGCTAAAATGTGTATGATAGTTTACAAATATTCGAAAAATGGCAATGAACTATAATTAAGAGAATAATATTCCTTATCTTATCTTATCTTATCCTTTTATAATATAAATAGTTTCTGCAACCTGCGTATAATTTCACTTACGCCTAAATACTTTTAGATTGTATGTGGAACTAGGAATACCATATCTACTACATTAATAGACGAAAATAAAAGCAAATAATAAACAATGTTTTAGCTTGATTATAATTGCAATAGATCTCAAAAACGCCTTTGACGATTTTCCTGAAAATGTAACAGTTGTATATCGCTGTTAAAAGAATTACTAGCTTGTTGGTTTGACCGTTATAATTTTTCAAGTACAAAAAAATAAATGTAAATTTGGCTAGAAAACTAGACCTAGGTCTAGATCCAACATCAGTTATTAAAGGACTATCGCGTCCTTAAAAGAACTGTCGCATTCGAGAAATTCCGAATGTAAAGCGTTATAACCAGAATTCTTATTCAGAGATGAAGAGGGGGGGGGTAAAAAATGTTCCATAGTTTTTGAAACCATCTCTCTTTAAGTTGTATAAAGAAGCTAATGTCTTTTTTTTATATAAAAAAAAGGTATCTCTTGTTCTGCTTATTGGCTCTTGTGTTGAATGTTCATTCTTGGCTGTTACTGTCACATTTTCCAATCTTGTGTTGAATGTTCATTCCTGGCTGTTGCTGTCACATTTTCCAATCTTGTGTTGAATGTTCATTCCTGGCTGTTGCTGTCATATTTTCAAATCTTGTGTTGAATGTTCATTCCTGGCTGTTGCTGTCATATTTTCAATTCTTGTGTTGAATGTTCATTCCTTGCTCTTAATGTTTTGGTATTTCAGTAAAAAGGCTTAACAAAGATATAGCATCTTCACCTAATTCCTTTCTATAACACAAAATCCGTTTCACTGTGAATAACAATCCTAGATAGAAAATATTTACCAATATGGAGTTCTTTTCACAAATCTCTAAATTTGATCCCGTGAAACACAAACAATTCCTAGAGCTACTAACGTTAATTGCGTTTTGGTTCTTGAAATATTCTGTTTTACAACTTTGGTTTAAGTATTTTTGAAGTTAAATCCCTTATTTCCCACTCTAGACGTCTTCGTTCCAAGAGCAACACGCTGCACATCAACCTCTTTCTGACGTTCATCCTCAAAGCAGTCATCTCCTTCCTCAAGGACAGCCTCTTCGTGTCGCACTTAGGGCTCGAAAAAGATGTTCTGATAGCTTCTGATGGAAGCATTGAGTTTATACAGGATGACGATGTAAGTCCAACTATATAAGTTCAAAGGGATATTGATATTCAGTCCAAATCTATGAGTAGATAAAGCTTGAATCAGCCAGGACAACCAATGACTTAGACCTAGCAGAATTTAGATCTCTAATTTACTTTGCAGGACTAGATAAACACATTGATACACTTAGGACGGGGAGTCGCGGTGGCTGAGCATTAAAGCGCTTGGCTTCAGAACCGGGGATCCCGGAATCGAGTCCTGGTGAATACTGGGATTTTTAATTTCGGGATCTTTGGGCGCCTATGAGTCCACCCAGCTCTAATGGGTACCTGACATTATTTGGGGAAAAGTAAAGTTGGTTGGTCGTTGTGCATGCCATATAACATCTTCGTTAATCGTAAGCCACATAAACAGATGACCTTTACATCATCCGCCTTATAGACCACATGGTATGATAGGGGAACTTTACTTTTTTACTACGCTTAGGACGTAATTTATAAGAACAGATGAACCCAAAACTATAAGTAAATACAGGATGTGTATACAAGAAACGGCTCATTCCATATTCTAAGAATTGTTTTATTCTGTACAAACCTGTTCGCCTTTGTTTTTCTCCACAATCCTAAGCAGCTCCAAAGATTTGATATCACATCACATCAGAGCTTGCCCTGTACATGCTAGCTTTGTCTCTCCCAGTGCTTAGACTTAAAGTCCTACCGCGTCGTTTAGCACATAGGGCTACAAGATCTCTCCCAATACATCTACAAAGTGTCTAACGTGGTGAGGTATTTCTCTTCACAGCACTGGGAGTGCAAACTACTGATCACTATCTTCATATACAGTTCTAACGCGTGTAACATGTGGATCTTTTCGGAGGCTGTCTACTTGACCATGTTGGTGTACAGGCCGCTGACCACAGAGAGAAGAGGAGTCAAAGTGTACATAGTCTTAGGATGGTGTAAGATCTTTTTTTTTTACAATTATTAACACATGATTCTTACCGCAGCTCTCAGAGTTAGTTGTTGTGACTGTCACATCGTCCGAAGGTTTTATAGTTATGGAAAGTCAAAAAGTAATGGAAATGTAAGTGAGAAAGTAATGGAAATGTAAGTGAGAAAGTAATGGAAATGTAAGTCAGAAAGTAATAGAAATGTAAGTCAGAAAGTATTGGAAATATAAGTCAGAAAGTAATGGAAATGTAAGTCAGGAAGTAATGGAAATGTAAGTGAGAAAGTAATAGAAATGTAAGCCAGAAAGTAATGGAAATCTAAGTGAGAAAGTAATAGAAATATAGGCAGAAAGTAATAGAAATGTGAGAAAGTAATAGAAATGTAAGTCAGAAAGTATTGGAAATGTAAGACAGAAAGTAATAGAAATGTAAGTCAGGAAGTAATGGAAATGTAAGTGAGAAAGTAATGGAAATGTAAGTCAGAAAGTAATAGAAATGTAAGTCAGAAAGTAATAGAAATGTAAGTCAGAAAGTAATGGAAATGTAAGTAAGAAAGTAATGGAAATGTAAGTCAGAAAGTAATGGAAATGTAAGTGAGAAAGTAATGGAAATGTAAGTGAGAAAGTAATGGAAATGTCAGTGAGAAAGTAATGGAAATGTAAGTGAGAAAGTAATGGAAATGTAAGTGAGAAAGTAATGGAAATGTAAGTGAGAAAGTAATGGAAATGTAAGTGAGAAAGTAATGGAAATGTAAGTGAGAAAGTAATGGAAATGTAAGTCAGAAAGTAATGGAAATGTAAGTAAGAAAGTAATGGAAATGTAAGTCAGAAAGTATTGGAAATGTAAGACAGAAAGTAATAGTAATGTAAGTCTGAAAGTATTGGAAATGTAAGTGAGAAAGTAATTGAAATGTAAGTCAGAAAGTAATAGAAATGTAAGTGAGAAAGTAATGGAAATTTAAGTCAGAAAGTAATGGAAATGTAAGTGAGAAAGTAATGGAAATGTAAGTGAGAAAGTAATAGAAATGTAAGTCAGAAAGAAATATAAATGTAAGTCAGAAAGAAATAGAAATGTAAGCCAGAAAGTAATAGATATTCAAGCTCTACAGTAATATAGGCTACATGTAAACTTTAAAGCAATTATATTGTGCCAACGCATTGTTGATTTTTTAACCTACACATTTTATAACACTTTTCACCCCAAGATAACAGTTACAGATAACAATTCAACTTCGCTAAATCTTACACTTACCGCTCTACGGTAGATCTTACACTTACCGTCCTACGCTAAATCTTACACTTACCGTCCTACGGTATATCTTACACTTACCGTACTACGCTCTTACATTTGTCTTCCTACACGAATGCCTACACATGACATAATACTGTCATACCTCCACTAGATGTTTTGGCACTTTGAACGAGACATTGACGACTTGAATAGTTCTGAAAGTCCCACGTGATAAATATCCTTTTGTTTTCTAGACAGTCTCTCATGCTAGATCTCTCTGTGTTATGGTATTCTATTTTATTCTTCTGGATTAGTTTGACCTTTCTCTTTGATTTCTCGACCAACTACCCAGACATTATCGCCTTATCGATTGCCTGTGATCGGGATATAGATTCCTGATTGTAATAATGGTTTGAGGTCATGGTGACATTGAAGACTGTTGACATCGTTTCTTACCTTGTGTAGCCTGTGCCTATGTGTGTGCATTAGTTGTGTGTGCGTGTTTGTCTATTGGAGATAATGGGGGGAGGGGGGGAATGAACGAAAGAGGAAGAGTAAAAGAAAGAAGAGAAACAGAGAGAGGTGAGAAAAAGAGGAGATCAAAAACGTAGAGAGAGAGAGAGAGAGAGAGAGAGAGATGAGGATCCGTGTGACTTTTTTTTTTGGGGGGGGGGGAAGGAGGAGTTGAAAATATTTGTAAAAATTAATCGTTTTAAAAAAATTTTTAAATGAGAAATTCGAATGTAGTTTAAATGTCTCTGTGTCCTCAGCTTTGTCCTTTGTGTTGATAATTCCATGGATCATAGTCAAGGCTCTCTATGAAGACAGATTGTAAGTTGTGGTTTTGTTTTTCCTTGTTGTTAGCATTTATTAAGAACCTTCATATTGACATCTTGACATTTGTAGGGGACGTTGGTGTCGGGGTGAAACTGGGAGTGAATTTTGATGTCACCTTTTCAAAGACAATGTTTTTTTTTAAGCTAATCTGAATTTGAACTCTAAATCTCATGCCTCCATGACAGCACGAAATGAAAGCTACTGAGTCGTAGAACACATTTTTAAAATAGAAGTTTTTAGGGTTATCTTTGGTTGGTCTCAAATTATCAGCCAACAAGCTTATTCTCTGCTCAAAGCTTATCCCTTATTAGTATTAGCTTGTACTGTCTCTAAATCAAATAAAATTAATTCATAATTCGTCATTTTTTCGATTGATTCATGTGTTGTCATCGACAATGGATAATAGTGCAATTTGATTGTTTCAAGAAACAATTAACTTGATCCGATTATAATGGGAGAAAGTGGGAGAAATAACGTGTACAAGTTTTGTACGAGACAGGCAGAATGAGTTGATAGAAGCTTTTATATATTGCAATGGAGAAGAGGAGCTTACACATGCGATAGTTTGACCCCATTACTACTTATTAGATGTTTGCAAGATTCAGTGTGAACACAGACACACAAACACACACAAAGAATTCCCATTTAAGAATTAGAACTATAAACTTCCGCAACTATTAGCGTTCATCAAATTGATTTATTTCCAAACCATTCAATATAAAGTGATTTATTGATTTCTTTATTGTTTTTCTCATGCCAAACTTTCATTTTATGCTTGTTAAAATTGGATTATAACAAAATAAAAAAGCTGCTTCATTTTAAAACAAACATGATATTTTGATTTTAACTCATTTAAAAAGTTCTTGTATAATCACAGATAGCAATAATTCTTTCTTCAACAGTTGTTGGAATTTCCAGCATAATCTCGATTACTATTGGATACTTCGTGGATCTGGCGTTGGCGTTGTTGTGGCAAGTTTTATCCATGTTTTATCCATGTTTTATCTGTCTTCCCTTTTAAAAAAAATAATACTTTCGTATTTACATAGTGATTAGACTAATAGCTCAATCATTTCTTTACTTACTAGTTTAAATTTTAAACAAGTAATAATGAAAAACAACTTTGGCTTAACTAGTTCTACCTCCATTAACATTCCTTCGGTTTTCTTCTCCCACAGATAAACTTTTTTCTTTTCTTAAATATTTTTCGCAAGCTGTTTTTGAAGTTGCGTCAGAGTTCTAACCTCGGTGTCAGTGGGAAGTCTAAATATAGGTGAGTGACCATCCATTTTAGTTGTAACGTTGAGATTGTTATCCTTGACTGACCAGTAGGTCACTTGGGTTTGAGGTTAGAATTATAAAGCAAAGATTTTTTTTTTAAAGTAAAGAAGCAAAGTTACTATTGTATCTTTGGCAAAAGTAAGCGTGATTTAGTGAATGCAAGAGGAAAGAAAGATTGATGAAAGCAAAATGAAAGAAATGTTGAGTCATGAAGATGAAAAATTGAGTGATGAATGCAAGAGGAAAGAAATATTAAATGATGAAGAGGAAAGATTGAGTGATGAATGCAAGAGTAAAGAAAAATGGAGTGAATTCACTTGAAAAGAGAGATTGAATGAGTCAATGCATTAGTAAAGTCGTAAAGGGAATAAATAAAAGGCAAGAGGAAACGGTGACGGTAAGAATGTAGTACACGACGACAAAAGTCTATTTTTAAAATTGTGGGTGAATGATTTTGACTTACAATATGACTGACGAGCTTTTAGGAGGACTGAGTTACAGAGGTGCCCCCTCCCCCGTGAGCGCTATTAAGATTTATTCAGGCGCCATTTCGCTTTCACTGGCATAGCGGAAAGTACCTGGCAGCATTCTCTGGCAGCAGTTAGCCTCTGAGAGAAACAGTTCGAGAGCTCTTACAAAAACTGCGGGACAAACATTTGATACTCAAAGAAAAGCCAGCATACAACGGCTTTGTCTGCATAAAATTCGGGAAAATATGTAGGTCGCAGTTGGGTTTGCGTAGTTATGTGAAACACGGGACTCAGAGGTATCTTCGGGATTACACACAAAAATTAATTGTAAAGACTTTCTTTCAAATCCTAACAATAGTCTCCGTTTAAATTTTTCAATATTAGGGCCTACTGTTTTTAGGTTTAATTGTAAATTTAGTTTTATTTTTTAAAATACACATTATTATTGCTGAATTCACAACAAAAAGAAATCAAGCTAATGGGAACCTTGTGCTTCCTGCAGTCTGACAATATTAGAAATTTCAAACTTTAAATTAGCCAAAGGAAAGCGAAGGTCTCCTCTAGTGCCTACATCCAGTCTTTTTCTTTGCTTATTCATTAACTTTGTTAAGCACTAAATCTAGGTTATGTTTACTGAAAAGCTAAAACATAATTCCAATTTCGACCACAGTTTTGGAATTTTACTTAAACATTTAAATACAGCCACATCTCTGTTGTGCCTCCAGGGGTGTAGCTAGGAATTTCCATCGTTTGGGGGCCAAGGGGCTTAACATCTTTACGCTGCATTTTGCGTAATATTTAATTCAATTAATTAAAAAAGCACCAATTTGGCCCCCCCGTTAAATGGGGGCCAGGGGGATTTTCAAATTTCCCCCCTCCCTCACCTTAGCTACGCCACTGTGTGCATCTTATGTTTACATTCTTTTTACTGAAGACATAGTTTTGTAAATCTATTTTTTCATGCAACTCAATTTGAACGTCAGTAAAAACTCTTTAAAATAGATTTAATATCTCGATAAAAGAAAGAACAATCAATGAAAGTCAATCTCTTTCCTAGCAGTCGGAGGTTCGTTTCATTCATTTGTGTGAGATGCCCTTCCATGTCAAACAATTTTTTAGCCTGCTTTAAGTCATCGCCAACCGCTGAATCTTCCTGTGTCTCAAAAAAAAAGTATTTAAGAGCTTAAAAAAACGAGCCATAACAATTAACAATCCCATTTCGAAATCCAGCGAACTTACAACAAGAGTCTAACACCTTTTTTCATCGTTTGTTTCACAAAACTGTTGAAAGAAACGCCTATTTTCGGCATGGGTTTGTATTTTATTTACAGTTTTATAATTAGATTCAAATAGAAATGAAGTTGCGGGCTAAACTTTTCTTGTGTATCATAACTCACAAGGTGAATAGTGAATAGATTTGTTCTTTATTGTATATTACCTATGAAGTCTTTGTAGCGTCCAACCACTGATGGTACCCTATATGTCCTCATAAGCTACATAACTCGACAATTTTGAAATAATATTTCATCTCTTACAGAAAAAAAAGTATTTTTGTGTTACAAATGTTTAAAAATAAATTTAGTTTCAATCAATTTTTCAACAATATCATAACCTTTTTAAAAAGCTATGCATTTTTCTAAGAAGCCATTAAAAGATATCCTGCTTTCCCGTTTTTTATTTTTAATATTGTTTTAATTGTAGATTTTTATATTGCTCATGAATATTCTTAAATTATTTTTGGATATCGCTATGTTTGTGAAGCCGACTTTCATAACCTCATCTGAAAATGCCATCAAAGTAGAACTTACTTTTTTTTCTAGTGGCAATTCACTAAATCTCAAGGAAATATTACATGACATACCAGTGAGTTTGCGTAACATTTTATCAATGTTTTTTGTTTTTAAAAAGTTAAATTATTCTATTAAATGTTACCTGTAATGTTTTTTTCAATTAACATTTACATATCAATATATTAACATATGTAGATAAAATAAACTAAAATCTAAAAGGCGTATTACCTACTTTGTTTATCAAATCTTAAACGTTTATACGCGCGAGATCCAAGGACAATAGATACTCTCCGATCACAGCAAAAGAGTAAGAATTTAAAAATAGAAAATGGGATTCCCGAACTCAATTTCTAACGCTGTTTCTGTTCTTAAATTAGAAGCAAGTTAACTATAATTTGTCAATATTTAGTTTCCCAGCTTTACTGTTGAAGAATTTTTTAATTTGTTTTGTTTCAGAGCAACTTTAGTTTCTTCTTTTCGCCTTTATGTCCAGCGCCCCTTTACCGCCCCATTTTGTGCCCAGCGCCCCCCTACCGCCTCTTTGGTTCTCAGCGCCCCCCAAAATCTCGAAAACGCCCCCTAGGGGGCGATATCGCCCCCGTTGTAGACCACTGAGATAGATCTTTTGACAGGAATCCATTGATTTATTGACCTTGTGTCCTGGACCAGCCTTAATCGTCTGCTGATAAAAAAAAATCTAGAAAAATCTGATATATTTTCTTTACCCTTTGATAACCTTTACAAACAAAATTTGTCTACATTTAGAAACTATTTTTTATGAACTAATTTTTTTTTAAATGGCGCGAGTTTGAGATTTGCAAGACTGAAATGTCATTTTGTTTATTTTTTCCTTGTCAAGAAGCCAAACCAAATTGTAATGTTTTCTTCCCTGAATAAGAAAGCCCAGTCTGGCATATATTGTCCAACAGCGATATATGCAAATTTTACAGACTAGGGAAACAACGTGAGAAGAATCTGGCATACAAGGGCAGCTTCATCGATAGGTTGAGAGCACAGTATGAGAGTTAAAAAAGGGGGAAGTACAGAACGTGTGCTAAGTAAGGGGGCTTAAAAAACGTATACGAGTTAAAATAAGGGAGGTAAGCACTCAGAAGTCTTAATAGAAGATAGAGAAGAAAAAAACTCTCTTCGTGTCTGCTTTGTGACGTAATGTCTGATTCGTTAACCGTAACCAATCAATAGCCACGACACTTTAAACAGCTTGAATTTCCGTGTGGTGAGAATTCAGATGAGGAGTCTATAGCTTGACCAGTGTCCACTGGGCCTTTTCCCCCATTGTGTGATGAATGTTCCTAAAATAGTCGAAAACATGTCTCAGAAATGTGAAGGACTTTTCGCCCAATATTTGTTTTCTATGTGTCCCATGTTTTGTTCTTAACTACGTCGCGTCTCGAGTCTCAGAGAACGGTCGGGGGAAACCAGATGGTATTTTCTGGGGACTATTGTGTTGGAGCGACTTTATCTCTTTTTATATCTCATTCTTTTGTCAGGAGCATGGGTTCTCTAGTCTAGGAGGATGGTTGGGAGATTTTTATTTTCTGGGGACTTTTGTGCTAATAAGATAATACCTCTTCTTGTAATATTTTCCTGTCAGGTTGGCATAGCAACCACTGAACGAAGGGGTGCATTATCTTATCTTATCTTATATAATACAGACGTTACTTCAAAAAAGAAGATGATTACGTCCTACGCGTCATGCATTTAGTCATGTATATTAACCAATGACTTAAATTCTGCCAAGTCACTGGTTTTTCTGGCTAGCTCAGGCAACCCATTCCATGCTCTAATAGCACTAGGGAAGAAGGAGTATTTGTACAAATTTGTCCTAGCATATGGGACGAGGACATTGCGCCCGGCCCATGGACCATAAAAGATTATAGTTTATTACCTTTATGAAGACCTAGGCCTACCAGCATTAAATGTCTTGATACTTTTACTTGTCAACTAGAAAAACAATTTTAAGAAATACTTTTAACAATATAAGACTATACCTCCTTTATACAATCCAACAAGCGATTATTTTTATTTTAATAACTAATGAAT
Organism: Biomphalaria sudanica; assembly: GCA_036873155.1. Classification (NCBI taxonomy): domain Eukaryota; kingdom Metazoa; phylum Mollusca; class Gastropoda; family Planorbidae; genus Biomphalaria; species Biomphalaria sudanica. The sequence continues at coordinate 112,844 of JAZGLO010000419.1, read as the reverse complement.
GTTAGGTTTGAAAAAATGGTTCGGCAACAATAGACTTTGTAAGAGCAGCCTATAGAGCATACATTGATTATCTTGGCTCTGACTCAATAAAAATTTATGGACCATGTGGTAGTGTTTGTAGTTTTGATGCGGAGGCCATGGCGATCTGTAAAGCCTTAAAAGTCATTGGCTCTCAGCTCGGCGAGGGACATTTGAGGGAAACACAGGTTGTTGTGGTCACTACAGCCCTTTGCAAAGCCCTAGACCATGTCCCCCTATATCGACACTGTCATAATGGCTTCACAAAATTGGCCACCCAATTCACTTCGCCTAGGACCCTAAGTAAGGCCGGCCCTGCCACCAGGGAGGACTAACACCAGCTATTAAGAAGGCTGTGAGTTTCCATAATGCTCTGGCAACAATCCGAGAAGTCCCAAAAAAAAAAGCCCACTGAGTCTGGGAACACATGAGGCGCCCTGATCGCGCTTTCCCTTGGTGGAGGCTGTCCAAGTCTGAGCAAGCAATTATAGCACAGTGCACGATTAAATCTTACAGTATTGAGATATATTATTGTAAATGTGGACTTTTTACCCTTTGATAACCTTTGCTTTTTAAAGTATTTTATTTTTATATTTTGCATGTTTAACGTTTTAGAATCGAACCAAAGTAAACAAAACATTACCACCCACTAACTACATTTCTATTTCAAACTCAAATAAAACCGTTGTCTTTCTATTAAGGTAGAGCTCTTTTGTGTAGAAAACTGTTTTCCGAAACTTTCGTAAATTTTTTAAAAGCAACATAACATTTGTAAGTCAATGAATAATTATTCAAAAACAATGTTATTATTATTATTTTATATTACAAACCAACGAGTATTCATTTTCTGGCGCTGCCAGGGTCGAGTTTCGTTAAAGGGAAACAAAATTCATCGTAATCCCTTTATCAGTTTCTACTGAGAAATTTTCTGATGATGTGGCAGGTCTGCAGCAGCCCGAGTACGCGATTCTGCCTCAACCCGGCACTCGGTTGGAAATGATCACTTGAGGAAGTGATTAGGCCATAAATGAATAGCAAAGCAAAACTTCTGTGGGAATGTCTTAGACTAAAGGAATGCGAGAGCTTTTCCATTGCATAGTGCGGAGTTAAAAGATAATCCATGCGCCGTTCCTCAAGGTACCGTTATACGGTTAGCTTGGTAAAACATAAGAAAATGGCGGGGGTTCCCAGTGTGCTCGGCCTTCGACCATGTATTCTAGTCCATGCGCCCGGAGTGCCAGATATAATGGAAATAGCAATGTCTTACATAATCATTGACTTGGACCTCTTTCAGACAGAACGGTTTGTTCAAGCAGGCTTACACGCCTAGAGTTCGAAGAGCCTTCGGCTCAACTCTTTTGACAATCACACGGTCTGTAGCAGTGCCACCCTCTATCATTATTATTGTTATTATTATCATTATCTGGAGTACAAGATCTCTATCGGGTTAGTCAAAACGTATATTTTTTGTGTCATCCAGTTTGAATTTGAAATTTCATTTGCAGGAAACTGGCCAAGTTTATCCTGGTCCTGATCCCACTGTTTGGCATCATGTACATCATCTTTTATGTGGCCGTGCCGTCAAACTTTGAAGAGACGCAGTACAACTTGGCGTATCTTTATCTTGAGATGGGATACAACTCTTTTCAAGGGCTGCTACTTGCGTTATTGTTTTGTTTTCTCAATGAAGAGGTACAAATAAAGAGGGGGGGGGGAGAGGCAATGTTAAGAATTAGAGAATTAAATGGCTTGCTCAGTTAGTTTTCATGTTTTGTAAAATTGTTTTGTTTTTTTACATGTTTCGAGTGTTCCTTCAGATTCTGAATATAATTAGGCCTATATCCTAGCCAAAACCTCCCGCATAACGACGTGGGTTGGGAGCGGGCAGGGTTCGAATCTAAGATGTCTGAGACCACCGATCGACTGTCCAGAGCTCATACTACATGAGCAGGCAGTCATATTCCCCTGTGATAACAAATATATGTAGGAACTCAATTTCATCAAGTCGGTATTTCTTTCTACCATATGGAGGAATAAAGTGAATTTGGCGCATGCACGCATGCGCACTTTGAATGATGTCTAGGCTATATGAAGTCTCTCGAAATATGTGATCGGTAGCATATGACAAGATTTTCTGAATTAATGAGCACTAGCGGAACAATGTCTATGGGCTGCGCTGCTATGTGCTGACTGACGTGCCCGTCAAACGTCAAAATCCTTTTTTCTAATAATGACTTACTTTTGTTGCTAAAACACAAATGTAGGGCCAGCAAAGATATGTCTCTTACTTCACCAACCATTCTCAAACTCTGTATCCTTGGTAAGTAGATCTAGTAGAGCTTAGCTCACTCAACTGTAACAGTCTAGGTCTCGAGAAATAATATTTTCCATTTTCAACTTTTGTGTGACTAAATAGTTAGGTATCTGTAATCAAGAATCAAAGAAACTGCAGCGTTTTCATCTTTTTCTTTTCCATTGTCGGCCTACTCATCACATGCCATCCGTGGCCCTTTCTTCATACTTGCTCTCCTTGTGAGCCCATTCTGTGCTTTTTTCAAACTTTGGTATTGATCTTAAAAAGCTTATTGTCACTCTTACATATATTAATGTATCTTGAAAGTAGAAGACCTGCAGCTATATCCTGCCGTATATTGTAATAATTTTATCATGTATTACTTGAGACTCAACTTGAGAGGAACTGATGTTAATGTGTATTTTGTGGTTAAAATAAAAAGTATTATTATTTTAGACATGAACTAATATTTATTTTCTGGCACTGCTAAAGAAAAACCCTTGCCTGGGATCAAGAATTTTATTTAATGTCATTAGACATCTTAAATTAGTCATTCGTGTTGACATTGTGTTTATGTGTATGTGTTTGTAATGAGAATTATTCCCCTTGGTAAGAAAATTCATATTATTGTGTGTAACCTGTTTTATATGAGAGTGTGTTATTAAAGGGTATGATGTGCCCTGCGTCTGGCGTCGCTTATTGAGTTCAGTGTTCTTTAGTGTATCATTAAGCTTATAAGTGTATCATTATTTAAGCTAACATTTAGAAACAGCCTTATTAAAGAAGTTTCCATTAACATATGATTCAAAACGATCATTGTTTTAGATGTACAATTTTATTAATGGAATTTTTTTTTTCAATGTTATTTATGAATAGTAAATGCGTCCATCAATAGTTCAAATTTCACTTATTATTTCAGGTACATATTGAATTGAAGCGGGCGTGGCTCCGACACAAAAACAGAAGAATGGAGATGTCTATAATTAACAGATCCTTCAACAACTTCCACTCTTCAAACAGAAAGACAATGTCCTGCAACTCAAGAGATTACGATTCCAAAATTGGTATCTGTCCTACCTCGGGCCCAAAAGGCAAAGAGCTCTACCGCCTTAGAACTTTCTCTGTTTCCAGTGAGAATAATGAGCTCACTCGAGTTACGACATCCAACAGTTTCAAATGTCCACATCGCGTGTGTGCCCAGTTTGATGATAGTTCGCTCACTAGATATTGCAACATTAACCCGGTATTCCCGCAGTCGACTTGTGGGCCAAGGAATAACTCCCTTACAGGCAAGCTGGTGACAACCAAATTTGTAAACCCAGAAAGCATCCACCAAAAGACTTTGAATGGGCCCAACAATTTTTGCAGTCAAGATTTAAATCAAGAAAGTTCTAAAACACATCTTCTGACCCAAGAAGACAAGGAAGAGCAAGAAAAAGACTGAGCAAAGACCATAAAAAATCAACAAAAAAATGCCATCTACGGATGTAGGAAATGTCCTGAACTGTTTTTCCACTCACAAAGTTGTTAACACTAGTTTGTCTGCAGCTGTTGACAGATGTCTAGAGCAGTGTTCTTCATGTCTGTTTAATATTGAGAAGCTGTTTTCCACTCACCTTGTTGTCTACAGCTACTGGCAGCTCTCTAGATCTACGTTTCTCACAAATGAGCCTTCTTTTGAATAAAGATCCTCTAACATACGATCTAGTGTTATATGGAACTGTAAAAATATTCATACTAAGTCAAGACAAACAATGCTTTATGAATTTAACCCTAACTTTGTCTGCATGCAGAGAATTTAGCAGACTTGCAGTTTTGTAAACAAATATTAATTAAAGACTCCATATGTTCAAGTTTGTTTTTCAAACTTAGGGCCAAGTTAATTTAGGATCATTAAGCCTTTTTTGTTTTAATGCACTAACAAAATAAAAAATTGTATAGATGTATTGCTTCAATTAAAATTGAAATAAAATACCTGCCTTTTTTTTTTTTTTTTTTTTTTTTAAGTTCTATTGAATGATTTTTCAAACCAATGTAAAATTATGTTTTAAAATAATGTCTATGTATCTTAAAGGAGGATGGTGTAACAGAGATGCCCCCAGTAAGCGATATAAAGATAACTCTTGGGCCAATTAGCCCTCACTAGCATAGAGTTAAGTAGCTGGCAGCAGATGGCCTCTGCAAGAGGCAGCTCTCACAAAGGCTGTGTGACACACATTTAAGACCCAAAGAAGAGCCTTTATTGAAGACAGTCCCAGAAGATGACAGGAAAACTTAAATAGACCCCAGCGAACAACAGCTATGTCTGCACGAAATGAGGAAAAATATGGAGGTCACTACTGGATTTGCATGTTCAAGTGAAACACTGCACTCATTCTCAATCTTTGGAATCAAAGACATTGCCGTTATATGTATATACCAGTTTGCCTTTGATTTTAATTATAAACTGTTACTGAATGGATATTTAGCTCTAATTTAAATATTATGTTTAGAGACGTTATTGACTGATTTTGTATAAGTACAAAAAAGAAAAAAAATCCGGTATTTGAAGTGAGCTTGTGTTGATGGATGTATGTTGACATTCTTTTTTCCACTTCATGACATTGGATTCTTTTGAAAAAAAGATGCAATATTGTGTTTTAATAGCTGGCCATGGTTCAATGTACAAGAAATATGTAATGCCGAGTGCAATAGATTTCATTTTATTTCTTTAAATTTCTATCTTTTTTTGTTGTTGTAAAATATGTTTACAAAATGTGTATTTTTATAATTAATTAATACAGAAAAAATGCTTCACCAACACTAAGTAGGATATAATTTTTTTTAGAATTTTATTAAAAAATAACAAAGTTGTATTATATAACTGTTTCAAATGTTTGCTAAGATGAAACAAAAAATTAAACAAATAATAATACTATGGCATTTGATAGCAAAATATTAGATTTTCATAGATTTTATACTTGACAAACAGTGATAGATTCTGCTTTGGACATATTAGAATACTAAAAAAAATTTTTGGGGAAATTATCCAAATCAATTCCTTTGGCTCTTAAAATACAAATTTAATATTACATCACATTTGTTTTTAAATTATAACATTGCAACTCATATTTATAATTAAAAAAAAATAGAAAACTGAACAAGTACACAAAAAGAAAGAATTTCTCAAACTTCAACATTGTTTTTGTTCAAATGAACATACTTGTACATCATAACAATCTAGCAAGAGCATACATTTTTGATCCAATACAAGAATTTATCTTATAAATATTTATTTATCAATAACTGAATTTATAAATGTGTAAACAGGTTACATTAATTGGACAGTTTCGAGGCTTACATTTTTAAAAAGATTAACTAATTAAATTTATAACATTTTGTTCAACCAATGAAAGAGTTCCTATTTGAATAATAAAAAAAATATTACCATGTTACACAAGTATTAATTGTGTGTGTGTGTTTCAGAAGCAATATTACATTGTGCAATAACAATTATTTTTTTTCAGAGAAAAAAAAACAATACACAATGCCATATCACACAATGACAGACTATTTACACAACTATTTTGTTTTTTTTTATAAACCAGTGAGTCAAAATTACAGATCAGTTCCAACAAGTTACGCTAATTGTTTTCCTTTTCTTGGTTTCCTTGTGTTGTCATGTCTGATAAGAGCACCAGTAGATGTGTACCTCCCTCCTCCAAACATTTTGATCATTTCGTGGAACGTCAGTTTACACTGAAATATATTTGACGATGATATAATTTGTTATAATGATATAAGTCAACAAAAACATTAAAAACCCAATTCACATTACTTTTATAATTATACACACACCTATAAAAATTTAAAAATAAAAATCTGGGTACAAAATGCTAGCAAAAGCATTTATTTAATTGATGTCAAAAAGAAACAAAAAAACTAGAATTATAACATTAAAACCAATTTCTGTCACTTTTATAATTATGCACACATCTAGGAAATTTAAAAATGAAAATCTGGGTAGCAAGAATGTTTGAAAAAAAAGCAATTATTTAATCGAAGTCAATTTGACTATTTAAAACATTAGCATAAAATAGTTATAATGTTAAAAAATTGATAATAATAAGTTTAACACTACTTAATAACAACTTTATAATTTAAAACGTTTAAAGCTAGTGAACAGAAAACTTCTCACAGTTACCCAATTCCTCTCCCCACAAGTCCACAATAGCGTGTTGGAAGCTAATGTTGAAATGTGCCTTATGTTTCATGTTGAAATGTGTGTTATGTGAAATGTGTCTTATTTTTCATGTTGAAACATGTCTAATGTAAAATGTGTTTTATGTTTGATGTTGAAATGTGTATTATTTTTTATGTTAAATGTGTCTTATGTTTCATGTTGAAATGTGTCTAATGCTTGATGTTGAAATGTGTCTCATGTTTGATGTTGAAATGTATCTTATGTGAAATGTGTCTTATGTTTCATGTTGAGATGTGTCTTATCAGAAATGTGTATTATGTTTTATGCTGAAAAGTGTCTCATGCTTTAAACTTTAATATTTTGAGTTACCTTTTCATCCGGTAAACACTTCCCCAGTGCTTCCAACATTAATTTATCTTCAGCTACTGCTGTTTTAAAATCTGCCAATGATACTCTTCCATCATGATCACAATCCTGATAAATATTACAATAATTTTGCTATTGTAAAAATACGTAATATATGTATAATATGTAATTTTAAATGAAGAAATACATTTTAAATAGCTAACAACACTTAGAAAACAAATAATAATAATAAAAACCAAAGTCAATTTCAAAATCAATTTCATAGTGTTTCTGTTGGCTTATTGATCTATGATTTTAACAATGGTATTTTATTCTTAAAATTTAACCAAAATATATTCTTTTATGTGAAAAGAAAGAGTAAAAATAAAATGCCTACATTATATCGTCAATATTATCTTTCCAAATAGAGAAGAGATTGTTAATTAATGCTCTGTAAGATAGATCTTGCTGCATTGCTCCAAGGCTAAAAGCAATGATCCTAGTATAAATTGGAAGAACCTTTTGACAATATTTCTGAATGTTTAAAAACATTCCTAATAATATCAACCACTTTCCTGAATGAAGAATCTAGCATAAGAATAATGTTGATATAGAATGGCTAAGATCAATTAATAAAGGTTACCAACTCAGACCAATAATCAACAGTTTATTTAGATGGTGAGGATGATTGAGACAAAGTCATGGTGAGGATGATTGAGACAAAGTCATGGTGAGGATGATTGAGACAAAGTCATGGTGAGGATGATTGAGACAAAGTCATGGTGAGGATGATTGAGACAAAGTCATGGTGAGGATGATTGAGACAAAGTCATGGTGAGGATGATTGAGACAAAGTCATGGTGAGGATGATTGAGACAAAGTCATGGTGAGGATGATTGAGACAAAGTCATGGTGAGGATGATTGAGACAAAGTCATGGTGAGGGTGATTGAGACAAATTCATGGTGAGGATGATTGAGACAAAGTCATGGTGAGGATGATTGAGACAAAGTCATGGTGAGGATGATTGAGACAAAGTCATGGTGAGGATGATTGAGACAAAGTCATGGTGAGGATGATTGAGACAAAGTCATGGTGAGGATGATTGAGACAAAGTCATGGTGAGGATGATTGAGACAAAGTCATGGTGAGGATGATTGAGACAAAGTCATGGTGAGGATGATTGAGACAAAGTCATGGTGAGGATGATTGAGACAAAGTCATGGTGAGGATGATTGAGACAAAGTTATGGTGAGGATGATTGAGACAGTCATGGTGAGGATGATTTAGACAAAGTCAAGAAACTAAAATTATTATAGTTATGACTTAATATGTTTTCTGTTGTATGGGAGACTAGTTATAGAAAACAACATTATAGCCTTAAAACAATAATGAAAAATTAAAATGGTTTTATGATTCACTTTCATTGAGTTGAAAAATAATAAAATGTTAAATTTAAAATTATTTTAAATAGCAAAAATCAAATGGCAAAAAAAATTACCAATTTTTTCATGACTATTTCCACTAACTCTTTAACAAGTTCATCTGGATCTTCTTCTGTAGGAGCCTAAATAAAAATAAAATAATAATAAAGTATATCTTAGTTGCAATATTTTCTGCTGTTCTTAACAAATACATTGCAATAAATGTTGTAAACTGGAACCCACAGGGAAAGGCTGGGAGACCAAAGCAAACATGAAAGAGATGGGTAGACCAAGAAGCAAAGATGGCAGGATGGACATGGATCTAAATGAGGTGTACTGGCCAGAACAGCCTGATGGCAAAATGATGTTGTCGCTGTATGCGCCAATGGGAGTCAAAAGAATTAATAAAGGATGTATTAGTTAATACCATTGGTGTTTGAATTCACTCTTTAAATGTAATAAGTTATTTATGTTATAATTTAATGTTGTTCTGAAGTGTTTTATTTTTAAAAATGTAGAATTTTTTTTAATTTTTTTTTTATTTGTAACCTAGCAACTTATGAATGTCAGGTATTTGTATCTTTAAAAAAAAGTAATATAAAAATAATTTTAAAATTTCTTAAGCTCACACTATTTCCCTGATCTTTGCACTTACATATACATACATACATACATATTATACCTTAACTAGATGGAGGCGCAGTGGTAAAGGGGTCCCAATTTGGAATCCTGGTTGAGATTGGGATTTTGAAATTTGGGATCTTTGGGCACCTCTGAGTCCACCCAGCTCTAATGGGTATCTGACATTAGTTAGGGAAAAGTAAATGCAGTTGGTTGTTGGCAGGCCACATGACACCCTTGTTAACAGAGGGCCACAGAAACAGATGACATTTACATCATTAGCCCTATAAATCACAAGGTTTGAAAGGAATTTACCTTTACAAGACAAGATTTCAAGAGTTGAAACATTTCTTCTCTTACAATATAGCCATCATTATTCAAATCATATACATCAAAACATACTGCAATAAAAAATATAAAAAAATGGGAATAAACAGTATTTAATATCAATATTTTTTTTTAGATTGTTACAAACATATTATGAACAAAGCAGTCATCTAAATGAATTACAAAAATCTGAATGTTAGAGATATTACTTACACTGAATATGGTCATCTAAAGTACCATTGAGAAACTTGGCAATACCTATAACATAGTCTTCTTGCCGCAGCGTTCCACAAGATTTCTTATCAAATGCTCTAAAAACTTTGTTAGATAAAGAATTAATAAAACACTTTAAAAAATGAATTTTGTTTATATACAGTCAAGTAGCAGTAGTAATCGTAAAAAATTTTTAATAAGATTTTTAATTTAATACCTTTAAGAGAGCTATTAATTTATGAAAAAAAAAGGCATTTGGGATTGTCATGTCCTTTTACCCAGACTTCTATAAGCATATACAGATGAATGTCAAAGTCATAAGATTAGAACCCTATAGTAAACTTGCAGCATTTCAGAGCACTAATCACATGAATAACTAGTTTTCTAAAATTATCTAAATCTAAATAGCAGAACAGTGTTTGAGGAACCCCTTTCAGACTTTGCAATCTATGGGGACAGATGAAGTAAAACTTATTTATTTCTTTGGCTGACAGTTAATGAGGGTGTCATGTGGCTAGCACAATGACCAACAACTATTACTTCCCCAACATAAATCAGGTACTCATTAGAGTCGAGTGGACTGCTAAAGATCCTGAATCAAATCCAGTCTTCACCAGGATTCAACATTAAGACCCCTAAGTTCAGAAGCCTAGTGTGTGTATGAAGGGGTTGGAAAACTCTTAAATGTTCTACAGAACACCTTTTTGCTGTACCCTTTAATTTAGCCAATCAGAAGTTGTTTTTGTAAATACACTTACCCCCATCATAATTCTTCACCAACTGCCTAAGAACTCAATATTTTGACAAACACATGTTATATTCAAATAAAATTTTATTTTATTTGTCTTCTCTTTAATAGGTAAGACTTCATATTTGCAAACTGAAATATATTCCTCATCCAGAGAAGAAAAGTTATTGTTAAAAAATGAATTTTCCATACCTCTGTCCATAAGTATGTCATCTGTGATGTTGAAGAACCTGTTTAGTTCATCACGAAATTCTACCCTGTTAAGCTTTCCTTCTTCCTTTCGACACAGGTCATTAAATCTTTCCATTAAATGATTGACTTCTTCTCTTGATACTGCAAAGAGGAATTTTCAAATGTGTCCTTTGATAATTAATTTATATTTGAAAATAGAATTTATAAGCTGGCCTATTGTGAAGCTTATTGAATATGTCACTTATTTACTGTAATGATAACAGCATAATGGTCATATACTTTTTTATTTGTTTTTAAAATATTAAACTAAAATGTAACAGTTCAAATAAGTACTGTATCTTTTGCACATATAGCCCACAGGTTATACAAGTTTTTACAAATGAAGGGCAGCTGTGCAGGGTATACAAAGGTGTGGGGTTTATACAATTTATTTTTCTTATAAAGTTCAAATTACAAGAATACCCATGCTGCTGATGAAAAAACATACAAAAGATTACTATAAGATTTAGTGAGCCTACATTTGCCATAATTTCAGTAACATTTAATTTATTTAATGGGCTTGTTCTAGAAATTCCACAGTCTGTACTTTATCAAGCAGTTTAACTTAAGAGCTGCCATAGAGGGTCAAGAATTTGCACAGACAGGCTTTATCAAACTGCTCTGCTCTTTAGTACACTTATACACATAATTATACAGTGATTGTAACATATATGTCTGTTCAGGCTCCCAATATTGTGGATAGCAACTTTGGCATGATGTAAAGTTTCCCAGAGGGATTTTCAGAACTTATGATCTTATATTTATATTTTTTTTTTTCTAAAATTCTAGAAAAATTAATATTTAATTTAATACTATACAGACTATACTCATTTACTATAATATATAATGTGACTGTCTATAGTAGTCTATACTGAGCTAAATACTCTAAGTCTAATACTGAGGTTGCTAATTTAGTAATTAATAGATATAATTATAAAATTAATAGATCTAGATATAGGCCTACACATTTCAAACCATATCAAAATTAATTATAAATCTATATTAGATTTATATGTAATTGTAAATTGGTAGTGATGTAGTCTAAGTCTATATCTAGAAATAAATATTTACACTTAGTAATCCTTGCCAAATTAGTTATTATTTGCTCTTTAGACTCTCGGCTGTGTTTAGACGCCATTTTAAAACTAAGTGTTGCTATGTTTGTATACGCATGCGCATTAGACAAGCTTATCACTTACCTAGACATGACTTTTATTTTATTTCGTAAAGTTTTAAATTGTAAAATATTTTATTGATAGTCTACATATAATAGACTTATTAATTTTAAAGTATGAAATATATTTAAAGTATATTTTGAACTAAATCTATTAATTATTTAGGTCTATCTAGATCTTGTAGATCTAGTAGTAAAGTATCTTGGCTGCCTATATGTAGATTCTATATATATATTAATTTCGCATTTTTATTAAACCTGCATCATGGCCGATGTCGACTCATTACATGATTTGTCCGATGCTGATGGTGACCCAAGTGCCGTAGAAGCTGATGCAGAAGACGAAGAAGCAAACGAGGAAAGGTATCAGATTAGAGTCTATGAATTTTCCACAATATTTGGGTCCCCATTTGTTATGCTTTTGACAGAAATCTAGTGTAGAATCTAGAAGATAATAGATATAGTATTATAGACTACATCGATGTTTTTTAAACTTTTAAAGTTTATTATTTAGATCTACTATCTAGAGAGGAGGTTCTTATATTTTGAACATTACACTACATCGAATTCTCCTTTCTGAACGGGTCGCTTTTTTTTTTTTTGTAATTCATTTGTTTTTATGTTTGGAGCTAAAAACGACGTTTCAAGACTGCACATGTCCAATTTTAGATAACTTCTGGTAATTTTGTTCCGTTTTTCCAAATCATATGCCTGTGAGATGGCAGTTATTTAGATTCTCGGTAACCATGTATGTGAAGCTGTTGTTTTAACCTCCCCCGGCAGTTCATACCCATATAAAGGACGAAGGCTATATTATGATCCTGTTTGATCGTAGGCTGATGGGCATATCAAAATAAGCTTAAAAACATCTTTAGAAAGACATTCCAATCACATGTATACTGTTAGCTGTTAAATAAAATTTAAAAAGGGGGTGTCCAAACAAATAATAATGAATTCAGCTCATTCTCCTTTTTGAACACAGCAAAATCGTAATAAGAAATATTATTGGGATAAATAAATCTATGATTTTTTCAATGGATAAACATGACCTAGATCGAGATATTTAGAATATATACTAATAAATGAAAAGAAAAGTGCAGGCTGCTAATTTGAAGCCAGAGACCATGACCACTTTATGTGATCACGCAATATAAGCTGGCGGTGAGGAGAGGTATACACTCAGCATATAGTGTCACAAACTATCCAACAGGCAGTGGAGGGAAGGGGGACAGAGTCATGAGAAGAATTAAAATGGGAGGGAGGAGATGTTAAGGTGTCACAAAACGAACATCCAAATTATGAAAACAAGAAGAGGGTCCTTGGATGGGAATTGAAAGACAGAGAGAAAATACAAGTAGCCTGGTTGAAAATATCATGTTTATTAAATTAAAATAATTAATTTATAGTTCTATAATCTATATAAATTTATTTCTGTCTGTTTCTACACATAGATTATACAGGTATTTAAATAAATAAACTATATACAATATATATATATATATTATATAAATTTAATAATATATATATAGAAAGAGAGAGTATATGAGGAAATAGACTATAAATACATATTGCAAAAGTGAATCTACTTCTTTTACTACAATCTAAATAATTTTTAAGTAACACAGATATAATTTATTAGCAATTACATAGTGGTGTTCAACACCGGTGCTCACTGCGTTCAAAATAGGAGCATGAAGTGACCAACTTTATTTTAAAATAAAATCTTGACTATGAGTGGTAATTCAATGAAACACAGCTATTTTTATAGTCCTTTAGTTGAACAATAAGAATCTGCATTCAGTTTTTTTGTAAGTTAAACCTTCACCAAAAAAAATAAAAAAATTTACCTAGTTCCCGAAAGTCTGTGTTCAGTTATAAGAATCTACCATAGATCTATAACTTAAAACTAGCGACCAGCATCAGAAAAATAAATCTGATCTAGATCTAGATCTATCTAATAATCTATTCAGTTGAGCTATTCAGTTAATCATAAGACTTTTGATAAGTCAAGTTTGAAATTATGTTAATAAGTTAATAAGACTCTCACTGAGTTAATCAGATAATCTAAAGTCTAGAATCTAGATAGTAGAGTAAAGCTGCCTTATCAAAAACCCCATTTTAGGCATTTTATATTCCCTGTCGGCTATCTGTTGGTAGGGATGTTGCAATTTTTTTCAGAAAAATTAAGAATATTGTTGTTTTGATATGTTGTAGATTTGAAAGAGCCTTCTAAATTTATATGAATTATGTATTTATGATTGCTGGTTGAAAGAAAATAAATTTAATAATATATGTGCGCTTGTCCTTATCATAGCAACCAATGGGCACGATGTGAGGAAATTTGAATGTGTTGAATAAATATGCTTGCCATTTCTTATATATTAATCAACTAGTCCAAAAACATGTTTCAAAGGAAAGTTTATTGTTATTAAAATATCTGAACACTAAGCTGCATATTATATACTCATTAGATCTAAATCTACATCTATTTTAAAAATGCGTAACTGCAGAAATAAATCAATGTCAGCCATTTTGACATCATTTCAGTCTAAGAGTTTTTTTCAACTGCTATAATAATTCAACCTATCAGAAAATTATTTGATGTCACATGACCAATCTGACCAATCACTATTATCTTGGCATGTAAACAAGATGGCTAAAATTACAATGGCCTCCAGCATTGGATTTCACTGCTAAATATTAAAAATTAATAGCATCCAATTTTTGATTCACGTTGCCCCTGCTGCAAGGAAAAAGGGGAAACCGTGCCTCATATTCTGTTTGACTGCCCCAGACTTGCTGATCTCAGTCTCGACAGGTCTGGGAAACCCAAAATTCTCGACCTGTATGGCGACATTTATGCACTACGCAAGACAGCAGGGCTTTTGCAAAGAAAGAGAGGATTTGAGCCTCTCAAGCCCTCACTCTAATGGAGTTTGATGATGATGATGATGTGATAAGTAAAGCACTGAAATTTAGCCAGAAAAATGCTCTACTGTACTGGAGAGTCAAAAGGCGTGGGAATGTTGAGCTTTTTAAACTATACACAGGGAAATTGAACCTTTATTTAAGTCTAATAAAAAATAACTTTCTACTCCACTTGGGAAAGCGTAATTTCATTCCCGGAAGCCATTTTTATTGGTCAATCAAAACTTTCTTTTACAGAGAAGTATTCAATTAATAGGTTTAAAAAAGTGTGCCTTTAAGGTGTGTCAAAAAATGTCAGAAAAAAGTCAAAACAGTTCTTTGACTTAATAAAAGGGGTGTGTCACCGGATATTGTAACATCGCTACTATTGGACATTCACCATATTTTTATCACAACAACGTCTTTATTTTGATGTTCATTACAAAAACACTGTGGACAGTGTGGTAGATCTAGTATGTTATGCAATCCATTTTTCTATTTTTTAAACATTTAGCGTTGTATTCCTGTGCAAGTGTCCTCCAGATGTCTTGTTCTGAAATTGCCTCCTTTAAACAGGTGCTCAAGTTGTGTCTAAGCTAGGTAGTTGCACCAATAAGCTGGTGTTTAAAGTGTTTCTGTGGGACAACTGTTATGTTGATCACATTTCAGCTCACCAAAAATATATATTATAATAAATAAATCTAGAAGAATTGTATGCATTTTGATATCAGCCAGCTGTCACTATAATAGGCCGATATGGTATCATTTTCTTGCATAGACATCTTTTACATTTGCCCTTAACTATATCTATTGTATTTTGAGTTTGATAATAAAATGAAAGAGTTGTAATGTGTTATATTGATTCTATAGATCTATAAATAGTTTTCAATTAAATAGGAATTAAAAATTGCACAGTTTTTAATCTGTTAATCTTAAATGTCTTAATTACATAATTGTTTTGTTTTTAATTAATTAATAGCTTTTAAGAGATAGTATAAGAAAAGTTATTCTTTTCTCTTTTTAGTGTTGATCCATCACAGCGTAAGAAAAGTAAGAAGAAGAAGCGAAAAGCTAAAGATACAGGGAGATCTAGTGGGGACTCCGATAATCAGATTCATGAGGTTATGGAACACCAATGCTTAGAAGTTCCAGACAATGTCTCTCTCTCACAGTCTGGAATGGAGGCTGATTCTGAAAGTCAAGGCTCCCAAGACTCCAAAGCTGAGGATGCACTGTCTGAACCTTGTAGTACTGATAAAGGCAAAGCAAAGTCAACAGTTGAAGCTCAGGTAAGATAAAGATAGGTCACAGTATGTTGTTCTTTAAGAAGGAACTGGATCCACTGACACTTTAGACAGCTCTACAAAGTGACAGAAAGCTTGATGGAGTCCCTGGCAGTAGAAAAAGAAAGCCTTTCTTATAGAACAACATAAAAAAAAAACGTTTTACAATTAAAAAAAAAAAGGGACGCCTTTTATAAGCTATCTCAACATGACCAACGCAAAATCTTTTGTCACAGAACCAGACACAACAGAATGAGACAACATATGTTCGGAAGCTTAAAGTCAGAACTAGCAAGACTTGCCCTTGTGGAGCATCACAGAGAGGCCCAAACAAGAATCTGGCTCCAAAACCCTTCTATAGAAGAAAAACTATACTGAGAACTGCCTGACCTGGAAACCACTGCACAGTTCATCTTAGATATAGGATTACTAATCTGAACCCTTCGACATGAAAAAGGCGAATAAAGAAGAAGAAGAAAAAACAGTTGTGGAGCTCATTACTGAAACAGTTGTTATTTCCTTGCACTATTTCTTTTTAAACGATTTACGTGTCTTTTGATGTGCAGGTAGTTGATGTTACTTTTTTAGTCATTTAGTGTACTACTCAATTTCAGGTATATTTAGTATATTTTTTTTTATAGGCTAGTTCAATACATAGAGAAAAAAAACAACTCTTTTTAATATAATGCCTTTGTTTCAGAAGATGGCCAACATAACCCAAATTCAGAATGCTCTGGAACTGCTGGCACTACCACAGGGAGCAGCCCCTAAAAGTTTAGATGAAGCTAAAAAGAAAAAATATCAGTTTTGGGAAACACAGCCTGTACCTAAATTTGGTGGTATGTGGTAGTTAATCTGGCTAAAAGTAATGTATTCATTTTGTACAATTTTTTCTGTGTTTAATTACTATGTCAAATACAATTTTTATAAATTTAATTTTTTTTTAGTTATGAAATTTCTCAAACTAATCAAAGTAGTGTATGACCCATCATACTGTACATTTCTCATTTCTTTTAATTTTTTGGAAACGGTCATAGTTTTTCTACACATATTAACCCTTTCTAGATGAAGACATAACTGTAAATGAGGAGATAGAGAAAGATAAGTCACCTTCTGAAATTAGATCAGAGCCGCTGACATTGCCTGCTGGTTTTGTGTGGGATACATTAGACATAAGTGATCCACTTATAGTAAGTAGTTGGCTTTTTTTTTTTTTTATGTAATTGTAACATTCAGGATTATGTGTCATAAGCCTTCTTTTATTTGCTTTGTATTGTAATTTTTTACTTTTGTCTTCATGTTTCAGCTGAAAGAGCTCTATACCTTACTGAATGAAAACTATGTTGAAGATGATGATAATATGTTTCGTTTTGATTACTCACCAGAATTTCTTCAGTGGTAATGGACATTAAAAAAAAATTTTCTTTAGTATAGCATAGTATAGTGATGCATACATGCATATATTTGTCATTCTAAAATTTCTAAATTCTAATACGTTTTGTTTTTACTTTATTTTTTATGCAAATTTTTTAGGCTTGCAGGGGGAGATTCTGGAGAGGTTTTCAAAAATACTTTGGGTGTGAAATGTTAAATAAACACTTGCTCCTAGGTTATTTTTTGGTCTCCTTAAAGTATTTCTCTGCTTTATTCAAATGTATAATGTAAGTAAATATATTTACATTGTACCTTATTTTGTATCACCAAACCTAGGGCTCTTCAGCCTCCTGGATGGCTAAGAGACTGGCACTGTGGTGTAAGAGTTATCAAAAGTAAAAAACTGGTTGGCTTCATAAGTGCTGTACCTGCTCATATTAAAATTTATGACAAGTAGGTTTTATTACTTTATATAGTTATCCAATAGATGACTTTAAAAAATATTTTTAGTAATTATTGCTGAATATCTTAATATTTTTTTTTTTTTTGTGCTCAATACTTGTGAAATAAATGAATTTTTTTTAGATCCAAAAAGATGGTAGAGATCAACTTTCTTTGTGTTCACAAGAAGCTTCGAGCTAAACGTGTGGCTCCAGTGTTGATCAAAGAGATCACAAGACGTGTTCACCAGCAGGGTCTGTTTCAGGCTGTGTACACTGCTGGTGTTGTGCTTCCCAAGCCTGTGGCATCCTGCAGGTAAATTGACTCTAAATATTTTCTGGGGTAATATTTTCATTTGTTTGTATTCACATCTAGATGGTAGTCAGTTAACACCCTATAATCATTGGTTTCTATCAGGTACTGGCACAGATCTCTAAATCCTAGAAAGTTGATAGAAGTTAAGTTTTCTCATTTAAGTCGAAACATGACTATGCAGCGGACTCTGAAGCTTTATAAACTTCCTGATGTAAGCTATGAATTTTTTTTTTCTCCTATAAAGACAGTATCATGTTTGTATTTAAGAAATATTTATCGTATGAAACTACTTTAAAAGTATTTGTTTTTTGTTTTAATAAATGTTTCTACTTGCAGCACCCAAAGACCCCAGGTTTTAGGAAGCTAACACCTTCAGATGTTCCAGAGGCATACCAGTTGCTTAAAAAAGTAGGAACAAATGAACTTTTTTTTTATTATTTTGATATAAATATTTTTAGTTTTAGCTTTACAAGGTTAATAGCAAAATAATTTTTGTTTTATTTTTGTAATAATTTTTTTTCCCACATGTAGGCATAAATATGAGGTTTGATATTTTAATTATATTATAGCAGTTTTAATATTATATATACGCCTTTTGGTTAAAGATGACCACTATCTTCTTGCTTAGAAGTCTGATCCACAGTGCTCGGAACATTCCACCACCCTTGCTAGGTGACAGCTGAAAGCCCAGATAGTTTTCTATGGTGACAAGTGCACCATGCAGCCACATTTAGACTTCATATACTAGATGGTGACAGACCACATTTTTCACCAGTTGAATGCTCCCAGTTGAGTCACTTTCTAGGGTGTGGCTGTTGTCATTTGCTGACTGCTAATCGGAATGAGCTGAGCTTCAAGTGGAGAATCAGCTGCTTGTAAAGCCTGGCTACTCAGTTGATAGAAGTACTTCTCCTAAAACTTCTCCTAAAGAACCCCCTAAACACAAATGTTACAGATAAAGCTTTACATTGATGACTTAAAGTGTTTGTGTTAACTAACCATTGTTTTTTTTTAAGTTCATGAAGAGGTATGATCTAGCCCCTTTGTTTAAAGAAGAAGAGTTTCGTCATTGGTTTATTCCAAGAGATGGAATAATAAATAGCTATGTGGTGGAGGTAAACAATATTCCTTTTTTTTTTCCCATGTACCCGTATTTAAGAATTCTCAATAGCTTAACAGTCAAAATTTTTTTAAAGATATTAGTTATGTATAATATCCAATAAATTATAACAACCAGCTAATTAAAATATTTAGCTACAACTGTACAATTCCTAAACAAACTTTTTTCTATTGTTTCAGACAAACGGCAAATTGACAGATTTTGTAAGCTTTTATTCCCTTCCATCCACTATTATGCATCATCCAGTGCACAAATCTCTGCGTGCTGCATATTCCTTTTACAATGCTAGTTTTAAGACTCCATGGCTGGATCTCATGCAGGATACACTTATTGAAGCTAAAAATGTAAGTGGATAACTAGCTTCATGAAATGATATTCACTATCTATTTGAAGAAGAAACTTACTTAGAGAACTTACTGTTCTCTACCTTGATATCTGTATCCTAAACTTTTGCTTCTTTTATGTCTTTAGATGGGATTTGATGTGTTTAATGCCTTGGATTTGATGGACAACAAAGACTTTCTTGAAAAGTTAAAGTTTGGTGTGGGGGATGGGTTTTTGCAGTATTATCTTTATAACTGGAAGTGTCCCCATATGGAAACCAATCAGGTAATCTATGCATTATTAAAATGTGTTGTATTTCTTAGTGTTGACCAATTTATACAATGTAATCCTTTTTCAGCATTATATTATGCATTGTTGTGTCTTTAACTTACTCTTCACAAGATTGTCTACTGTTCTGCATTAAGCAAAACTCAATATAACCGCTCACAAGTTTCTCCTCTGTTGTGCTAAATCCAAAAATGATTTTTTTGCTTGTTTTAGTCTGATACTAAATGAAAACACAAAATCTAAGACTCACTTTGTATTTTACATTTCCTCCTGTCCTACACACCAAAGTCAAATATATTTGATTAGGTATAGATCTAGATTGAATAGGCTTCTTGTTCAGTACTTCTTAAGTGAAATAGATAATAAATCTAGATAAGATTTAAACCTACATGTAGATCTCACCTCTATATCTGTTTATGTTTTATATCATAATGTTTTTATTTATTTTTACTTTTGTGCAGGTTGGCCTGGTGTTACAATGATGACAAAATGACTTAGAAAATCTATATGATTGATGATGTTTGTGGATGACTGAGACATCTGTGATAAGAGCTCAGAACATAAAAGTAAATGTTCCTTTAAGTCAATAAAACTTTTGGGTGAATGAATTGCAAGTACTATTTTTGTTGTAATGACTTCATCATTTATATATTTTATAGTGTTTTGTTTGCGTGTGAAAAGTAATATATATGTGGTGTTTGAAGTCTTTTTTTGTTTTTTCCCTATAGATTATAGAGATCATCTGAATGTTTGAAAGATTTAATCTTGGTTGTCTGTTTTATGCTCATTTTAAAACCAGTTGTGACAGAGTTTCTTTTTTATACAGAGTGTACTGTGTAGCATACACTATTTTTTTTTTTTTTTACACCGCCTAGTTCTGTTACAACTTTTCCTATTCTTAATCCACTATCATCAGCATTTATCAAAGTTTCAAGATAAAATCATAATCTTATTATTATAGATTCTCAAACTTGTACTTTCATATACAGTGTTTTATGTGACAATATGGCTGTGTGAAACAAATTGTGAGATAAAACTTTCGTCAGTCATCAAAAGTTAAAAGGTTAATGAATTCATCGTTGTTTTATGTTTTTATATCATCTGTAATACCTGAATATGTGGGCAAATCAAGTTTTCATTATTTCATATGCCAATCAATTTTGCATCTTTTTTTTTCCCTTTGTAAATGGTCTTGTTTCCTATGAGGTAACAAATGTGACATGGTTTTATTTATAATTAGTCAAAAGAATTTTAAATACTTGTTAATGTTTCTATTCACTAATAACCACTTCAAGTGGTCGTGCAAGCTATCACTTGAATTGTGTAAAATATTACTTTGTGTAAAATATTACTTGAAAGTAAATAAGGTAAACTTAAGATACCTGTAGTTTTCTTAAATCTAATACATACGTCCAGAGCTGAATGGTCAATTACCATGGATACGGTAATGAGAAAAATCATTGTGCTGACCAATTCTTAAATATTAAAACAAGAATAGCCAGTACTGAATTCAGCATTAATTGTGAACTGCTTCATGTATTGGACTAATGAGGACAGCTTATTTTCTTTTTGTCAGAAATGTCATTTTATGCAAGCCAGTGTATATAATGAAAATGTGGAAACAAGAGATGAAAGATAATAGACCATTATAGGTTATTTTAAAAAAAATTTTTTACATTTGCTTTTGTACCGGGTATTTGTAAATTTATTAAAAATGATTTTAAAATAATCAAGTTTAGGCTTCGTATTATTCAAGATTACACCAATTCAATATCACAGTTATGATGAGCATTCTATAACTAAAGACTATACTGGTTTAAATGCTGGACACATTAATTGGACATTCAGACAATATTGCAAAGCATTTGAATATATCTATTGTTTGAAAAGCTTTTGTAATTGTAGACTTGATATTTTTTCAGTTCATTCATATTTGTGTTACTATATTTTACTCAATTCTAGCATATTCTCTAGTGTATCAAAAATATAGTTCACAATTAGCTATTCCTTAGCATCCCATGTTATTTTCAAGAACAACTTTCTATTCTCTTTGTGCTAGTTTACATTAATGTAGCTTTAAAATAAAAGCTTCAAAATATGCTGTATATTTGATTGCTTGTCACTATGCTATTTAACCATTAATTATTTTTTTACTGTGTGTCCATAAATTATTTATAAATAATGCATTTATTGTGTTATTTTCATTCATTTACATTTTTAAAATGTATAGAAACAGAAGAAATGTGGCAAGCATGGACATTAGAGATAAACAAAAGATTTATTTATACATATTTTTTTTTTCCATTTCATGTTTTCTAAGTCATCTATTGCAGTAATATTTTTTTTTTATTTTTTTTTAACTACGTTCTGTCAAGCAGTGACAATAGATTGTTATTTGTGTGAATGTAAACTTGTATTGTTCTAAGCTCAATCCTGAATTACTGTGTTTATATCATCACAGAGCATTAGTACTACCCTTAAATCAAAATTGTAACACAGTTGACTATTTAAATTAACAATGATGTTAATAAGGTAACAAGTAAGGGTCAATTGAAGGGAAATAAAGCCTTGACAATAATAAGTTTGTTTACTTTTTTCAATAAGTAGCAATGATTACATTAGATAGATATCCTTACACTAGTTATTTTTTGTTTGAGTTTGATGCGTATATCTTAGATCTTTCTTAGTGTAAATGTGAAATGGTGCAAATGCGTGTTGAAAGTGGAAGAAAAACCAAAATGGAGGAATATGAACAAGAAAGTGTTTTCAGTGTTAATAAAGATTAAAGTATTTATAAACTGGGATTTGTCGTTTCCAAGTCTAAAGCGTCTCATCTAATATGAAGACGTAACACTTATACAAGTTATTTTTGTCTGAGTTTGATTTCTGTGAACTTCAGTATTCAGTATCCCATTCTGGAGTAGCACAACAACAATATTGAACACTAAAACATTTGTAATATAGAGTTCAATTCATTTAATATTGTAAATAGAAATGTTGAGGGACTTGACTCCACTTGCTATCAGGACGTTTTCTTGGTTTCCTGTGCTATCACCTGTGGACATTTTATTGACATTGATTTTGTATGAAGTAATAAAAGAACAAATTGTAAAATAAATGTTTACAAACACAATTCACAAAATTTTGAAGGCTTGAGTCCTTCACACCTCATTTTTAAACTGAGGTTAGAATGTGAAAAACTAAATAAAATTGGTCGATTTAAAAAAAAAATGCTCTTATTTTAGCTCACTAAAAAGAGAAAATAAATTGTAATAATAAAGAAATATGTGGAGGATTTCATTCCTTTTACCGAATGGTCAATTTGAATTCAGTGCTGAGATAAAAGATATTTTTATTTAAAACTAAGAGGAATTGTGAAAATCTGAGGTATGCAATCAACAGTTCAAGAATGTATATTTGTATTTTATTGCATTTATTTATTGATTATACCAACACAGTTTTTTAGTTATAATGGATAACGAACAATAGTTTTTTTTTTCTAGGTTATAATGGATCGTGGCTGAGCGACCTAACGCATTGCATGCCCTATTCAATACTGACTCTGAAGATGAGCAAATGATTTAACAAATAGTGTAAAAAAAAAGTATTTTACAATAAGAAAAACAATGAAATCTTTCTTTTACAATAATTCAATTTGTGTAGAATGGTCTTTGCAAAGCTTAAATTAATTAAAAGGTATTTAAAAAAATATTTACACTTAATATATTTCTAATAAATAAGAAAAGTAGATTACCTTTGTAATTTTACTTCTGATGGCAAGTATTGTTTCATTAACTGATTTTTGAGTTGGTGAGAGTGCTCTTTTCCTGTTTATTTCCCCAGAAGGACCTTGGACTTCCCCAAGTTTGAAAGCATTTTTCTTTATTTCTAGATCCAAACTATCTGGCATCTTTGTTTGTTCTGATTTCTTAGGTGTGAACTTGATTGTCTGTCGAGGTATGAATTTAGGTGCTGGCTTGGTATTTGGTACATTGCGCACAATTACTTGGGAGCCATCTGGTAAAGTTTTCATACTGCTATTGTCTATTCCTTCTATTTGAAGTCTTTTTTGCAAAGGATTTGTCTCTGATGCAATGCTGTCTGACCCAACAGTACTTGTTACTGGCTTGTGTATGGTTGGAGTAATATTTGCATTAGGATGATGCCTGGGGATTTTAGCAACAGGTTTATGATAGTGTTTTGTGTATTTTTTAGGGGGTGGAGGTAACTGAAATGTTTCAAGTGTCATATCTGGCTGATTACTGGCTTCTGTAACAAAATATGTCTGGTCTTTGGTAGCTGCTGATTCCATGAACACAGGTTGATATGCTCTAGTATGAACATGGGAGTTTGTTTTCTCTTCAGGAAGAGCTGAGCAGTAATGGATGGGTGTTTCATTGCTATTATTTCCTGAAGTAAAAGTTCTCCCTCTTTCATTACTGACACAACTAGTTCTTACATGAACTTGATCTGTTGCTTCTGTAGGAGAAAACAAATCATAGCATCTGGTTATTCAATGAGGTACATTTGACAAATACAGATATAGCATAATGTACTATTTATATGGGAGTCATTATTTTCTCAAGTAAAGTAAAAAGTTAAGTACCTCTTTCAGACCTATGGAGCAGATAATGTAAAAGATTTAGATTTAGTTTTTAGCTTTTTTAACATAATTCAAGCCATGTCATGCGCTTATTCCTTCAAGGACTTTCTCCTCTATTTAACAAGTACAGTAGGAACATTAAAAGATATACAAGTTACTGTTTAACTTAAAATAAGTTTATAATTAGTATATTAATTAATTTTTTTTTTGTTATTAAGTTAATAAGACTTTTTTTGTTATTAAGTTAATAAGAATCTATTGTCAATATATATATATATAGTTAATGAGGGTGTCATGTTGCCAGCACAACGACCAACCACCTTTATTTTTCCCCAACTAATGTCAAGCACCCATTAGAGCTGGGTGGACTTAGGTGCGCTGACCCTGCGCCATAAAACTCCAAAAAATCACATTCCCAGTTTCAAAGAGAATTTCCTTTAAATAATTTATTATATTATGAAAAAAAATTCAGGGACATTAAAAAATTATGTGAAAATGAGTACAAGAAATTTAGGGAAAAAAAAAGATTTAAATATTTAGTTGAAATTTCTCACCATATTGCTTCAGTTTAGATGCAACTACTCGTCTGCGGTCCTGCAGCTTTTCTCTTGTTTCATTCACTGTTTCATATTCAGGCACATAGCAAACATGTAGAACACCTCCAAAAAACGAGTAATCATCTAGCTTTCTTTTTGCAAATCTATGTTCAGAAAGAAAATAGCCATAGTGAGTAAACATGAACTTGTTCAATAGCAAACATTGTGGATGTTTCATTGGGTCAGAAGATTCATGGCAAAGCAATGTCTATCTATTTACAAATGTAATGTCTGTAAGCCTTCTAAATTAGAAAAAAATTGCTGCCTAGAGTAACTAAAATTGATTGTTTCAAGAAGGCCAAACAGTCTATTTTGGAAATTTTTAAAATCTTGATTGTACTTTAAAACAAAACAACAACTTGGGTTAAGGGATATTCTGAGAATTTGGTCCAAAAGAGGATGCCTTTCATAAATGTCTGACTGGATTAAATTTTTTTTTATTTCATACCGAAAGTTATTTGAACTTAAAAAATATGTTGGCAAGGACATGCTCATTGTTTACAAATACAGACTGATTCATAGTTAATTGAAATATAAGTTATATACAATAGAAGCTTTCAAAGCAGAAACCAAATTAGTCTTGCATCACAAAGAAAGTAATCTCTACCATTTTGAGTACCCATCTTTTACATTAGCCTAGAGAGCTATTCAGAATTAGAGCTCGCAGCTATATTCAATCATGGGAAAGGTTTCGATACTCAATCCTGAGGAAAATTCAGGAGCTGGCAGTTTGCAGCATTTAGTGCTACACCCGTGCAGAGCCTGTTGTACTGCTGACTCCAAACTGCATAGGCTCTTGTTGTTCCTTTGGTTACATCAGCTGCGTGGAGCTGATTTTTTTTCACACATCTCTCTACTAAGGTGCATTAGGGTTTTAATATGTAAGATGATTAAGAAAGAGGGTTTAAATTCATTTACCTTGCGGACATAATTTTTTTATATTTCACAAGATGAACTTCTGTATATTTATCACTGCATGGATAGTCATCCAATGAGTTGAACTGAACAATTTCACCAAATGATTCACACAACTTTCGTATTTCTTCTGTGGCCCCTACACTGGGAACACCTTGTATTAGTAAATAGGACGATTCATTATTTACTGTGTATACCTGCCCATCGGAAGAAAACATTTAATTATTTTAGATTAACAAGCTTCAACTAAAAAAAAAATTAATTTGAACAAATCGGAACAGAAATTTTGTAAAAATTTTATTTTGTATAGCACGTTTTTATACACAATTGTTTGAATATTATAAAAAAAATATTTTTTTTTAGAATATATAATTATTACTTATATTTTAACCAATTTATAAATTATGTCATCCTTCTCTGCAGTAAGCCTTCAGGTTGGGGAGGGGGATTTTTGTTTCACCCAAATCACAGTTTGTGAACAAAATTAGTCAAACTATCTATACATGCTTCTTATTGATATTTTAATCCTATGGTACGTTGGCCAATTCTGTGGATGGGGTGAGCGATTATAGCAATTTCCCCTCCCCCCACCTTCACCGAGCCTAATTGTTCAGGTTGGGGGCAGTTCGATTTTAGTGCAGAAATAATAGTTTATGAACAAAAGTGGTCCATTCTCCATATATGCAACTTATTATTTTAGCCCATTTGTATATTATGTTGGGATGTCATTACCAGGTTAGACCGTGGGAGGTGCAATAGATGCAATCACTAACATAAATTTTATTTGCTATATATATTACCTTGTTAAATAGACCACCCACCCACCCACTAATGTCAAATAAAATCATTAATGATAAATAAATAAAAATGGAGAGAGGACCATTATCTGATAAATGTTTTACATTCTACTGCCACCTCCCCTTTTCCACAAAAAATGACTTTTAAAACAAGATTGTCAAATATGGCATCAGTTTTATTTTCTCTTTATTTAATTTCTCAGGTTCTAAAATTTTTATTCTCTGGCATGAATTTGTTGCAATTATTAAAAGAAAGACTTTGTTTTGGAACATTTTTTAAATATAGTCTTTGTAGGGGATACCAAGTATCCTTCTTAGCATCTGATTTCCATTGCTAGGATTCTCCTCTCTAATTCTGCAGTTAGCATCCAAGATTCTGGATCATACAAGAATGTGGTCATATCATGACCAAAGAGAGGTGAGAGGTTCAGTCTGACATTAGTTGAAAATAAAAATTTTCATGTCCATATTTCTAAATCATAAATATATAAATATAAATAAGGCTTGTCTTCGAGTCCGAAGATTAGTGAGGAGTGCAGTATTTCCTGTGGCTGCCCAGCCTCAGCTGTGACCTACATATTTTGCCACACCCAGGGCAAGCATAATCATTGTCCGCAGGTGGTGGATTTAAATTTTCTTTTCGACGTCTGTGTTTGTCCTCAGCAGTGGATTTTCTAAATCATATATAGCCTATATTATGCGAGAATGAGAGCACAGAAGATATAGATTTTTTTAGATTTAGAATCTGAAAATGTTTTACATGTTTCGGATGTTCCTTCAGAGTTGAAGATAGTTTACTTACTAGTCCAAACCTCCCGCAGGACGACGGGGGATGGGAGCGGGCAGGGTTTTAACCCTCGACCGTCGATAAATCCCAACGACAGTCCAGTGCGCAAACCACACGACCAGGCAGCCATCTAAACTAGGTCTAGACTTCTTGAACTAGATCTAGATTTAAAACTATATCTAGAGTACTTCAGACTAGGACTCCCACTCTAACCTCTTCTGAGACACTTAACATGACAAATGATAAGTGATACTTAGTATCCTATCATCTTGACTGTCTTTGAGTCTACTATTTACTATATATAGATCTAGACTATTGATCATAAATGATAATAGTATTAATACATACCTTAAGTGTAGCCTTAAGTTATTTACTTATTACCTAAGCCTATAATAGTATTTATATATTTACTATAATATTATATTCTAGTACTAGATCTAAATATAGTATACTATTATATAGACTATATTGACTATACTATAGTAAACTACTATTAACTATTACCTATAGTATCTACTATCTAGTAGTACAAGTACTTTCAAGTAGTATTAGTTATATTTAGAGTCTAGAGATATAGACTAGATCTAGTTAGTAGTACTTAAGTACTGTACCGTGATACAATGTCAGATGTGAGTGTACCAAGTAAGACCTAGTACTAGTTACTTACTAACTTAGTAACCTTAACCCTTAATTTTAATTCTTAGTCTTAATAAACCTACCGGCTACCTACCTTCACAGCCTTAGCATGTCTCCCTTCACGATATGGTGATCTAGTTGCACAGACTTCTTGTTTAATATGATGGGCTGGTATTTCTAAATCCATTGCCTCATTAACAAGTGGGTAAAGTGTTTTGACCTATCTAAGGATAGAGACAGTCTTTAAAATAATAATTATTTATTTGATAGTTACCTTAAAGCCCTAAATTAGTTCTTTAAAATTAGGCAGTAATGTTTTTAATAACATTAAGCTTTTAAAAACTATGATTCAGATTTTGATTTTAAGAAGGAACAAATTATTATTTCGTTAATTTAGTCCCTTGACTGGAACTTGCTCATTTCATAAGTAAAAGAATGTTTTTAGTTGGATTAACTGGAGGTATCGCTAGTGGTAAAAGTACAGTAACTAAGATTTTTAGAGAAGAATTGGGATGTGCGTGTATAGATGCTGATGCAATAGCTCGACAAGGTTAGTAATATAAATATTTAACTAGCCAATAGATGTCAGAGATCTACAATTCAACATGACAAATATTAAATTTAATTAAATGATACTAATTTTAAATATTTACTATTTTTGATTCGATACGATATAATTTACAATATAATTATAATAATTCTAATTTTTCTGTCAATATCATCTCTAGATTTTTATATAGTTATATAGTATTTAGTCTATTATAATTATCATTAAATATATGATAAAATATTATATCTTATCTTATCTTACATAATGCAGACGTTACTTCAAAAAAGAAGATGATTACGTTCTACGCGTCATGCATTTAGTCATGCATATTAACCAATAACTTAAATTCTGCCAAGTCACTGGTTTTCCTGGCTAGCTCAGGCAACCCATTCCATTCTCTAATAGCACTAGGGAAGAAGGAGTATTTGTACAAATTTGTCCTAGCATATGGGACGAGGAATGTGCCTTTATCTTTGTGTCTTTCAGAGTATTTTATTAAATTTTGTTTTTGTATTTGAAGATTATGGTTCAGTGTTCTTTGTATAATTGCTACTTTACTTTTGAGTCTTCTGTCCTGAAGGCTTTCTAAATTTAGTGATTTTACTATAGGTGTTACTCTAGTCAAATGTGAATATTCATTTGTTATGAATCTCACTGCTCTATTTTGTGTCTGTTCCAGTTTCTTAATGTTTTCTTGAGTTGAGGGGTCCCAAATGGAGGATGCATATTCTATTATTGGTCTAACCAAGGTTAAATAACATTTTAGTTTTATGTTCTTATTTGATTTATAGAAATTTCTTTTAATAAATCCTAATGCTTTGTTTTTTTTATAGTTTCATCAATATGTGGATTCCATGACAGTTTTTCATTTATTATAACACCTAGGTATTTTGCGTTTTTAGTCTGTGTTACTGGTTTGCCATGAATAAGATAAGTGGAATTAATTTGTTTTAGTTTAATTTGTTACTCTTAACAACTGACATTTTTCTGGGTGGAAAGACATGCTCCAATTTGATTCCCATTTCTGTAATTCATCTAATTCTCTTTGTAAAATATCTGTGTCTTGTGTTGTTTTTATTGTTCTATATATTATGCAATAGTGTGCAAATAATCTGACTTTTGTTCCTGAAGTAATGCAATTTGGTAAATCATTTATGTAAATTAAAACTAGTAGTGGACCCAAGACTGTTCCTTGAGGTACACCTGAGTTTACTGTTATCAGTGTTGATTTAGAGCCATTTATTATTAGTTTGTAAAATATCTGTGTCTTGTGTTGTTTTTATTGTTCTATATATTATGCAATAGTGTGCAAATAATCTGACTTTTGTTCCTGAAGTAATGCAATTTGGTAAATCATTTATGTAAATTAAAACTAGTAGTGGACCCAAGACTGTTCCTTGAGGTACACCTGAGTTTACTGTTATCAGTGTTGATTTAGAGCCATTTATTATTAGTTTGTAAAATATCTGTGTCTTGTGTTGTTTTTATTGTTCTATATATTATGCAATAGTGTGCAAATAATCTGACTTTTGTTCCTGAAGTAATGCAATTTGGTAAATCATTTATGTAAATTAAAACTAGTAGTGGACCCAAGACTGTTCCTTGAGGTACACCTGAGTTTACTGTTATCAGTGTTGATTTAGAGCCATTTATTATTAGTTTGTTCTCTCCCTATCAGAAAATCTTTAATCCACTGATGCAGTGGACCATTAATGCCAAAATATTTTAATTTTTTAAGCAAACTATGGTGGTGAACTTTGTCAAAAGCCTTAGAAAAATCTAGTAAGATAGCATCTATTTGTTCACTATTATCTAAACCTTTTGAAAAATCATCAATTAGTCCGATTAGTTGTGTTTCACATGATCTATATTTCCTAAAGCCATGTTGGTATGGTGTGAGGACATTTTGTTTGTCTAAGTGGTTTATGATGTTGCTACATATTATGTGTTCTAGGATTTTACATGTGATGCTGGTATGTGATACTGGTCTGTAGTTTCCTGGGTCAGATTTTTCTCCTTTTTTAAATAGGGGGGTGACATTAGCTTCTTTCCAGTCCTTTGGTACTCTGCCCTGGTTAAGTGAAGCCTGAAAGAGTATTATGAACACTGGGGCTAGCTCATTGCTTAGTTCTTTGAGTAATCTAGCTGGAATACCATCAGGTCCAGACACTTTATTTGGTTTAGTGTTGGCTAATAGTTTTTGAATTCCATTTTCTTGTACTACTATATGTATCTATGTTGTCTACTTGGTTCTAATTCAGTAATATGTCTTTGTCTCCTGGGGCTGAGAATGCTGATGCAAAGTATTTGTTTAGGGTGTTTGCTTTAGTTTCATTATCATTATGTATTATGTTATGTTCATCTTATATTATCTAATAGCCTATATAATATAGGGTTATAGGCTAGTAATATATATTTATTATAAATTAAACTTTACTAGATAGAGTCTAGAGGCTAGAATAGTTAGAGATCTATATTATTATATATATAAATATGTGTGTATAATTATAAAGATGATCAGATATAGTTTAATTAATTAATTGTTTTAGATCTTGATTATGATTATGCTTGCCTTGATGGCATGCTCATATTCATACTAATTAATGTGCCTTATGACTATGATATACAATATATTATTAATGTAGACTCCAGAACCAGTACTTTTCTACACATTTATTTATCTCAGTCATCTGTAGATTTAGGCATATAATTATTATATGATAGAGATCACTTCCATGAAAATGTAATACCTGCAGTGCCAAAGGTTCTTCATGTAACCATCAAGTATTGTTTCTATAAACTTAAAAAAAAAAGCTAAATAAAAAGGCTTGTAATCAAATAAAAATGTTTTAAATGCAACAACTATCAAGACTGGTGTCAAATGCCCTGAAGTTCTCCATGACAGTATGACGCCAAGTTATACAAGGACCTTCCTGTTTGTACTGTATTTTCCTTGTATCAGCTTACATGTCATTGTGCCGTTTATTCTGTTAGAGACCCTTTACCTATCCCTTAATATTTTGGACCGTTGGGCCACATGCGATGCTCGATCACAATTCATTAACATGGCACATACATGAAATCCTGTCTGAATCACCTAGATAGAGGAAAACCTATGATTTAGCAGAGTCTTTTATTAACATACTCAATTAGATTAACACATGTATGGTTAACAAATGTCATAGCACGGCTATTCAATAGTAAGGTTACACAAAACAGAGGTACTACTCCTCCTAGAGAACCCCATACACCGCACAGTTAAAGTCCATAGGAAATGAGAAATGTGCTCATCTTTGATCACTAAGGAGGAGCTATATATATATATATAATATATATATATATAATAATAAGACTTGTCTTCGAGTTCGAAGATTAGTGAGGCATACAGTATTTCCTGTGGCTGTGCAGCCCCAGCTGTGACCTACATATTTTGTCACATCCAGGGCAAGCATAACCATTGTCCACAGGTGGTTGATTTAGATTTATATATATATATATATATACACAAAACAAAATTCGAAGTAAAACCAAGATATACTGTTGTAGTAGTTTCCAAAATTAAAAGAGATTTCCAGAAACGTGGAATATATAAGTTTCAGCATCTTCTTCTTTTTTTAATTTGCATTTTTTCAAGTGTGGAACACAAAATGCTCATTGTGATACAATTTTATTTAATTTGATATCAATAGTGCAAACATTTTAACTGACAGGGATTCATTATAAGTTGATAAATAAACTGTTTCACACACATATTTATTATTAAAATGTTGATAATTTTCTACTCACAGTGGTCGAACCAGGCACATCAGCAAATAAAACGATAAGGGTAGCATTTGGAGAGGACATATGTTTCCCTGATGGAACTCTTAATAGAGAAAAACTGGGTGACATTATTTTTCATGATGAAAGCAAGCGTTACAAGTTAAACTCAATAGTCCACCCAGCAGTGAAAAAACAGATGTTATGGGAAATTTTCCTATATTTCCTAAAAGGTTTGTACTCTTCATTTTGGTTCAATAAAGGAAGCAGCTAATAAGCGATTAATTTGTTTTTCCTTAAATAAACAATAATACAGTAATTTTACAATTTAGATAAAGATCGAAACTATCGGATATAAACTTTTCGCATGTAAATTATCAGTGAGTGTATATTTTGGTTTTCTATAATTATAATATTTTGTTTGGTGTAATGCACAATTGTAAGACAAATTTCCTTATGGATAATAAAGATTGTTATTATTTTTTTTTTTTTTTTTTTAATTTCATCAGGCTATCACTTTGTTATTTTGGATATTCCACTTTTGTTTGAAACAAGACAGTTGTTACCTTTTCTAACATTTTCAGTAGTTGTATTTTGGTGAGTAAATTTTAAGTTTAATTTTTCTTCAAGTTTAAATGATGCTTAAAATAATATATCTTTTCTCCCAACGCCTTTTACAATGATTATATTTGTCATTTAGTAATTTTATATGCAATAAAAACAAATTTATGTCATTTCTTTGACAGCACTGAAAATCAACAAGTGAAGCGCTTGATGGAAAGAAACCAGTTATCTGAAGCTGATGCAATGGCACGGATAAAAAGTCAACTTCCTCTGGACGAAAAATGCCAAATGGGCAGTTTTACAATCGATAATACTGGAACAATTGAGGAAACTACAAGTTATACTTTAAACATTTATAAGACTCTTTGTTCATCAAAAAGACATTTATCATTGCGCTTTGGTATAGTAGCTGTTGTTTCGTTATTATTGGGAACTTTTTTCCTATTTTCTCAAAACTAGTTTGGAACTAGACTTACATAAAAATTTCTGAAATTTAAGTTATTGTTAGTATTATTA
Source organism: Biomphalaria sudanica (assembly GCA_036873155.1). Taxonomy (NCBI): domain Eukaryota; kingdom Metazoa; phylum Mollusca; class Gastropoda; family Planorbidae; genus Biomphalaria; species Biomphalaria sudanica. Next base: position 79,493 of record JAZGLO010000419.1, on the reverse strand, counting down.
GTTTTATTGTTAGTATTAATATTATAGTTATGTACCACATTACCCGTTAACTACGATTGTGATAGAATATGGTGTTTGCAGTGGCTTACTAACTCTGTAAGGTCTGATAAAAAGCTACTGGCAACAAATGAAACTTGAGCTCATTATGTCTCATTCTGAACAAAAAGAGAATAATCATCTCTTTTTTTTCTTATTTTGAAAACTGAAAGTGAACTTTTTTTTTTTTAATTTTTGTAAGGAAAATAATACCTTGTGAAATAGTCTATTTTTGAGTATTTATTTTTAAATTTATTTCAGAGGTATTAAATGTTTGTGTTTTTGGAAACTATACATTTTGTTATATTTTTTTTTAATTGTTTTTTAATATATTTACTATATAATATTTATAAGCTTTTTTTTTTAAAGAATTTTATTGATTATAAAATAAATTATCAAAATGTTTAATAAGTGTTCTGTAGGTGTAACAGCTGCTTGTAGTCTTGTGAAGAGGTGTCCTTTTGTTTTTATTACAATTTTACCAAAATTGCTTAGTGTATGCTCTTACACATACTGGGTAAACACTCTTTAAAACAAGATTTAAAGGGAAGTTAATGTTAATCCAAAAATTTTTTATTTAGTTTAGGCATGTTGTGGGTTTGGGTGTAACATATTTTGTGAGCTATGATTTACTCACCCGAACCATGTAGGTTCGTCATCGTAAAAACTTTTCCCCATGTGCATAGGAAAGAAAAAAAAAAGGTACCAAATTCCATGAGCCTAGCAAGGTGGGGTTAAAAGCCCCCCCACCCTTCCCCCCAATCCTGCCAAGAATAAAATATTTCAAATATTGATCTGCTCCAATCTCGTGGCCAGGATGAAGAATTGGCTCATCACTAACCCTTCTCCCCCCATCAACTAGATCAAGGGTGACCAACCTTTTGTAGCCATGTGCCAATTTTTTCACTTCTTATTCACATGTGCCACATAAATTTTTACCCCCTTTTAAATCTTTGCAATATGATAAATTGGACATATTTGACAGTTACACATACCTTTTATAATCATTTCTATCTAGATCACATACATATATGATAGTATGGGCTTTTCACACACACAAAAGTTTAACATTTTTATATATATACATCAAAATTAGAATTGATAATTTTAATTATATTACTAAATGTAATACTAATTAAATTTGAACACTGTTAGCAGCTTTAAAATAAAAACAAGCAAACTATTTTTTAAAGGCAAGCATACTAGCTTTCAAGAGATTTGATTTTGTTTCACTTTACCAAAATCTGTAATAAACTTAAAATTGCAAATGAAAGCAAACGGAAGTTCTTCAAATGAAATAAGTCAAGACCTCAGTTAGTTCTGGAGAATGTTCACAGAGTAGACAAATAATAATTAGATGCATTTGGGAGTGATAGACCTTCGTTGCCCCGCAGCTAAAAATTTAATGTGACTGAAAAGACATCAATTTTTTAATCACATCAAAGTGATCTCTCCTCGGGTCTGATCTAGCTAATCATGTACAATATTTTTTCAGTTTCCAAAGTCCTCTGGGATCATATTCCCGGTTTACAATAAAAACTTAATGCTTTTTCTGTTGTTGCTCTAATTTTATTTTAACATTTTTACTAATGATATCTTAGCATGATGTAAATTAAATTTTTGTTTTGCACTCAGAATCTCTGTTGTGTAATGCAATAGTATTTAGAAAGGTTCCAGGTTAGAGTAATCATTGAATTGTGTTCCATCAGTTCAGACACTTAAGAGTTTACTCAAATTTAATTGTTGATAACTTAACTTTATCAAATTGTCTGACCTTCTGTTGTTGTTGTTTTTTTTTTTGAAGTGGCACAATAATATCTATTTGTCTTATAAAAAAGCTTAGCTGTGCAAAATAAAAAAAGTCAGCAGATTTGTTCAAGAAAAATGAAAAGAAAGAGCATAAGAAAATTCCTCAATGGTCTTTTAAATTTCTTTAACTCAAAGACTTATGCTTTTTGAGCCAAGACAAGGTCCATTTTGTAAGATGTCTCTTACATAGCTTAACTTTCACTTCTCATAACAAAAAGAAGTAGCCCATTTAAAATATCTTCTTTTTCTAAACTATTTTTTCTGTGACTCAAATTAACCAGGCTGTAACTTTTGGTTTTCTTGTTTTCAGCTTGCGACATATATATTATTTTTCCTAAATGACTCGCAATAAATAAGAATTAATTTTGCCATAGTTCAATTAAACTGACGCTTGTTATCACCCTCTGCTTTTCTTTTGATCATGTTCTTGCTTACATAAATATAAACCATTGTGCTTTGGATTTTGGGCCCATTAGTATTTAAACCATGTGGGTCGATTTAGGTGTCATTGTAGTTAATGAAGGTGTAGTGCTCCACTTGTAATCATGTAATGTGCTTGATGCATGTGTCATAGGTTGGCCACCCCTTAACTAGATGATCATATCCTTTTGTTCATCTGTGAAGATTTCTTTGAGCCAATGCAATGGGTTTCCCCCCCCCCCCCATCCCATGCAAGGTTTGAGGCCGAACCCACAACAGGGCATACTCAATATTCCAGTAATGTACCATTGCGTTCTGTGAAGGAACCATCACCACTCATATGTTCCTTGCTGGGGAATGAAGGTGGCAGATTTGACAGGTTAGCAAGCCTTTCTTTCCTTCTCACCATATGCATCTGGGAAGCGTGGTCAAGAGGCCAAGTGCGCTTGGCTTGCCTTGGCTACCTAGAAGGGGGCTTGAGGTTTGACACCCGACTCTGGCAGAGTTGTGTTTACTGAGTGCCTAAAGGCAGCACGGAAAACCAACTCCTAGATACTTCCCCCCCCCCCCCACTGGTCCACAAAAGAAATTGGACCAAAAGCGCTCTGAGCATGCTATAAGCATGAAAGTAGCGCTATATAAAAGCTATAATTATAATCTACATTCATTAGAGCATACTGTGGTAGTCTACTGGAGGCTATGTTCACTCTCATTCTTATTCTATCTGCTTCCCTGGGCAGACGTTTACATGGAGGTGCCAGACTGAGGCGATGGGAGCTGGAATCATTGATCTGTCCCTAAAATTAACTCGCTAGGCCAATTATTAAAGTACAGTGAAGAATAGCATATTTGACATGCACATTTTTGTTGTTAGAATGTCAACAGGATTTATATTGCACTGTTGTGTAGAAACCTCAGAAAATGCTTTTCGAAGCTTAGCTCAGGAAAAAACTATATTGGCGCCAGGGCAGGGTGTTTACTGTTTAGAAATATAGACTACATACATACATGTGTGTGTGCACAAAGAAAAATAGGAACGAATTCCCACCTAAAAAATATCTGGCTCCGCCCATGATCATATCACCTGTAGAGGCTATATCAGTGAATATCACCTTAGGTAGCCTGCAGGACAGAAGACTCAAAAGTAAAGTAGCAATTATACATAAAACACTGAACCATAATCTTCAAATACAAAATTTAATAAAATACTCTGAAAGACACAAAGATAAAGGCACATTCCTCGTCCCATATGCTAGGACAAATTTGTACAAATACTCCTTCTTCCCTAGTGCTATTAGAGCATGGAATGGGTTGCCTGAGCTAGCCAGGAAAACCAGTGACTTGGCAGAATTTAAGTCATTGGTTAATATGCATGACGCGTAGGACGTAATCATCTTCTTGTCTGAAGTAACGTCTGTATTATATAAGATAGGTTAAAAAAAAAAAAAAAGACATTTACAGACATGTATAGGCTATATATGTGACTATGTAAAAAAGCATGGTTTAATGTAAATATCACTTGTATTATCTACATTATGTAGATCTAACCATAGATTAGAATTCTATAGATCTAGCCTATATAGTTTATTTTAGTATATTGATAAATATTGAAGATCTGTGATAAAGCAAGAGAGAAAATATGTTTGACGAGGGCGCGTAGCATTGTCAATAAATTGGTGAAAATAGAACTATTGTGTTGTTTGCAGCATATCTTCGTACATATAGTGGAGCAAATCATGTGACATAAACATAGGCATATCATTTCCGGGTCACAAATTTATTATTATTATTATTGTTTCAGTTCTATTAAAATTCTACCTCTCAATAGATTTAGATCTAGATCTACATATATCTGCAGTCTACCACCTGTTTGCTAATTCCTAATATCAATACTAGGTTTAGATCTAGTCACTCTAGTCTAGATCAGTATCGATTCAGGAAGAATGTTCAGCCGTGATGATGGTCGACCGATTGTTCAAGCTCCCATGGAATCACCCCTTAATTGTGTGAGTCAATCAATTTAATATTATTATAAGTAGATCTAGAATAGATCATGCCAGTACTGCCAGATCATCTACTATCTAGTAATTACTAGTATCAAGATTAGTAATAGGTCAATAGATAAGACAGTAACTCAGTAACTGACTTGAGCTGACTAAGTTTAGTAGGCCTAGCAGCCTAGCCTACCCCAGCTGGCAGGTATGGCTATGCATGATTATAGTATTTATATTTATAGTATTATACTTATAGTCTAGTATGATATTACTAATATTAGACTTAAGACATAATTACTAAATTAGATCTATAATCTTTCTAGATTATTCTATATCTATTATAACTATATTCTATATGACTATATCATGATGTCAATGATTATAATAAAAGTATATAGATTAGTTAGATAGTTAATAGTACTACGTATCTTATAGACCTAGATTACAGATGATATGTTAAAAAAAAAGATCATTATGTCCTACACATTTCATATGACAATCTAGTGTTTTTTTTATCTAGTCATACATATTAATGAATCAATGAACTACTAGAACTCTAGCGAATTAAAAAAAAAAATTTAATAGTGACAGTCTATTATATTTGTTAGGGCAATAATAGAATATGCATCCTCTGCTTGGGACCCACAAAATAGAACAGTGAGATTCATTTCAAATAAATATTCACATTTAACTAAATTTAGTAAGCCTTCAGGATAGAAGACTCAAAAGTTAAGTAGCAGTTATACATAAAACATTGAACCATAATCCTCAAATACAAAAACAAAATCTAATAAAATACCCAGAAAGACACAAAGATAAAGGCACATTCCTCGTTCCATATGCTAGGACAAATTTGTACAAATACTCCTTCTTCCCTAGTGCTATTAGATCAGAATGAGTTGCCTAAGTTAGCCAGGAAAACCAGTGACTTATCAGAATTAAAGTCATTGGTTAATATACATGACTAAATGCTTGACGCGTAGGACGTAATCATCTTCTTTTTTTGAAGTAACATCTGTATTATTTAAGATAAGATAGTCTATACTCCATTTCTCTATACTATATTATATAGGCTTATATAAAGACTTTAGAAATTTTTTATCTTATCTATTACCATGCAGACCATGGTATAATATAACCTTTATACCGGTACTACTTTTTGTTATAAGACCTTCTGTTATGTAGTAAAAAAAATTTAAAACATTTTCCTAATATTAATATCAATTCAGGCTATAAAGCAAGTAAAAAAAAATATCTTACTGCTGTTGCTTAAAAGTGTAAACTTATCAGCTCGCACAGTCGATCAGCCAGCCTAATAAACAATGCTGATATTAATATTTTTGATACCGTATTCAAAATGATTTAAGAATAAAAATTAACTTAAAAATGATTCAATTCCTACTATTAACTCACACTTTTCATCTTAGTCAAATCACTGTATTCAAATTTTTTTATTTATTTGGACAACTTTTCATTATCCACAGGGTTGAAATTTTGCACATAAACTCCTGAAGCAAGACAACACATTTTGTTGAAATTTGTAAAAAGATCAAAATTCAATAATTATTCAATTAATAATGAAATAAGTAATATACCATTTATATGCCTTTGGGACTAGAAGAAACTAACATTTGTATTTAAATAAAACAGAATGATGATTCAACGCCCAGGGAACATTTGACTGCTTGGATGCCCTTTAATGAGTAGAATGGGTTTGGTAGATACATATTAAATAATTTCTGCTTCAAAAGAACCGCAAAATTATCTTTTCATTTTCTTTTCTTTTCTTTTAGGCACATACATATAGCAGACGTGCTGACATGCTTTCCAAAAACAAAAATTATGAAGAGGCAATTGTCTGTCATAGAAAGGCAGCTGGTGAGAGCTATAATTTTCTGATTTTTGTCATTTTTTATTAATGATATAAAATTAAAAATATAAAAGAATAATTTCTTTTATAAATTTGGCTATGTTAATATTTTTTAATTCTGAGTTATATTGGTACGGTAATATATTATACATTTTTATTTAGATGCATAGAAGCATTTATATTTTTATAATCTGAGATCAGTTTCAAAAATTGTAAGGTTGGGAAAATTTTATTAACTGAAACAAGAATGCACAGACCTTATAACTATGTTATTTTTATCTTTTACTCTGGTTTTATTTTAGAATTATTTAGATGAAAAGTGAGGACCAAAGTCAACTTAAAATTGCATTATTTTTAACACAGTTATGCGTTAAGAAATGAAATAAAATTCTTGAAATGCTGCAAAGCAGCTTAATTTTATAATTGTCGGGAGACAACAAATATTGGTCTAACTTAGCCAGCAAAATATTTAGACAAACACTATTAGTTTCTGTTGGTGTGAAAAATCATTTTTCCTTTCCTCATATTAGGCAGTATCAGTCAGCTTTATCTAATAATGGCTTAAAATAGATCAACTAAAGAATGGAAAATCCAAACCAGAAAACTAAAAATATGTAAACAATAAAAAACTGTTGCTTTTTTTTAAACTTTATATATGACTGATTACTGCAAATACTTTCCCTGTGAAATATTTTATTTTTCATCTGTGACATATTTTAATTTTACAGATATTTTTTATATGAATCTTTGTTTTAGTAATAGTATTAATTTTAGTATTTTTCTTTTTTTTGTTATTAGACTGCTTGCTGCAAGCTATGAGTTGTGACACTTCATCAACTCTTTTAGAATCTCTGGCACTCCAGCATAAAGCTTACTTGTCCCAGATTGACAGGCTGCATGCTAAAAGTGAGCTGCTTGAATTAATGAACCGTAACAGCAAAACCACTCCTTCTGTAAGCAGATCAACTCAGACAGACGGACTTCGTATTCTTGATACACCCGAGTCTGTTGCTTGTGACGAGGAAACTATTTGTGAGATTTTGCGAGAAAATGATGACATTATGAGAAGGGTATCTTTAAGGACTGTAGAAAACGGCAATCTTTTTAATAATAGTCATAAGTCTAGTTGCATATCTAATGACTTTTTTAATGATAAAAAAATAGATGGGGATTTATGTCTCAGCAATATGGAGTCCCCATCTCTTCAGGAAATTGTTAAGCTTAACAATAGGCTCAGCAGTTCTGTAAGGAGTTTGTTAAAAGAGCTTGGATCAACAAAAGCTGAAAAAAAGCAAATAGAAGAGAAGCTGGGGGAGAGTCAGGAGCTTCTTGGCCAAGGTTCTGGTGTTCTGACATTTTCAAGTCTTACACTGCCTCCACTAGAAGTCTCATATCCGGAACTGTCTAATTCCAGCTTACAAACATAAACTCAACATTGTAGATATTTAAGTAGTATTTTAAGTTATAGTATTTAAGTATTGTTTATTCCTAAACCAAGCACATGAACAATTATTTTATTTCAGGTGTTAGGCATAGTTTAGAATTCTTTTAATTTCATAGTCTTTAAAAAAAAATTAATTGCACACTGTGTTTGCATACTGGTACTTTGGAATTTTAATGCCATTGTCATTATCATAAGCACATGCTAAAATACATCAGAGCAACTGGCAATATGTTGTTTTATTGTGTTTTTTTTAAAACACTCACATAAGATGATTTTATTTGTTTATAATATTAATCGTCCTAAATATACAGTATAAAAAAGTTAATCCTAGCAGTACTGTATTCATAACTTTTATTATCTTGAAATATTTCTTTGAGAAACCGGGTAGCTTTTTTGTTCCCCTTTTGTATAGTTATTAATGTACAATTTCTATTCCTTAAAATTGTTTCAATCCATGTGTAATAGTTGGCTGGTATACACTAACAAACACTGTATTCCATGTCATGTCCATATATATATATGGACCATTTAGAAGACTTAAGTCAGTGGACATGACATGGAATACAATGTTTGTCGAAAAAGTCTGTTCTTTTATTGCTGCATATGTGTGAGCGGGGGGGGGGGGTCGCGGCAGGGTGGGGGGATTGTAAAAAGGGGTCGCCGAGCTTAAAAGGTTGAGAACCGCTGTTTTAACCTCATCACAGAGAACAGAAACAGACACAAGAATGCTTGTGTTCCCACGGCAATGAATCTGACGAGGCTGGGGTGTGAGTGTAGGAAGAATTTGTAGCGTTTTATCGTATTGTTTCCCATAATGCACTATTGTGAAACACATTCACGTTACGATAATCATCATCATCATTAATAATTAATCCCTTGACTTTCGTGGTACAGATGCTGGGACAGTTGAAGTAACAAAATTCCTTAACTTTTCCCTGTCAGCAGCTGCTCTTGGTAGGATATCAAGAGAGGGGCCGGTCCATTCTTTTACATTGCCCATCCACATTTTCTTTGGTCGACCCTTTCTTCCAGCTCCCTCCACTGCACATTTTTTTTTCTTCCAAAACCCTGAGATTTTGAATTTCGAGATGTTTAGGACGCCCTTGAGTCTACCCAGCTCTTACGAATAATGACATTAGTATGGCAAGGTAAAAGCGGCTGGTCGTTGTGCTGGCCACACGACACTCCTGCTACCCAGGGACCACAGAAACGGATAAGCTAATGTTAGATACCCATTAAAGTTGGGGCATCCTAAGAATCCCGAAATTCAAAATCCCCCCCCCCCCCCCCCCAGTCTTTACTGAGACTTGAACCCGAGACTCCTCGCTTCTGAAAACAAGTGCTGTACCACGTGGCTGCCACGCCCACGTGCGTCACGGATTGATAATCGATGCATTTTTAAAAGACGTACATATACTATCAAGATCTGATTACTACATTGAATGTAAAGACACTATTACTTGTACAAATTTACTGAATGGCGTGTTAAGACACATTTACTTCTAAAAAGATAGTACATACACATTGACTCAAAAGTGTTTTTTTTTTTTTTTTTTTGGGTCACATTCAATCTTCTAGTTTTTTTCGGAAGGAGTAAGCCCCACCATTATGTTCTAGTCCTACAGATAACTTGGAGCGCCACTAGTCATTGCTTATAATGGTTGGAGCAGAGCGATCCACAGAATCATCATCTCTGCCCCAACTGTTTTCCATCAGGGGAGCCACTACCCGAGACGGTTGCCACAAAACATTACAACTAGAGTAAACATCTTCCATCACTCCGCTCGCTCATTTTTTTTTCTTCAAGCTCTAGTCTAACACAGTGGCAGTAATTACGAAACTTAAAAAGAAGTAGCCCCCCCCCCCCCCCCCCTATAGTTAAATGTAATTGATGTAGCCTTGACAGGTAAAATAACTTTTTTTTTCTTCAGTATTTTCAACACTAATATTTAAAAAAAAACCTTTTTAAAAAAATTACATAAGGGAAAGAACTGCAAATTCACAGTGTGTTAAATATCTCAACACTGTAATATTTATTTCCCTTTTATATCAAACAAAATTTATAATTACGACTATTTAATTAATTATTTTTTTTTATTGATTCATGTATGTTCTTCGACTATGAGTATGTGTGCAAAGTTTCAACTTGTCCCAACCTTAAATCTGGCCCTGGGTCTCAGCGGCCCTCATTACAACGCTACCCCACAGTTAACACAATTTTCTAGCCTTCAAATTCTATAAGTCCCCTCTATTTAGGTCTCTCTCCTCCTTCTATCGAACGGCCTTCAAACCCATAGTATGGAGTATAAACAGACACTTCTTAGGCCCATCAGTTGTAGTTTATTAATCTACCTGTATTATAATGCCCCCAAACACACACACACACACACACAAACATACACAAACACACACATTATTTTTAACGAAATACCCCTCCCTAAACAATATACTCTTTGGCACTTGTATTTTTAATGGAACAAAGAGAGATGAATTACAAAAATGGGAATCAAATTGGAGCATGTCTTTCCACCCAGAAAAATGTCAGTTATTAACCCTTTAGGCGCGTGTGGTAGTTAAGCCACTAAACACTAGATTTGTAATTCCATTTTGAATGAGCTCTTGTAAAAAAGGTCATCACTTTAAGGGTTAAGAGTAACAAAAATATAAAACAAATTAATTCCACTTGTCTTATTCATAGTAAACCAGTAACACAGACTAAAAAAGCAAAATACTTAGGTGTCATAAATGAAAAACTGTCATTGAATCCCCATATTCAAGAAACTGTTAAAAAAATCAAACAAAGCGTTAGTGTTTATTAAAAGAAATTTCTATAAATCTTATCTTATCTTATATAATACAGACGTTACTTCAAAAAAGAAGATGATTACGTCCTACGCGTCATGCATATTAACCAATGACTTAAACTCTGCCAAGTGACTGGTTTTTCTGGCTAGCTCAGGCAACCCATTCCATGCTCTAATACAGCGGTTCTCAACCTTTTGAGATTCAAGGACCACTTAAAAATGTGTGTCTCAGCCACGGACCACTACTAAAAATTTTGCTACTGGCGCACTAGAAATTTATATAGTTTTATAAAAAAAAATATAAAGTTGATATTTAAAATCATTTATTATATATTTTAATAAATGTTTCAACCTTTTCATCCTTTTGTAATGAACAAATATCAGTCTTACTGCTGACAATAGTTCGGATTAGAAACAATGCTACATTTAATTTTAGTGCGAGCCTTTAGCTTGCAAATTTGAGCACAGATTGTCCAAACGAGGTGTAATGCTTGAAAGACTCAGTCGGAGTTCATCTTCGACTTCAAGCCGTGAACGATATTTTGTTTTAATTGTAACCAGTGCAGAAAATCCACATTCACAAAGATATGATGTTGCAAAGGGTAAAATTATTTTGAAAGCTTTCTGAGACAGTTTTGGATACTCATGCGAAGCTTGTGTCCAAAACTTCATCAAGCTCATTCTCGGATGCATCATCTTCAACGTAGTATCACTGGTCAGTTCAATGAATTGGTTTAATTCCGATGGTGGTAAATTTAATGAATCAATGTGTGCAAGAAACGGACTGGAAACCCACGAAAAACTCTCAACGTTCAAATCACCAAAGTAGAAGTTAAATTGATCCAGCAATGATTGAACATGTTCAGAAATCAATTTCACCAACTCGGGCTTGTTGATTTCAGCATTTTCTGGTTTCTCGGTGAATTCATGCAATTGATCAAACATTTCAAAGTTACCCTGAAATAATCTTGTCTTCCACAGAGCAAGTTTTTTCGAAAAGCAGACACTTTATCACTGAGGGTAATTAAGTTTGTGTGCTTCCCTTGCAGAGATGAATTGAGTTTATTCAGCTGTTCAAAAATGTCTGCCAAGTAAGCCAGAACAGCAACCCATGAATTTTCATTCAAATGAACAACAAGCTGTGAATTTTTACTAACAAGAAACTCTCGCACAGCATCACGTAATTCAAACAGTCTGTTAAACATTTTCCCCTTGATAACCAGCGAACTTCAGTGTGCATCAGTAACTGCTCATGATCAAAATCCATATTCGAACATAATGAAGCAAAGAGACGAGAATTCAATGGATGAGCCTTGATGAAATTAATAATTTTTAAGGCCTGATCAAAAATAGATTTCAAGTCCGCGTTCATTCTTTTACTCGCAAGACTTTCCCGATGAATCATACAGTGCGTAAATGTGGCAGTTGGCACATTAGAACGCACACGTTCCCACAAGCCTGTTCGTTTTCCAGTCATTGCTGCAGCACCATCCGTGCACACTCCGATACACCAGGACCATTTGATGCCATTGGCTGCAATAAAATTATCAAGGATAGCAAAAAGTTCTGCACTTGTTGTGTGACCTGGACAAGCTTTACAAAACAAAAAATCTTCTTCAACTTCATCCATCCAGATATATCTGACATAAGCCATTAATTGTGCCTGGCCGGAAACATCGTTGATTCGTCCAATTGAATAGCAAATTGTTTAGAATCTTGCAGCCTTGAAATCAACTGTTCTTCAACGTCAGCTGCCGCCAAAGCTATACGTCGTTGAATTGTGTCGTTTTAAAAGTGAAATTGTTTTCAGTTTACTTGCCAAGGCATCACCAAACATCTCTCGACACATATCTATAGCAGCAGGCATTATCAGAGTTTCTGCAATTGTGTGAGGCTTTTTGGCCTGTGCAACTCGGATAGCCACTAAAAATGATGCTCTTAAAGCCTTCTCATTGACTTTAGTTGCTTGGAGTATGCAAGACTTCTGAATACCAAGTGAATGTTTCTTGCGCATAAAATATTCCAATGGTTTCTCCGAGCAGTCAGTATGATTCGTTTTAAGATGACTTCGGAGTTTCGCAGGTTTCATCGCTTCATTTGCAAGAATTTGTGAACATATTACACAGTGTGGTCTGGGTTGATTATTTACTAAGACGCATATAAACCCAAAGCGCAAATACTTTTCATCATACCGTCGTATGGGAGTTCGTTTTTTTTTCTCCGGAACTGCATTTGATTCACACTCAGGTTGTGAAGATGAGTCAGAGAAATCATCATCGTTGTCCTTATGTTCGGTTGCTTTCTTTATTAAAAATTTATCCATGTGTTCAATCAATTTAATTATTTTGATTAGTTTTCAAATAAAAAAGCGTATTTTTGAATGTCAATATAAACGGGAAGACGCCAGGGCCCATCTGATTTCCGGTGTAACTAAAACTTAGAGTTTACATAAAATCGAAACGCACTTTTGCGCTATCGCCATCTAGCGATTTAAAATCAATAATTTTAAAACTGACTTCATATATTCTTTTTCATGTCTTTAATTCTATTATTTTTCATATTTTTTATTTTTTTTAAAGCATGCAATTCGGGTTTTGCTCGCGGACCACCAGGCAAATGTCCGTGGGCCGCGGACCACAGGTTGAGAACCGCTGCTCTAATAGCACTAGGGTAGAAGGAGTATTTGTACATTTGTCCTAGCATATGAAACGAGGAATGTGCCTTTATCTTTGTGCCTTTCAGAGTATTTTATTAAATTTTTATTTGTGTATTTGAAGATTATGGTTCAGTGTTTTATGTATAATTGCTACTTTACTTTTGAGTCTTCTGTCCTGAAGGCTTTCTAAATTTAGTGATTTTACTAAAGGTGTTACTCTAGTCAAATGTGAATATTCGTTTGTTATGAATCTAATAATAAGAACATAACATTAAAATGTTATTTAACCTTGGTTAGGCCAATAATAGAATATGCATCCACCGTGTGGGACCCCTCAACTCAAGAAAACATTAAGAAACTGGAACAGACACAAAACAGAGCAGTGAGATTCATAACAAACGATTATTTACATTTTACTAGAGTAACACCTTTAGTAAAATCACTAAATTTACAAAAAAAAAATGTAATAAAATACTCAGACAGACACAAAGATAAAGGCACATTCCTCGTTCCATATGCTAGGACAAATTTGTACAAATGCTCCCTAGTGCTATTAGAGCATGGAATGGGTTGTCTGAGCCAGCCAGGAAAACTAGTGACTCGGCAGAATTTAAGTCATTGGTTAATATGCATGACTAAATGCATGACGCGTAATTGAGATTTAGGTATACAAAGAGAAGGTTTTAAATTACAATAATTTTTAAGCTAGAGAAAGCTTCTTGCAAACTAGGCAGCTGCCTAGGGCCTCCGAATGTTGGGGGACTGAAACCCATTGCAAAACTTGTATCAAATCTCAACAACAGCAGAGCACCAGGGAATAACGTCTGCTAGCCTAGCTCTCCAAGTCTCTACTATGACTCAAGGTTTATTGACAAATGATTAACTCTTTCTTTCCTAACTGACGATACCAACGTTGAATCCACCAGAACGTGGTAATAATTACGGAAAGAAAGAGTTAAATTCCATAACAAAACGTTTTAGCCTACTTTTGTTAGAAGACTCTTGTTGCTTTTTATGAATATAGTAATTTTTCTTTCGGTGTTTATTTTTTTTTTTATTTCATTTGGGGGCCGCCAAATTCACTTTGTCTAGGGCCTCCAAGTACATAAGGCTGGCCTTGATTCTGGTACGGGGCCGGAAAACGGTTAATATGTGTTATGCTATTATAAAGTTAAATTGAATATATGTATATATTTGTTTTATTACAACCATGTGTTAACGTCGATGAGTTTTAGCTCATGAGTATTTTATTAACATGTATTTATTTTTGTTTTATCGGATAGACTAAAAAGTATATTTTATAATTATATTTAAAGATTATTCAATTTGTTCTTGGGTACTAGCAAAATTTAATATTGATCAAGATTACAGCACAAAAAAAAATGTATTGTTTTGTTTCAAAGTCATGTCTAGTGTGAACGCAGTGGCTCTAACACCAGACGGCGCAGACACAACAAACATGGCCGTCACACGTCTGCTCAATGTCGTCGCCACGTGCTCACTCTGATTGTACTAGCTGGGGGGTCGCACGTGATGGGTGCCATCTCTTTGTTGTTCTCCCAGAGTTTTCTAGTTGATAATTATTTTAAAAGCACATTAATCATTGTTCACATGTGCAGATTTATGGTCTACGTATTATTCTTCTTCTAGCCACCCGTCTCCCCGGTAGCCAAGCTGTTTCAAAACATGATGAACATTAAGTGTGCTCCGTGGTGTGGGTTGGTAGTTGACTTGTAGCACCAGATCGCTAGTGGGCTACAACTAAACCGATGTGTATTATAGTTTTAAATAGTAGAACTTGAAATAGCTAGAAGAAACGTCTCTTGTGAACAAAGCCAAAACATAGCTCACTTTTAGAACACTATAGACACATTTAACTTGAGATGAACTAAAACTGATAGTAAGAATATAAAATAGTTCTTTCACCAAAATCTAACTCACTACAAAAGACGTTCATACATTCAGGCATCCTCGAGTCGCCTGATGTACTGAACACATCTTAATTATGACAGTGCCGCTTATCTTGCATCATACTACAAGACTAACCTTAAATCAATGTTCTCTCTCTCTCTCTCCCTCCCTCTCTCTCTCTCTCCAAGTAACTATAAATAAGCCCTAGCTATATCACCAAGGAGACAAACATACTCTCTACAGCACCCACCTCCCTCTTTTAACTATTTAGATGGTCCAAAAGAAAAAAAATTATCCTGGCGACAAGAGCGTCCTTTTTTATCATTATAAAGAAACAAAACAAATAACAAAATACAAATATATATATATATATATATAATATATAAATCCTTTACAAAAAAAAAACGTATCTAAGGGAAAGAACTCCACACTTACAACTACATCTCTCAATAACGTAGAAGTTATTTCCCTTATTCAATATTTAAAAAATTGACAAATGGTTTGTTTATTTTAAATTGATTCATGTTTTGTTAAGGAAATAAATAATTGTTTAAAGTTTCAACTTCATTCAAGAATAGATGAGGAAGAAATGACGTGTTCAATTATCTAAGGGGACGAAACCCTAACAGTATCTGTGAATACTGAAGGATTAATTTCCCATGTAGGTATCAAACAAAATAATTAATTACCAGTAATTAATTTACTAATTTTTTAATTTTTTTAATTGATTCATGTCATGTTACCCCTTGGCACCTCCATGTGAGCGTCCACGACTACAATAGACTTATTAGATAGACCTCAGAATCTATTCAGCCAATAGTAACAAATTATTCGCCATAGTATTAATCATGGCTACATCCGAATCTTTTCTTCTGCAGTAACACTTCGCCTGAATCCAGCCAACGATGGAAGCCTGTTCAGTCTCTATAAGTAGTTTCTAAATATTCGTATTATTTAAAACAAATTCTCGGAGCCAGCTTCGCTTTCATCTCTTTATCATGTGAACACCTTTTTTTAAACTTCCGTAAACAAGAGCCAGTCATCGCGACTTAAAAAGTATTGCCAACTTTTTGAGTTCAAAGAGGATCAGAAATCTTAGCGAGTTAACTTAGGCTCTGGACTTGTTTACCCCACTTACACTCACAACTTGAAGTGCTTGAAACTGTGCGCATTTTAAAGTTCTAATTTTCAACGGAACTTAAGATATGATTCGGAAACCCGATTGTCTAAGTCAGCCGTTCTCAACCTTTTAAGCTCGGCGATCTCTTTTTACAATCCCCCCACTATGCCGCGACCCCGCCCACACCCTCATACACACACACAGTAATAGAAGAATAGAAAACCCCCCCCCCCATATTTTCGATGGTCTTAGGCGACCCCTGGCAAATCGTCAATCGACCCCCAAAGGGGTCCGACCCACAGGTTGAGAACCCCTGCTCTATGTAGTAGTACCAGATTCGAATATTCTTGGATGAAATTTTTTTTAAAGTATTTATTTAAAAAAAAAGGGGGGGGGAACGACCTGATTCAAACTACTGACTTAAGCCTCCTCAAGCCGACATTCTAACCACTCTGCTAGTGAGATGTTTATGAAAATAGAAAATTGAACAGTTATATTTTGTTTGTTTCACACGTACTTTAACAAGTAAACCTATAAAGTTGACTAATTCAGCTTATACCACCGACTCCGTCTCCTGGAGTATGTCGTCCTCGGACTAACAATACAATAGTACTAGTCGACCGGCGGCGTAGCATACACCGCAATTTTGCAGGGCCAACCTTAGGCCACTGTAACCTATGCGACCGCCGTGGGCCCAGAATTTGTATAGGACCCGCGCTAATTTTAGTGTATAAATTATTAAATCAAATCCATTTTATAACTTATAACTCCTGTCGATTTAACAGGAGGTTCTGGAAATCTCCTGAAATTGCAAAATATACGAAAAAGTCGTGGAAATATCTGGATTTTATTAAAATCTGTTGAAAACTCATACCAATCTCCTGAAATATACAGACGAAAATTGTCTTTTTTTTTTCCCACTCTTAAATTACCTAGGATAACTCCCTTCGTCTGAGTTGCACAAATAAAAGAGTGATCTTTCCATTGTGTCCAAACTCTTGAGCGTGCTCTGTCGCTTCGATAGTTACTGCAGAGTAGATTACTCCCCCCCCCTACCCTCTCCCTTTTGTTTTTCAACGTGAGGTAGAAATAAAAAAAAAAAAAAAAAGGGTTGTATTGCAACGGTTCTACCCCCCTGCTATTTTGTGACTAAGTGCTCTCCCCCCCCCCCCCCATCCTTTTGTTTTCTCGTGGACTATCCGCAGAGTGATCTTTCCTTTACTCCTTACTACTCGTTTAAACTGTTGAGAGAAGAAGAGAATTATATATATGGATTGGTAGCACTTTCGAAACTTACATGTCTCTTCTTTTTGTAATGGCGGTGATTGGGTTCTGGTTGTCGATAGTTTGTAGTTCATAGTTTCTGATATTCATGCTGAAAATATTGAAACCTGCCTTTTTACCTGTTAGAGTGGATCACTCTGGAGGCCGATTTTGAGTTTGTGCTTCCACACAAACTGTCTTTGAAACCTTGTTAACTTTGCCATTGTTTTGTTTTTAAACTGTATTCAGCAATAGAAGAATATTATCCCGTAATATACACAAAATACAAAATACAATTACCGTTTTCATAATAAAATTGATGTATAAAATGTTTTCACGCGACTCTTGCAGCTTTTTCCTCATTAAGGAATCGCCTTTGATAATTGAATCCAATCCAAATAAACACGATCTTTCTGTACTAGACCCACGCCCTATAAAACTAGTCCCTTGAGGGGAGATAAACTGTTCGTGATGATTCTTAAGGGGAAATAAGTCAAGAAGAACTGTGTAATGTCTGGAATGGAAAGGGGGAGGGGGCTAAGTAAAACTAATTTCAAACGATCTTTTCGTTTTGTGTGAAGGCAACGGATAACAAGAGAGAGTGGGGGAGAGGGAAGGAATGAAATAGAAATAGAGAGAGAGAAACAAATAGAGAAAAAGGGAGAAAGAGAAAAAGAAAGTGATAGAAAGAGAGAGAAAAGAAAGAGGGAGGGAGAGAAGGAGATAGAGAGGAAGAGAGAGAGAGAGAAAAAAAATGGGGAGAGAAACAGAGAAAATAATAAAGAGAAAGAGAGAGAAAGAAAGATAGAAAAAGAAAAAGAGAGAGAAAGACGGGGGAAGAGAGAGGTAGAAATAAGAAGAAAAAACAATTTAAAGAAAAAATGAAAAAAGAGAGATGAAGGGAAAAAGAAACAAAAAAAAGAGAACGGAGTGAGAGAAAGAAAGAGTGAGTAAACGAAGGAGCGTGCAGGAAGACAGGAGCGTGTTAGGTGTGAGATAATTTCGTGAACATGTCAGCACCTCTGGGAGACAAAGGTGATGTTTTGTTGAAGTGAAAAGTGAGGAAGGGGGGGGGTTAGGGTGTACATTACAAGAGATTCAATCCGTTTTCAGGGTTGTACTTGTAGAGGGTTGAATCTAAACGGGGAGGGGCGGGGGATGCTGTAGAGATGGAGCGCTGTAGTTGAGAGTTTTATCAGAGCAAACATTAACAAAAAAAACTCACATTGAAGGGAAAAAAAAACATTTAAAAACCAAGTTCTAAGAAAGCAGATAAGGAGAAAACTAAAGGAGGGGAGTGAGGTGGGGGGTGGGGGGTCAGGTCTGAGAGTCAGAGGATGAGAGCAGAGAACAGAATGGAAAGAAAGTTCACAACATTGTTGCCCATCTCTTTTAGTTTCATCTTGCTCTCCGCTTCATGCCCCCCCCCCCAGCCTTCCGATCTCGCCCACAGTATCTCTGGAATTATATCTCTCCTTCAGGCCCCCCCCCAGCCTTCCGATCTCGCCCACTTTATCTCTGGAATTATATCTCTCCTTCAGGCCCCCCCCCCACACCTCCCCCACTGATTTACAGTTGGTCTTTAAAGATTCATCTTCTTCTAAGGAGACCCTTGGCCAGCTGTCGCCAGACCAAACTTACATGTTCAAGGACCCTTCTCCGGACGGTGGTCTCAGGGTCAGGACAGACCCAGTAACTGCTGATGAGGTTACCATGGCCATTGCAGTGTTAAAAGATAACAAAGCACCAAGGCTAGACATGATATCAGCAGAAATGCTAAAATATGGGGGACAGTGCATTGTTAACAGAATGACTGATCTCTTAAATCTCTGTTGGCGAACTTCAAAAGAAAGTGATTGTAAAGCTTCCAAAAAAGGGCAACTTGGCAGACTGCAACAACTGGAGGGGCATTACTCTCCTCTCTGTCGCGGGCAAATTTTCAGCACTGTTTTGTTGAGACGGCTTCAACAGTCTGTAGATGAAAGGCTCAGAGAAGAACAAGCAGGTTTCCGAAGAGGCAGATCATGTACAGAGCAGATTTTCGTTCATAAAATATCATAGAACAAAGTCTTGAGTACCAACAACGGATAACGATCAGTTTCGTGGACTTCAAAAAAGCGTTTGATAGTGTCCACCGAGAATCACTATGAAAAATTGATAGAGAATACGGTATCCAATCTAATTGCTGCATTAAAACAGAAGAGGGAACAACAGAGTTTTTTACACTCGAGACAGGTGTGAGACAGGGGTGCATCTTATCTCCCTTCCTTTTCCTCCTAGCCATCGACTACATAATGAGGAGAGCAATGAACCAGACTGCCTTTGGTATTCCATGGCATGAACAGCTCCGATTGACGGACTTGGACTTTGCTGATGATGTTGCACTACTCGGGGCTACAAATAAATGCATTCAAGAAATGACGGAGAGCCTAGACAGAGAGGCACCCAAAATTGGCCTCCGCATAAACTTGGATAAGACTAAAATTATGCGAGTGGGATATAAGGCAAAGGGTGTCCCCGTCAGAATTGGCGAGTCAAAGCTTGAAGAGCTGGACAAGTTCACGTACCTTGGCAGCATCATAACAAATGATGGAGATGCTTACCATGATGTAGAGTGCCGAATAGGAAAGGCAGGGAGCATTTTCCAAGGGCTGCAGCCTATTTGGACTAGCCAAGCCATTGGACTCGAGACAAAAATACACCTTATCAACACAATCGTCATTCCAACTGCTACATATGCATGTGAGACGTGGAAGTCATCTGTCAATATTGAGAAAAGACTAAATGTGGCTCAACAGAGATGGCTGAGACGGATTTTGAGAGTCAGTTACACAGATCGGGTCTCAAACAGGGAAATCCTATGCCGAACTGGGAGTCGAACACTTGGTGAGGTTGTGACTGAGCGTCGCATGAGGTTTGCAGGACATGTTCTACGTCAAAATGAATTACGCACACCAAGAGTTGAGATAACATGGAAGCCAAAACAAGGAAAGCAGGGACGCCCTCGTATTACTTGGCGACACAGATTCATGAAGGACCTCAGAACAGTGGACACCAGGTGAGAGGAGGCTTCAGACATTGCCAGTGACAGATCTTTATGGAGACAGCTTGCCGCCCAATGCGCCGAACGGCGCGGGAGGACCTAAGTCTTCTTCTAGAGATATAGAAATCTTGATTTTGCTGTTATCTGCCGGTGATTGTGAATAAAGAGCAGCAACTTTATCTTACTCAGGTCTCACTATGTCTTGAATCGGATGATTTTAACTGGGCGAGTTTAGTGAGAAGTAAAAGAAAAACATATCAACATCAAGACCATTAGTTCACACATTAGCAATGCACAACAGATCATTCAGGTCCAGTGGTAGGCCTATACTTCTGCTACTGTCGTTACGATAGTCGCATGTTCCATCCCAGCCTTACAAATTTGTCCTAGCATATTGAGCTAGAAAGAAAGGCTCTTCAGTTCTGAAGTAAAGTAGCTACATGAAGTAACGTAGCAATATAAAGTAACGTAGCTACATGAAGTAACGTAGCAATATAAAGTAACGTAGCTACATGAAGTAACGTAGCTACATGAAGTAACGTAGCTAAAAAATAAAGTAGCTACATAAAGTAACGTAGCTACATGAAGTAACGTAGCTACGTGAAGTAACGTAGCTACATAAAGTAAAGTAGTTGCATGAAGTAAAGTAGCTACATAAATAAACGTAACTGCTTGAAGTAACGTGGCTACATAAAGTAACGTAGCTACATAAAGTAACGTAGCTACATGAAGTAACGTAGCTACATAAAGTAAAGTAGATACCTAAAGTAACGTAGCTACATGAATTAACGTAGCTACTTGAAGTAACGTAGCTACATAAAGTAAAGTAGCTACATGAAGTAACGTAGCTACATTAAGTAACGTAGCTGCATGAAGTAACGTAGCTACATGAAGTAACGTAGCTACATGAAGTAACGTGGCTACATGAAGTAACGTAGCTACATAAAGTAAAGTAGCTACATGAAGTAACGTAGCTACATGAATTAACGTATCTACATGAAGTAACGTAGCTACATAAAGTAAAATAGTTACATGAAGTTACGTAGCTACAGGAATAAACGTAGCTACTTGAAGTAACGTAGCTACAAAAAGTAAAGTAGCTACATGAAGTAACGTAGCTACATAAAGTAAAGTAGTTACATGAAGTAACGTCGCTACATAAAGTAACGTAGCTACATAAAGTAACGTAGCTACATGAAGTAACGTCGCTACATAAAGTAAAGTAGCTACATGAAGTAACGTAGCTACATGAATTAACGTATCTACATGAAGTAACGTAGCTACATAAAGTAAAATAGTTACATGAAGTTACGTAGCTACATGAATAAACGTAGCTACTTGAAGTAACGTAGCTACATAAAAAAAAGTAGCTACATGAAGTAACGTAGCTACATTAAGTAACGTAGCTGCATGAAGTAACGTAGCTACATGAAGTAACGTAGCTACATGAAGTAACGTAGCTACATGAAGTAACGTGGCTACATGAAGTAACGTAGCTACATAAAGTAACGTCGCTACATAAAGTAACGTAGCTACATGAAGTAACGTCGCTACATAAAGTAACGTAGCTACATAAAGTAACGTGGCTACATGAAGTAACGTAGCTACATGAAGTAACGTAGCTACATAAAGTAACGTAGCTACATGAGGTAACGTAGCTACATGAAGTAACGTAGCTACATGAAGTAACGTAGCTACAATTTCTGAAAGTGATTCGCGAACAACAGGGACCTTTGAACTTAGAGACACTGTTCCTTGGGCTTACGAATGTTCACAGGTCAAAGAATTAAAATGGTTAATTGTTATATAGTCTAACGATTTTTTTTTTCTACAATGTCTGAAACAAAAGGATTTATGGCTGAGGGTATGTAAACCACTATACAATAGGGCTTGAGATCGAAACCCGAATCAAGCTGAGTAGTGATTGTTGAGCGCCTAAAGATAGTACGGAAACCTTCTCCGTGATACACCCCCCACCCCCACCCCCCACCCCGCCAAAAAAAGTATAAGCTGTATAAAAGTAAAGAAAACAAATGACTATAATAATTGGCTGCAATGTTATTATTGATATAGAAATCTTGATTTTGTTAATATCAAATGAATCTTATAAATAAGTACCTCGAATATATATTTATAGTTTATCAGCTATAATAATAATAATAATAATAATCTTTATTATCCATAAGGAAATTTGTCTTACAATTTGTGCATTACATCAAACAAAACATTATAGCTATAGAAAACCAAAATGTACATTCACACCACACTCACTCATAATTTACATGCGAAAAGTTCAAATTAGTTTCTATTTAATGATTTGATTGTCAGGTGGATGGAACTCTCTAAAAAATTGAAGTTCAATATTTATACGTTTGTAATGCCAGTCTGTATATACTTTTGATCAGAAAATACAGAAACAATGAGCTGGTCTGTAGAATTAGAGGATACGCAAGACACGCAAGACATAAAAAAAAATCGGCGGGTGCAGATAAATTAGCACCCCCTTGAGACTATCCGCTTCTGACAAGCATCTGTCTATCTCCAGGCTAGAGAGTAATTACACTGGGCTAAACAGTAGGAGTTTGCCCCTCCCCCCCCCCCCAGCAATATGTTTACAATATCTAGACCCGTGTTGTAGATAAACACAACACAAATTGCTCCCAGCCCCAACACAAGGGAGAGCATCCACTTTGTCTTCTTGGCCTCTTGAACAGTACTGTATATATCAGTTTTAGTGTGTGCTCCAGTGGTTCTCAACCTTCTACTTGTAGCGCCCTCCTGACAGTAAAAATATCGTTTGTCTGTCACGTAAGCCAACTAGGGAGTTCATCCAACTTAGCTCGATGATGATCACTTTTGTCATCCAGGAGGATGTGCCTCCTCGTGTGGCTGGCGAGACCTATGTGAGCTCGGAATATTCGGCTGCACACTGGGCAGGTTATTTCAGCTGCAATGTCATTGGCCTTGCTTTTGTTCTATGGCGCTTTTCTTCTGCCAGCGCTGTTTTCTTGTCCTCATGATGTTCTATGTCGCTTTTCTTCTGCCAGCGCTGTTTTCTTGTCCTCATGATGTTCTATGGCGCTTTTCTTCTGCCAGCGCTGTTTTCTTGTCCTCATGATGTTCTATGGCGCTTTTCTTCTGCCAGCGCTGTTTTCTTGTCCTCATGATGTTCTATGGCGCTTTTCTTCTGCCAGCTGTTTTCTTGTCCTCATGATGTTCTATGGCGCTTTTCTTCTGCCAGCGCTGTTTTCTTGTCCTCATGATGTTCTATGGCGCTTTTCTTCTGCCAGCGCTGTTTTCTTGTCCTCATGATGTTCTATGGCGCTTTTCTTCTGCCAGCTGTTTTCTTGTCCTCATGATGTTCTATGGGGCTTTTATTCTGCCAGAGCTGTTTTCTTGTCCTCATGATGTTCTATGGGGCTCTTCTTCTGCCAGCTGTTTTCTTGTCCTCATGATTGTCTATGGCGCTTTTCTTCTGCCAGCTGTTTTCTTGTCCTCATGATGTTCTATGGCGCTTTTCTTCTGCCAGCGCTGTTTTCTTGTCCTCATGATGTTCTATGGCGCTTTTCTTCTGCCAGCTGTTTTCTTGTCCTCATGATGTTCTATGGCGCTTTTCTTCTGCCAGCTGTTTTCTTGTCCTCATGATGTTCTATGGCGCTGTTTTCTTGTCCTCATGATGTTCTATGGCGCTGTTTTCTTGTCCTCATGATGTTCTATGGCGCTGTTTTCTTGTCCTCATGATGTTCTATGGCGCTGACTCTTGTCCTCATGATGTTCTATGGCGCTGTTCTCTTTTCCTCATGATGTTCTATGGCGCTATTTTCTTGTCCTCATGATGTTCTATGGCGCTGTTTTCTTGTCCTCATGATGTTCTATGGCGCTGTTTTCTTGTCCTCATGATGTTCTATGGCGCTGCTTTCTTGTCCTCATGATGTTCTATGGCACTTTTTTCTTGTCCTCATGAAATGAATCTTTGTTACGCCTATCAACTTTCAGTTTGCCAAAAAAAAAAAATTGCCTTTGGCGCAC
The DNA here is from genome assembly GCA_036873155.1 of Biomphalaria sudanica. Lineage (NCBI taxonomy): Eukaryota > Metazoa > Mollusca > Gastropoda > Planorbidae > Biomphalaria > Biomphalaria sudanica. The sequence goes on along the minus strand of JAZGLO010000419.1, from coordinate 55,094 downwards.
GTTCGTCCCCATACGACATGGGCGTAGCCAGGATTTTTTTTCGGTGGGTGGTGGGTGGGGGAGATTTTTTCCGCCCCTTCCCCCCTCCCGAAAAATTATATATATATATATATGTTTGTATGGATGGATGTGTGTGTTTACATATTTAATCTCTAATTCATTCTGACCCTTCATTCTTTTAGAAGACGTTTATTGTGCCCTTGAATAGGTTCTTCCTGGAGTTAGTGAAAAAATTGTAGACTCCTTGCCCTTTCCAGCAAGGGACGAAGCCCCGCCGCCAAGCACTATTTCTGGTATTGAAAGCCAACAAAATGCACATTCTAAGGTATCTACAGTGCATTTTCCTGCTATTAAAATTTTTAATTTCAAAACCTAATGTGCTATTCTTACTGACCTACACTCTCCCGCGCCATTCGGCGCATTTGCCGTCAAGCTGTTTCCACAAAAAACTGTTTCTGGCAATGTCTGAAGCCTCTGAGGACCTCCATGAAAGTGTTGCACCAGTTTGTACTAGGATGTCATCGCAATTCTTATTATACGTAATTCATTTTGTCGGAGAACATGTCCAGCTAACCTCATGCGACGCTCTGTCACAACCTTACTAATGGGTCGACTCCTAGTTTGGCATAGGATTTCCTTGATTTAGACCCGATCTCTATAACTGACTCCTGATATCTGTCTTAGCCATCTTTGTTGAGCCACATTTAGTATTTTGACAATTTCGGCAGATGACTATTCGCTGCACTTTATTAATGGAGCTCCGCCACTGGTAGAAATATGTAACCTCTCTTGAAACGCTATTGGAATTAGGTGACTAGTTTGCTTTAGATTTTATATCGAATAGGGAAGTTTTATCGTCAAAATCATCTGTTGGGGGTTTTAAACTAAAAAATCTCTGGATATTTTTTTTATTCAAAACCCCATTTAACTACCGTCATAGAATTTGGTAACTGTAGTTTGATTTTTTTTTTGTATTGAAGAGGTATTTTTTAGCATCCAACCCATTTGAAGGAGCTTAAACTCAAAACAATATTTGGGCAACGCTTATAGAGTTTTGAAAGCGTAATATGCATTTTTTATATTGAAGATGTATTTTTTAGCTTCAAACCATGCTGGCGGGGGCTTAAACTCAATACCCCTTTAGCTACGCTCATAGATTTTTGACTGTGTAATTTGCCTTGTTTTTAATATTAAAGAGATGTTGTTTAGCTTCAAATTCCACTGGAGGGGAGTTTAAACTCAAAACCTCTTTGACTACGCTCATAACATTTTAACTGCATAATCATAATTTGCATTTTTTTTAAATATTGAAAGGGTATTTTTAGCTTCAAACCCCGATGAAGGGGGGTTTAAACTCAAAATTGAGTCAAAGCTCATTTAGCTATGCTCATAACATTTTGAGATCGTAATTTGCTTTTTTTATATTAAAGAGGTAGGTATGCTGAAAAAGGGGGGGGGTGTTAAACTCAAAACCCATTTGGCTACGTTCATAGAATTTTGAGTGTGTAATTTGCTTTTTTAATATTGAAGACGGGGTTTATCGTAAATTTTGGAAAAACAAAAAGGGGGGGGGGGGTAAAATCAAAATCTTCCTTAACTGTGCTCTTGGAATTTGGGGATTGTCGTTTGCATTTTTTTTGTTTTATAGAAGAGGGGGATTTACCTGCAAAAACCACCGGTAGGGGGTTTTAAACTCAAAACCCCATTGGTTATGCTGGGGAAAGTGATGGTTTAGTTTTAAAATTTCACCTAAAATAAACAAAATCAAAGCAAAAAATCATTCACTAAATTCCGATTCCCCTCCCCCCCCCGAAGGGGGGTATTTCATTCGGGGGGGGGGTCCACCCTGCCTACGCCCATGTTGCCTTTATGCAACCTTGCAAGCTTAAAAAAAAATACACATGAAAAAGATGTTCATGGAATACAAATTCTTATTAAAATAAAACCTTCCACTGTTATTTTGATTAAAATAAAACCTTCCACTGTTATTTTGATTAAAATAAAACCTTCCACTGTTATTTTGATTAAAATAAAACCTTCCACTGTTATTTTGATTAAAATAAAACCTTCCACTGTTATTTTGATTAAAATAAAACCTTCCACTGTTATTTTGATTAAAATAAAACCTTCCACTGTTATTTTGATTAAAATAAAACCTTCCACTGTTATTTTGATTAAAATAAAACCTTCCACTGTTATTTTGATTAAAATAAAACCTTCCACTGTTATTTTGATTAAAATAAAACCTTCCACTGTTATTTTGATTAAAATAAAACCTTCCACTGTTATTTTGATTAAAATAAAACCTTCCACTGTTATTTTGATTAAAATAAAACCTTCCACTGTTATTTTGATTAAAATAAAACCTTGCACTGTTATTTTGATTAAAATAAAACCATCCACTGTTATTTTGATTAAAATAAAACCATCCACTGTTATTTTGATTAAAATAAAACCTTCCACTGTTATTTTGATTAAAATAAAACCTTCCACTGTTATTTTGATTAAAAAAAAATGATGAAGCTAGTAGAAAGTAGTAAGTAATATACTGAGAGACACAGCTGTCCGAATGGGGTGAGTTTGGGGGGAAAAACGGCTGTGAACGGGCGGGAGGAGGGTCAGAGAGTCGGCGTTTGTGCGTGACCCGCAACGTTGGTCGACGTGGAGAACTATATATATATAGAGAGAGATAGATAGATATGATTTCACAATAATGAGTGTGATATGAAACTAAATAGCAATAAAAGCTGAAGATATTTTATTTCGAATGTAACTTGAAATAAGTTACGCTCGTTAAGTGTTTAAGGGTAGTAAGAAAATTGATTACAGATGTTACGTCTAAATCCACAAATGACCAAAGTGGGATGGAGACACGCATAAAATATGTATAATAATAATATCAATAAAAACAGTCATCCAACTACACCAGCTTACCTCTTCTCTACCTATCTCCAAATCATTTTCTCTGAAGTTAATGTTATCTACAGATACCTTCTGCATGCTTAGATGCGAATTCAACACTACCCTTTCATTGCACTGTAGAAGTTAGAATTTATTTTATGCACATGCAAAGGCACAAAATGTTATATTTCAAAAGAAATTCAGAAAATATCAGCAACCATGTCTAAGTATCAGAACAAAAGAGATTTCTGCGAGGGGAGAATAAAACAGAACAACACAAATCTGAAGATAAAATCATGTTTTTTTAAAACAGTCAATCAACTAATTCCTAAGCAGCACATTGTAGTGTAGTGGAAATAGGGACCATGACAATTACCTTGAATTACTATGGCAGATAGTCCAGTAGAAGGCCTTAAGATATCCTTAGCAACTGTATGTCTCTGAGACATGGACCAAAATACAGAAGACATGCATGAGAACATAACCCCTTTCATGAGATCTGCCTCATGAAAATAACATTAAATGGCAGGAAAATATACCTGGCAAAGGAACACAAAATAGTTTAGATGGGTAAGTAAATAAATGGGTAATCATTATTGCAATAGAAAATTGAGACACTCACTACAAAGACAACTATGGCTGTATTTTTTGCTATACACCTCAGTTTCACCGGCTCCTTCTCTGTTATCAGCGATTTTTCTGGTAGATCTTGTAAAAAAATGGTTTACTAAAACAGAATTGAAAGAAAAAATATTCATAGAAAGGCAAAACTTATTCATTCCACAAACACAATTATATCATAACTGGCAGACAGAGTAACATGTTCTTATTCTGCAATGGATGTATCATTACGGGGTTTAGAAGAAAGGATTATTGAAATAAGGTTTGCTTTAGATAAATCGCATTTTATGTCGGACAGAACTTGAGCTATATTTATTCCTAATAAAGTAAAAACTGTTCATTTCGATTGTCATTTTGTAAGCGGCCCCCGAAATGGGGAAAAGACGCTATTAATTTTGTATGGAATGTCTGTCCATCCGTCCGTCTATTTATATCTCGTAAATTAGAAAAGATAGTGAAAATCCGACATCATAATATTTTAGGCCATTTAAAGTTCTGATGCAACGGCTACTTTTTTCTTTTCTGAAAGCGAAAAAACTTATTTTTTAAATCACTTATGCAAGCAGTTTTTTTTTCCATAAAAATACACCAATTCTACAACTATTCACTATTAATAGTAACAAACAAAGGAGGCATATTAGTAGGGGAGAGCGTAACCTACCATATTTGTATCACATTTAAGTAAATGGTTTTAGATTTTTTTGTCAATTTTTTTTTTTTTTACATTTGTATTACTAAGTCATACTAACTACTACATTGACACACAAAAAATGTTTTTTTAAAGAGAAAATATCTATTTAGTGTGCATATAAGTTGGACATTTTTTAAAACAACAATTAATAAGTAGTTTTTCATATTATCGCGTGAACTGCAATGCGACACATAAGACAAAGGACACTTAACTAAAGGATTTTTTTTTTACGGAAATGTTTTTTTCTTGAGGATTTGAATAAGAGATTTACCCTTTACAAAACAATTAGATCAGTTAGATATTCAATATAAGACATCAGTTAGGCCAGGTTTACATCTAACTTCACATTCACTTTCACCTATCCTTTTGTCTGCTGGACCGCTGAGGAACCACACAAGATGTGTCAACCTTCTTTCTCCATTCTTCTTTGTCATTTGTCTTTGATAGAGTGATTCCCCTTGCCATCGTAGCTTTCGAAAACCAAGACCAGTTCTCATAACCTATGACTTGTTGCTAAATATTTCCCGGATTCTTTATGAGAGAAATTACCATTTAGGCCTAATTTTAAATAGAATTGAACTCTCTGACATACAAATTTCATGTGCAATGTTTGAGTGAAAGTTATAGGAACGTATTTATCATTTTCTAGAGTTATCAGTTTTTTTTAATTGGTGGCACAAGTAGTGCAACACATTTCTTCGTGGATAATAAAGATTGTGTTTAATATTACAATTGTTTTCATAGTAGTTTTTTAAATTTACTTTTTAATAAACAAGCTGTAGGTGGCGCTTTCTAATCTTCAGTTGTGACTGCATCAGGTCTGTTTAGATCCACGGTTCTCTCTTTTTTTTTTAAGCTCGGCTACCCCCCAACTGTAACATTGTTTGTGTTCATATATAAGGCTTGTCTTCGAGTCCGAAGATTAGTGAGGAATACAGTATTTCCCATGGCTGCGCAGCCCCAGCTGTGATCTACATATTTTTGCCACATGTTCATTTGTTCATAAGCGAGAAAACAAACAAACTTTTGTTTATGTTATAAAAACGTAATCATAAATGTACATGTCTGCTATGCATGGCTGAAGTTTTATGTTCCACTAAGAAACAATATGTAAATGTATCTTGTCTTTCATATGTTTCTCCTTTTAATTCAATTAGGAACACTGGAAATTCATTTACTTTCCCTATTCTTTATCAAAGCTATTCACGGTGTTCCTTCAGCTTCAGACCCTGACATTTCTGCATGCCAGATGTTTGGCTTCAATATTAGTCAAAGTAAGGCCATAACTCTAGTTCAAAACACTATAGCACTTGCCTCGTGTGAAAAATGTCTTTTATGTCTTTATTCAGCCATCTCGTTTTAAGAGGTTTGCAAAAGTCAAACATTTAAAACCGTCATCATATCTATATCTATCTATCTAACCTTTCCTCTAACATGCTGTATCTCCATGTCGCAAAGTTCGGATATTTATCAAAACGGCATCGCAGTTCTTTCACATCCTAAATTCAGCTGTAAGAACAGTGGCGTAACTAGAAATTTGCCACCATTTAGGGGCCCGAAGGCCTGACCTCTTTGTGGGCCCCTGCTTTTGCGTAATATTTAATGTCAAAACACTCATTTGGGGGCCCTCAGGTTGGGACCGGGGGGGGGGGAGATTTTCAAATTCTCCCCCACCCCCTAGCTATGCTTCTGTCGTTAGAATAAGGAAGTTTGTTTTTTTGTTTCAATTCCTGTTTTAATGATTGAAGTAAAGCCAAATAGTAAAGAATGATCCATATATTTTCTTTTCTTGACGTACTAATGCTCGCGATACATATTCATGAGCTGTCCCATAATCCATAGGCCTATATCCGGAATTTGGCCTAGTTGTTTAGGAAATGTTTTGTAAATCACACAGTCCATCGTCATCATCTTGCTTAGACACTAGACATAGGGTTTAAAAACACAGAACTGTATTAACCGTCAAAAAGCCAGCGTCACAGATCATATTTTCTTTTATATTTTTAGGGACCCCCAAATCAGTTTTCACCTGGCAGCGTAGAAATGGTTGTTTTCTTTCATTGCTCGTCGTCTGCCACGTTCACCCGGAAGAGATCGACGGAACTTCTTCCCACTATAGACATGGTCTATTTGGTTCTCTGTTGATAGGTCTGGTGAAATGATCTATTTGGTTCTCTGTTGATAGGTCTGGTGACATGATCTATTTGGTTCTCTTTTGATAGGTCTGGTGACATGTTCTATTTGGTTCTCTGTTGATAGGTCTGGTGGCATAGTCTATTTGGTTCTCTGTTGATAGGTCTGGTGACATGGTCTATTTGGTTCTCTGTTGATAGGTCTGGTGACATGGTCTATTTGGTTCTCTGTTGATAGGTCTGGTGACATGGTCTATTTGGTTCTCTGTTGATAGATCTGGTGACATGATCTATTTGGTTCTCTGTTGATAGGTCTGGTGACATGGTCTATTTGGTTCTCTGTTGATAGATCTGGTGACATGATCTATTTGGTTCTCTGTTGATAGGTCTGGTGACATGGTCTATTTGGTTCTCTGTTGAAAGGTCTGTTGACATGGTCTATTTGGTTCTCTGTTGATGGGTCTGATGACATGATCTATTTGGTTCTCTGTTGATAGGTCTGGTGACGTGGTCTATTTGGTTCTCTGTTGATAGGTCTGGTGACATGGTCTATTTGGTTCTCTGTTGATAGGTCTGATGACATGGTCTATTTGGTTCTCTGTTGATAGGTCTGATGACATGGTCTATTTGGTTCTCTGTTGATAGGTCTGGTGACATGGTCTATTTGGTTCTCTGTTGATGGGTCTGATGACATTGTCTATTTGGTTCTCTGTTGATAGGTCTGGTGACATGGTCTATTTGGTTCTCTGTTGATGGGTCTGATGACATGGTCTATTTGGTTCTCTGTTGATAGGTCTGGTGACATGGTCTATTTGGTTCTCTGTTGATAGGTCTGGTGACGTGGTCTATTTGGTTCTCTGTTGATAGGTCTGGTGACATGGTCTATTTGGTTCTCTGTTGATATGTCTGGTGACATGGTCTATTTGGTTCTCTGTTGATAGGTCTGGTGGCATAGTCTATTTGGTTCTCTGTTGATAGGTCTGGTGACATGGTCTATTTGGTTCTCTGTTGATAGGTCTGGTGACATGGTCTATTTGGTTCTCTGTTGATAGGTCTGGTGACATGGTCTATTTGGTTCTCTGTTGATAGATCTGGTGACATGATCTATTTGGTTCTCTGTTGATAGGTCTGGTGACATGGTCTATTTGGTTCTCTGTTGATAGATCTGGTGACATGATCTATTTGGTTCTCTGTTGATAGGTCTGGTGACATGGTCTAATTGGTTCTCTGTTGAAAGGTCTGTTGACATGGTCTATTTGGTTCTCTGTTGATGGGTCTGATGACATGATCTATTTGATTCTCTGTTGATAGGTCTGGTGACGTGGTCTATTTGGTTCTCTGTTGATAGGTCTGGTGACATGGTCTATTTGGTTCTCTGTTGATAGGTCTGATGACATGGTCTATTTGGTTCTCTGTTGATAGGTCTGATGACATGGTCTATTTGGTTCTCTGTTGATAGGTCTGGTGACATGGTCTATTTGGTTCTCTGTTGATGGGTCTGATGACATGGTCTATTTGGTTCTCTGTTGATAGGTCTGGTGACATGGTCTATTTGGTTCTCTGTTGATGGGTCTGATGACATGGTCTATTTCGTTCTCTGTTGATAGGTCTGGTGACATGGTCTATTTGGTTCTCTGTTGATAGGTCTGGTGACGTGGTCTATTTGGTTCTCTGTTGATAGGTCTGGTGACATAGTCTATTTGGTTCTCTGTTGATAGGTCTGGTGACATGGTCTATTTGGTTCTCTGTTGATAGGTCTGGTGACATGGTCTATTTGGTTCTCTGTTGATGGGTCTGATGACATGGTCTATTTGGTTCTCTGTTGATAGGTCTGGTGACATGGTCTATTTGGTTCTCTGTTGATGGGTCTGATGACATGGTCTATTTGGTTCTCTGTTGAAAGGTCTGATGACATGGTCTATTTGGTTCTCTGTTGATAGGTCTGGTGACGTGGTCTATTTGGTTCTCTGTTGATAGGTCTGGTGACATGGTCTATTTGGTTCTCTGTTGATAGGTCTGGTGACGTGGTCTATTTGGTTCTCTGTTGATAGGTCTGGTGACATGGTCTATTTGGTTCTCTGTTGATAGGTCTGATGACATGGTCTATTTGGTTCTCTGTTGATAGGTCTGGTGACATGGTCTATTTGGTTTTCTGTTGATAGGTCTGGTGACATGGTCTATTTGGTTCTCTGTTGATAGGTCTGGTGACATGGTCTATTTGGTTCTCTGTTGATGGGTCTGATGACATGGTCTATTTGGTTCTCTGTTGATAGGTCTGGTGACATGGTCTATTTGGTTCTCTGTTGATGGGTCTGATGACATGGTCTATTTGGTTCTCTGTTGAAAGGTCTGATGACATGGTCTATTTGGTTCTCTGTTGATAGGTCTGGTGACGTGGTCTATTTGGTTCTCTGTTGATAGGTCTGGTGACATGGTCTATTTGGTTCTCTGTTGATAGGTCTGGTGACGTGGTCTATTTGGTTCTCTGTTGATAGGTCTGGTGACATGGTCTATTTGGTTCTCTGTTGATAGGTCTGGTGACATGGTCTATTTGGTTCTCTGTTGATAGGTCTGGTGACATGGTCTATTTGGTTCTCTGTTGATAGGTCTGGTGACATGGTTTATTTGGTTCTCTGTTGATAGGTCTGGTGACATGGTTTATTTGGTTCTCTCTTGATAGGTCTGGTGACATGGTTTATTTGGTTCTCTCTTGATAGGTCTGGTGGTATCCACGTTGCTTTTTGTATTCGTTTGTGTGGAAAGACAGTTCCTCCAATCATTAAGTTACTCGTGGCACACATATCTGCAAACCTCTTTCCATTTTCATTGATCTCACGTAGTCCAAGCTTTCCCATGACCTCTTCATATCCTCTGTTGTCATTGCCTTCCTTAACATTCAAGTCGCCCATTATGATGATAACGTTCTTTTTAGGTCTTTCATGTAGGATGGTAGAATGTAGGATGGTAGGATGTAGGATGGTAGGATGTAGGATGGTAGGATGTAGGATGGTAGGATGTAGGATGGTAGGATGTAGGATGGTAGGATGTAGGATGGTAGTCAGCCTGTGGTAAAAATTGTCTTTGTCCTCCTCTTCACTGTCGTTTGTTGGGGCGTAGCACTGTGTGGAATGAGGCTGTTATTATCCGTGGTCCATGCGCTTCCCATCCAACAGGTTCTCTCTGAGCCTGCTTAGACAGCATCAGGGTTAAGCCTTGAGTGTGTGTAGCCTCTATAGCTGTTACAACAGAGCGGTCACCTTTATTTTATAAATTGTAACTATGTTTAAATCTCTTAATTCCTGTGGGGCCATTCCTTGCTCCCAGCACAAGCTTAGCAGTTCGTGGAGTGGCTTGATTACTGCATGCTTTCCAGCCTGAATGGCTTCTGTAGGAATACCATCTCCTCCGGGTGCTTTCCCGTATGCAAGTATGTTAATGGATGTGCTCAGTTCCTTTATTGAGTGTTTTGATTAATTCGTTCAAAACTGAAAGTGGTGGGAAGTTAGACAAAGCAGTTGGCGAGATGGCGTTTTCAATCTGGTAGAGTTCTGCATAGTGCTCTACCCTTGGCGAGATGGCGTTTTCAATCTGGTAGAGTTCTGCATAGGGCTCTACCCTTGGCAAGATGGCGTTTTCAATCTGGTAGAGTTCTGCATAGTGCTCTACCCTTGGCGAAATGGCGTTTTCAATCTGGTAAAGTTCTGCATAGTGCTCTACCCTTGGCGAGATGGCGTTTTCAATCTGGTAGAGTTCTGCATAGTGCTCTACCCTTGGCGAAATGGCGATCTCAATCTGGTAGAGTTCTGCATAGTGCTCTACCCTTGGCGAAATGGCGTTCTCAATCTGGTAAAGTTCTGCATAGTGCTCTACCCTTGGCGAGATGGCGTTTTCAATCTGGTAGAGTTCTGCATAGTGCTCTACCCTTGGCGAAATGGCGTTCTCAATCTGGTAGAGTTCTGCATAGTGCTCTACCCACCGCCCATTTGCAGCGCATCAGTTAGAATTATGTCATCTTTTGATTTGTGTTAACGAGGGTGTCCTGTGGCCAGCACAACGACCAACCGCCTAAACTTTTCCCCAACTGATGTCAGGTACCCTTTAGAGCTGGGTGGACGCAGGGGCGCCAAAAGATCCCGAAATTACATACGTATTAGCATAGCTATTTTAACAAAATTAAACGTTTCTCGTTCAAAAAAGACTTGAGTAGCCTTATGAAACGGGTTTGGGTACCTATTAAGGGGGCTTGGCTACCTATGTTGGGGCTCCAAGTTCGACACCCGACTCGGGCTGAGTTGTGTTTATTGATCTGCCCCCCCCCCCAACTGGTCCGCAAATGAGATTGGACCATAGCGCTCTGAGAATGATAAATAAAAGCTATAATTTATTTTTTAAAATATATTTTTTCTCATGCTTTCTGGAAGTATTTGATATAACTTTTAATACTGACATAAATCTTATTATTGTTATATTAGTACAACTTTAGAAAGCATGTAACTAGTGCCTAGATTTAAGTACTTGATTAAAGACGCACATGACTAAATGATATTATAATTAATTTTAATAATATTATATAACAGTAAAAATCAAAATGAACATTTAATGTTGCTTTTATTGAGTTTGAAAATTGTACAGAAATAATGTTTTCATTTTTTTTATCATAAAGAAATTACAATGTTTAGATTCCTTTTTCGTTCCATTCAAAAGTTTTACAGTAAAAGCTCTATTTGTTTATAATATAGAAAGGTTCAAAGTAAGCGTTGTCCGTCTAGCAAGGGAAACGAAGCAGATGAAGAATTCAAACTAAATGCTAGTATCTTTTTCACAAAGAATTTTGATGGGTCTTTCCGGATAGACGCACTTCATGTCATTCATTCCGGTTGCATATGCAAGTGTCAACTCAAGGCAATTTTCGATTCCCCATGTGTTACTTGGCTGTCCCGTGGTCCATCTTAAGAATCCGACTTGTGCCCCAGTGCGTTGATGAACCCATCTATTCTCAGAGGCACAATCCGTTCCAGAAATGTAGAGGCTTTGGATTGCAGGATAGTATCTTTGGAAAGCCTGGAGGAGTTGGAATTCTCTTTCTGTATCAACCTCAGCAACGTAAGCACCGAAACTACTGCAGAACTGTTGGGCAGCCTGAAAGTTGTCAACGAGTATATTGGAAATGAAATAAGTCTTACTGCCAAAACTGATTCGATCCAACTGTCTCGCGTCCAAAACTGAGAAATATAGTAAACATATATTAGGTGTTGACAAATTGTTTATTCGAGAATGCAATATTCAAAAGAAGAAAAAGAGGCTGACAGAGAAAGCGATGGAAAGACAATATTAAAGAATGGATGGGCGTATCATTGAAAGAGATTCTGTCCAAGGAAAAAGAGAAATGGAAAATTAAATTTCTAATATATCTAGACTAACTATAATAAATGTCTGTGATTAGAAATATTTGGGCCAATTGTTTTTAATGAGCGTAATTTCACGCTTTTAGCTTTCTTAATACTCTGTGATCCTATCATTTGTTTGGACCTGATCATGAGTTAATTAATACATTGGTTTTTCTTAAAATTGATTCTTGTGTTGTCAGGTAAAAGAAATAATTGTGCACAAATTTCAGCTTGATCCGAGATTGGGTGTGAGAGAAATAACGTGTCCAAACTTTTTACCAGACAGAGAGAGAGTGAGATGATATAAGCTTTGTAATCAGCCCCCAAAGTGGTCCACTCTGGCAGGTAAGAATGCAGGCTTCAACATTTTCATCATAAATATCAGAAGCAGGGAACAGCAAACAATCAACAACCCCCAACTCACAGTCTGCGCCAATAAATATCAGAAGCAGGGAACAGCAAACAATCAACAACCCCCAACTCACAGTCTGCGCCAATAAATATCAGAAGCAGGGAACAGCAAACAATCAACAACCGCCAACTCATTACAAAAAGAACAGACTTTTGTAAGTTTGGAAAGTGATGTCAATACCATGGTAATGTTAGGCCAACACAGGAAACGGAGATTTATTAATATTATTATTATAATAGTGTTTATATTCATGGAATTCGATGAACTGCTTGTTATGAAGCTTTGGGTCAATGTGAACCTAGCCTCTCATTCAAGGCATCAAGAAAGAAACTTTTCACTTTGGTTAAAAGTAAAATTATATATATAATATGAAACACTGCTTGTTAAATGTGAAATTTTCGATATATAAATACTAACTACTAGTAACTACATACTTTTTTCTCTAAATGCAAACGTAGACTATTTGTTCTAAATCCAAATGTAAACTAAATGTAAGTAGCTTGTATAACAGAAAACGCTTAATTTAGTCATTCAAATATTTTTAGAATTTTTTTTTTCACGAAATAAGAATAGCCTTTAATATACAATCGAAAGATGTAAACTTTAAATCCAGCCTTCCATATTAACATTGTCTCCGGTGTATTTTGGGGGGAAAAACTGCTTGCATAGTTAATTAAAAAAATAATTAAAAGGTTTGATTTTAGAAAACAACAGACAGACAGACAGTACAAAACTAAAAGTGGCTTTCTTCCTTTCGGGGGCCTCTGAAAGAAATAACAGTAAAAAGAAAATATTTACTTGAGCTCCAAACGACATTTAAAGTCAGGAGAAGTAAGATTAGCAGCATCTTCATTGTTGAATCTTGGCAGTTATTGCTCTTTAATCTAGAAATAGAAAAACATGACAAATACTATATTTTAACACTAATGATAAAATACGTAATTACAAAATATAGTGCCGGATTTAACTTTGTGGATGCCCTATGCAGGATTTTGTGGAGGCCCCTTCACTTTTTCGAAAACTGTAATGAATATCTATTACTAAATAATTCTTATAGACCCTATGGAACAATGTGACATGTACAATTAATAGATAGGAAAGACTTATGCATTTAATCATAGTTTCATTAACAACAACAACAACAAAAAGAATAATAAAATTTCGTGATATGCTTATTTTAGTTAACAAAAATGTACAATGTCGAGTTTATAGAGGATAAGGTCCCAGGGTGACTCACTGCCTTAAATCTGGAGCAGCATTTATATATGATGAGCACACTGTCAGCAGACACTTCTTAACCAAGACAGTGTTGCCAACTGTAAGATTTTAAGTATTGTCGGTAAAATTGCTTAACAAATGTATAGTGATATATATATTTATATATATCACTATATATATATATATATATATATATATATATATATATATATATATATATATATATATATATATATATATATATATATATATATATATATATATATATATATTGAGAGAGAGAGAGAGAGAGAGAGAGAGAGACCCATAAAAGCTGCTGATCCATTTAAATTCGGATATTTCATTTCTCTAATGTGGAGGCCCTTCTTGGGCAGTTTTGCCTGCCCTCTCCCCTAGTTCGGCCTTGACAACATAACACATTTATACAAGACAACAATAACTAGAGATTGGATAAATTCTAAACTGATGTTTTAGATATTATGTTTATTTTTTATTTTTGAAGTATTTCAAAACAATAAAACAAGCAAAATAAAAAAAATGCTTAAAAAAACAACAACAACAAAGCTTATCTAAAGGGGAAGAGCTACACCATTAAAAGTATATGCATAATTAATGTACAAGTTATTTCCTTTATTCGATTTCAAACCAAATAATTCAATACCAATAATGAATTGACTAATTGAGTATTTTTAAAAATTGATTCATGTTTTGTTAGGTGCGGTAAATAATTGTTTCAGGTATCAACGCGAGGGAGAAAAAGCGTTAACAATTATGTAAGGGGACTAAACCCAACAACTTTAGCCCTATATGTGAACACTGAAGTATTAGTTTTCCTTAGTGGTATCAAACAAAATAATTAATTACCAGTAATTAATTGTCTTAATCTTTTTTTAATGATTCGTGTCTTGTCTATGTCAAAAAATAATTGTAATTGTTACAGCTTGATCCGACAGTTGGTATGGGAGAAATAACTTGTACACACCTTTTACCAGACAGACAGACAATGTGAGTCGATAAAAGCTTTGTAATAAAAATATGAATTGTCTTCGAGTCCTAACATTAATGAGTAGAGCGTAGTCCCAGCTGTGACCTACATATTTTGCGACATCCAGCGCAAACATATCCATTGTTCGCCGGAAGTCGATTTACGTAAAAATGATTCTTTTTTTTTTCGCCATCTACTTGTGTCCTCGACAGTGGATTTTCTTTTGGTCTCAAATGTGTATCACGTGGCCTTTCCAACTGCCTCGTTCTGGAGCCCACTGCAGATAGGTGCTTTCTTCTCTATGTCAGTTAAAGCAAGTTAGCGGCTTAGCTGGTCTTTTAAGGGTTTCCGTAGGGCACCTCTGTTACGTCGACGACCTGTTAGCTCACCAAAAAAAGACTGCTTTTGGCATACGTTCATCCCCCATACAGGATACGTGCCCTGCCAAGCGTAACTGTCGGACCATAAGAAGTCCCTCTATACTGTCCATACCGGCGTTTGCAAGGGTATCGCTGTTTGTAGTGCGATCTTGCCACCGTACATCCATGATGGTGCGCAAATATTATTTCAAAATTACAGACGCATTAATGAACGTATTTTTATATCAACACGATCAAACGTTTATTTGAACACTACAGCATCAAAGCATTTCCTAACTCCTGACATTACAGACTTGAACTTAATACACACGTTTTCATTACATGTCCATTCAAAAAAAAAAAGTATTTGAAATAATCTATAATTTTTTCAAATAATTTTTATTCTAAAAAAAAAAAAAAAAACCACAATAAGTAGACAGACAAGACGAGCAGAAACCAGATAAACTTCACACATTTTATAGATAACAACCTTGTGATCAGAAAAATGAGAATAAAAGCGCAGAGATAGTCGCACAGTGTAATATGATATACACTAAAAGGAGAAACATTATTTAAGTCACATTGCATGTATAGTTAATACTCAAACACTTTGTAATCTAATCTTATCTAATCTTATCTTATCTAATCTTATCGTGTCCTATAAATTACATTTCTATAAAAAGAGAATATGAAATACAACTAACTAGCGACAGTTGAATAAATCATCCTTCAGGGTACAGTAGAGGGAGCACGAAGAAAAGGTCATCCAAATAAAAGTTGGCTGGGCAACGTACAAGAATGGACCGGCCTCTCCTCTAGTGATATTCTGCTAAGAACAGCTGCTGACTGGGAAAAGTGGAGGGATTTGGGTTACCCAAACTGTCACAGCGCCCCCTACAACGAAAGTCAAGGGACAGAAGAGATGAGAGCTTCAGTTATAGAAAAGCACTGAAGCGAATCGCAGACCATTAAACCATCATACCAAGTACGGACTCTCTCTACAAGAACATTATTTGAAACACTTTAAAAAAAGTATTGATTGATTAACCATGGCTGAGTAATAAAGTGATTGGGATTCTGGGCTCAATTCTCGATGAAGACTGGAATTTTAAATTTCAGGATTTTTAGGACACCCCCGAGTCCAGCCAACGCTAACAAATGCCTGGCACTAGTTGGGAAAGTAAAGGTCGTTGTGTTGAACACGTTACATCCTCTTTAACATTTGTCTTTAGAGACATGAGATTTACATCATTTTCCCTATAAGATCTATGTTACTCTTTTTTTTATACTTTTTAATTCATCAAACTTATAGTCTCTAGTTTACTCATAAAAGAAACCAACTGGATATTAAAACTTCTTTAGGAATGAAACTGAAGTGAGATACATATAGGTCCAAAGAGAGAGAGAGACTCACTCAGAAGACTGCCGTACACATATTAAAACTTCTTTAGGAATGAAACTGAAGTGAGATACATATAGGTCCAAAGAGAGAGAGACTCACTCAGAAGACTGCCGTACACATATTAAAACTTCTTTAGGAATGAAACTGTAGTGAGATACATATAAGTCCAAAGAGAGAGAGACTCACTCAGAAGACTGTCGTACACATATTAAAACTTCTTTAGGAATGAAACTGAAGTGAGATACATATAAGTCCAAAGAGAGAGAGACTCACTCAGAAGACTGCCGTACACATAGCAAAGCACTATCTTACCTTGTTTGATTGCGCTTGGTATTTTAACATTCAGAGAAATGGTACTTCTTTTATAGCCTTGATTTCGTGAGCCAAACATCCTGTTTTTAATCAGCAATATCTCAAATTGCACTCTCACCAGAAATAAGAGAACAATGACTCTTTCAAGTCATATCCTGTTTTGAATCGCAAGATTCGAGTAGAAGCATGTATGTCGCAACTAACCTCGCAATACCACTTAGACAAACAAAATATCTTCACACCATACCAACATGGCTTTAGGAAATATAGATCATGTGAAACACAACTAATAGGACTAATTGATGATTTTTCTAAAGGTTTAGATAATAGTGAACAAATAGATGCTATCTTACTAGATTTTTCTAAGGCTTTTGACAAAGTTCACCACCATAGTTTGCTTAAAAAATTAAAATATTTTGGCATTAATGGTCCACTGCATCAGTGGATTAAAGATTTTCTGATAGGGAGAGAACAAACTGTAATAATAAATGGCTCTAAATCAACACCGATAACAGTAAACTCAGGTGTACCTGTCTTGGGTCCACTACTATTTTTAATTTACATAAATGATTTACCAAATTGCATTACTTCAGGAACAAAAGTCAGATTATTGGCAGACGATTGCATAATACATAGAACAATAAAAACAACACAAGACACAGATATTTTACAAAGAGAATTAGATGAATTACAGAAATGGGAATCAAATTGGAGCATGTCTTTCCACCCAGAAAAATGTCTGTCGTTAAGAATAACAAAAAAACTAAAACAAATTAATTCCACTTATCTTATTCATGGCAAACCAGTAACACAGACTAAAAACGCAAAATACCTAGGTGTTATAATAAATAAAAAAACTGTCATAGAATCCACATATTGATGAAACTATAAAAAAAATCAAACAAAGCATTAGGATTTATTAAAAGAAATTTCTATAAATCAAATAAGAACATAAAACTAAAATGTTATTTAACCTTGGTTAGGCCAATAATAGAATATGCATCCTCCGTTTGGGACCCCTCAACTCAAGAAAACATTAAGAAACTGGAACAGACACAAATAGAGCAGTGAGATTCATAATGAATGAATATTCACATTTGACTAGAGTAACACCTACAGTAAAATAACTAAATTTAGAAAGCCTTCAGGACAGAAGACTCAAAAGTAAAGTAGCAATTATACATAAAACACTGAACCATAATCTTCAAATACAAAAACAAAATTTAATAAAATACTCTGAAAGACACAAAAATAAAGGCACATTCCTCGTCCCATATGCTAGGACAAATTTGTACAAATACTCCTTCTTCCCTAGTGCTATTAGAGCATGGAATGGGTTGCCTGAGCTAGCCAGGAAAACCAGTGACTTGGCAGAATTTAAGTCATTGGTTAATATGCTTGACTTTATGCATGACGCGTAGGACGTAATCGTCTTCTTTTTTGAAGTAACGTCTGTATTATATAAGATAAGATAAGATATAATTATGTATTTACACAAGAGGCGCCACATTCAGATGAGGTTAAATGTAAGAAAATACCTGCTTCTCTAACGACTGTTACAAGCACTAGCGGATCCAGAACATATAAAAGGAGGGAGGGGGGGTAACAGTTATTTTGGTGGCCCTTCTCTTGACTGCTAGGGGTCTGTAAGCTCCCCCAAGGGGTTAGGGACGGAGCTCCGACCCCAAACGTTTTCTTGCAGAAACGCTTTTTTCTGTCATCCAAAGCTTATTATTCACCCTAGTAAAAAAGGCAGGTTGAAGTTAATAAAATTAAGTAACTCGGGGGCAAGGGCCGATACTAAAGTGTGAGTGACAAGTAGCGTAAGTATATCTTTATAAGGTGAGTCACAAGTAGCGTAAGTATACCTTTATTAGGTGAGTCACGAGTAGCGTAAGTATACCTTTATAAGGTGAGTCACAAGTAGCGTAAGTATACCTTTATTAGGTGAGTCACAAGTAGCGTAAGTATACCTTTATTAGGTGAGTCACAAGTAGCGTAAGTATGCCTTTATTAGGCGAGTCACAAGTAGCGTAAGTATGCCTTTATTAGGCGAGTCACAAGTAGCGTAAGTATACCTTTATTAGGCGAGTCACAAGTAGCGTAAGTATACCTTTATTAGGCGAGTCACAAGTAGCGTAAGTATACCTTTATTAGGTGAGTCACGAGTAGCGTAAGTATACCTTTATTAGGCGAGTCACAAGTAACGTAAGTATACCTTTATTAGGTGAGTCACCAGTAGCGTAATTATACCTTTATTAGGTGAGTCACAAGTAGCGTAAGTACACCATTATTAGCTGAGTCACAAGTAGCGTAAGTACACCATTATTAGGTGAGTCACAAGTAGCGTAAGTATACCTTTATTAGGTGAGTCACGAGTAGCGTAAGTATACCTTTATTAGGTGAGTCACGAGTAGCGTAAGTATATCTTTATTAGGTGAATCACAAGTAACGTAATTATACCTTTATTAGGTGAGTCACAAGTAGCGTAAGTATACCTTTTTTTAGGTGAGTCACAAGTAGCGTAAGTATACCTTTATTAGGCGAGTCACAAGTAGCGTAAGTATACCTTTTTTTAGGTGAGTCACAAGTAGCGTAAGTATACCTTTATTAGGCGAGTCACAAGTAGCGTAAAGTATATCTTTATATCTTCATGTTAAGCAAGACATAGAGTGGGCCTGTTTTGGTCAGCACAAGACGTCGAGAGAATGATTGTTAAACACTCTCTGGGTTTTCGACCGTTTTGACGAGCGCAAAATGTCTAATTTTTAGGATCCTTTGGAATAATGTTTACGGTTGAAAAATCTTGTAATATTTTTATCCATCACTCATCCGCTGTCCCACCTTGTACCCAGTCCTCTTTTTCTACTTATATTTAACAAGGATTTAATTTAAGATGAGACTGTGGTGCGACAAAATATACAATGGGTCTAGCATCAGTAAGTTGCTTATATGATATAGATGTTCATCAAATGTTGTTCCCAAAACTGTGATTTCTGCATACAAGAGTTAGAGCTGGTGGAGGTGGGGGGTAGAATGGTAATTAGTGCTTCTATACTGACCCCCAGCAGAACAAAGTTCTATGTGATGTAGTCTTGCCAGCGTATGTCCATTATGGTTCTAGGGCATCTTTGATGGAAGCGTTCTAGGATCCTTAAATGACTCCAATAGAGCACTCCGGTCTCAGAGCCATACGAAAGTGTGGTGAGAACCACTGCTTTAGGCATATTGCTTCATTAGCTTTTGTTCATGTTTGCAAAAAAAATAAAGTGTAGTAATGTAAGCCGAGTGACCTAAGCGGTGTCACGATTGTTTTTTTTCCTTTGAAGTCATTCACAGCAGACCATTGTTTCTTTCTTTTGGTGAAATGTCGAAGCGTTCTTTCGTATCTGGTGATCATGAATGGTCTGTGTATTGTGGTGGCGCCATTGTTGCTATAAGAATTGAACTTCTTTGTTGATTTAGATATAGATACAGGACAGGTTAATAATTCTTTGCCTATTTTTCGGTCTTAATTTTTTTGTCTTCTATTTTCATTTGGGGCCACTCTATTCACTTTGCCTAAGGCCTCCAATAAATTAAGGCCGGCCCTGCCTTGAGTCTGCATCTTCTTATAGACTACAGAGTTTCACTTATTTCATATATGAGTTGTCTTAGACATAAAGCCAGTAAGAAAATGCAGACAATATACGTGGAGTCCATAAGTTTATTGACCTTAAGACTTCTAGTAACTATCACGCGTACCATACGTGGAATAATATATAGGGCTTAACAAATGTTGAGATGCATATCACGTGACCTTGAATCCTCTGGTGCGACCAACATATTCGTTTATTAAAGACTGTTGGGGGAAGGAAGGGTGGCTGGACTGTCATTCGGATTTATCGATGGTCGAGGGTTCAAATCCTGCCCGCTCCCATCCCCCGTCGTCCTGCGGGATGTATGGACTAGGAAGTAAACTATCTTCAACTCTGAAGGAACATCCGTGTCAAACAAACAAACATGACTGATGTAACTGTAAAAACTGTTTTGATTCGTTGATAAATTGGGTTTCTTGGAACTCATCAAGAAATTACAAAGGTTTTGTTGTACTATTAAAACGCCAGCGTGACCTAGCTGAAACTTTGCACTATAATTCATTAGCGTAGACCAGTGATTCCCAAAGTGGTCTATGCAGACCCGCAGGAGTCCACGAGACAAAAACGTTTGGGAACCATGGGCGTAGACAATACACGAATAAGTTAAAAAAAAAAGGTAACTAATTAGTCAATTAAATAGTGGTTATTAATTTTTTTATACCAACAAAAGGAAATAAAGCTTTCAGTATTTACAGATATGCTTTATTATGTGGGGTTTTGCCACCTTACATAATTGTAGACGATTTCTTCACACCCATTCTCTGTTGAAGTTGAAACTTTAAACAATTACAAAAACAAACAAAAAATGAATCAATAAAAAAATGTACTAATTATTGCTCATTAATTATTTTGTATGATATTAAATAAGGGAAATAACTTCCACATTCTTGAGTGATATCGTTGTAAGTGTGGAGTTCTTTCCCTTTATATAATTTTTTTTTTAAAAAAAGGTTTGTTTCTATTTCTGCTTCTTTTACCCTTTGTAGTTATTAACTTTGCTTGAGTGCCCCCCCTCTGTATGAAACGTTTAATGTTCTATGTAAACTCGCACAGTGCTCTAGAGACGGAGTGAAAATCAGATTTTCAGTTGTTTTGTTTTCTACCCAAAAGGTTTCAGGAGACCCACGTCCGCACTTTGTAGTCAGTCCGCTTGTGTACCATGTCAAACGACTTTCTTCTTTCTAATTGTTTTTTTTTAATCCGATTCGGCTTAGAAGATAGATACAGTATCGCTCAGGTATTTGAGATTTGTCATTCGGTGTATGGTGTATCCGGTGTACAGAATATAGTGTAGTATTTCCTTCTGGTCTGACTTTGGGGGGTGCGTGGTTAAGCGCTTAGGTTCCGAACCTGGGGTCCTGCGTTCGAATCTCAGTGAAGACTGGGATTTTGAATTTAGGGACTTTTAGGAAGCCCCTAAGTTCACCCAACTTTAATTGGGAAAAAAATGAAGGCGATTGGGAGAACAAAGAGCAGATAATTGTCATTAACTTTTAGTCTGAAAATATAAGGCCAGTAAGTGTAACCAGCTACGCAGTATTGTATACGAAAACGGATCTAGCCCTCCAATAACTTCTGCAACCACCCCCGAAGTCGACATTTCATAAACTTTGTATCTGTACATAAATGCTACAAAGTGAAATGTGTTGGATGGTAGGCAATATAAAAAAAATATACGAAGGGTAGTTATAGTGAGACTGCCTTATGGTGTAACCTGATATTAACTTAAATGTTACGCACAGAGAACATGTTTTAAAATAGCTGGTAACGTGTGTGCATAGGAATGCATCGATGTTATAATTGTAACAAAGGCATTTACATTTCATCAAACAGAAAATGTATCAAAAATTGTTTTTTTTCTCTCTCTGACGCTTTTCTCCTGCCAGCGCTATTCCTTGCCCTCACCAATTTGTTGCATGTTTTCTGTACACTGTCCACTTTGTTGAAGCATAGAGTAATGTAGGGAGGATGATAGCTCGATAGATAATAAAAACAACTTAGCCTTAAAGAAAATGTTAAGACTGTAATGCTATAAAAAAGAAACCCAGATGTTTTCACTATGCCTTAAAATCTGCATTGTGAAGTCAGTAATGCAATTGAAATTTCATCTAATAATCCTCTCAAACAATTATTTCTAAGTATTCTGAAATTACAATTCTACATTGCCTAGTCAAAATCCAGTTGTCATAATTAATATTTAAGGCTCTGATAATCTATTCAATGTATTAAATTAAATTAAATTTAATTAGTTTTTGTATTCATTTACTATCCTTTAGTTTAACAAGCATCTATATAAACAGTTGCAGAGTGATACTCATAGCCCGAGGGATTGATGTGCTTGGTAAAACCGTGTACCGTGGCCACTACAAAGCAGTCGCAGCGCAAACATGTCATCAGTCCTAGTATGTCAAATCGCCGTACTGGAGTTATGGACCCTTATCTACTACGTCGCATAGGACGCACATGTGTGTTACTCAAATCACGACTAGATAGCGAGATTTTCTGAAATATTCGTCGACTTGGCATCGGGCGTAAACTGCCGACAGTTCGTGGGTCTAGGGCTGGGAGTCTTATCGCCTATGGTATAACCCATCGCAATTCAACTCAACAGATACATGTCACACAGTTTCCAGGACTCTTAACTGTGTTGTTAACCCCACCCCTACCCCTGTCATTTCTTCTACGACAGAGTTCAGCGGTTCCCTACTAAACTGTTTTATTAACCACCACACCCCTATTGCTCCTCACACGACAGAGGTCAGATGTCCCTATCAAAAACCTATAATTCGTGATATTACTCCTCCGGTGTCTTCAAAATGTGCTACGCCTCTGGTGACTTCATCCTCCAGTCTGCATAAAATAATGCATCTGAACGCCCAGTCATGCAGTAACAAAGCTCTTGAGCTTGAAGACACCATCACTGATGATAGCTACGACATCGTTTTCCTTAGTGAGACATGGTTTAAAGAAGTTGGTGATGAGCCAAGAACCACTGAGCTAACGCCACCAGGCTTTATTTTAAAGAGTCTCCCTCGTAAAACAGGCCGCGGAGAGGGTCTAGCAATACTGTACAGAGATAGTCTAGCCAAGTATGTAACAATAAGACCTGACAGCTCAACGTACACCACCTTTGAGATGTGCGAGTTTCGCCTTTCCCACCACAGTAGAACACTGACTTTTATTTTCCTGTACCGCCCACCACTAAGCAAGAGAAATAAATTGACAACAAAAGTTTTCATCGAAGAATTTCAAGACCTCCTTGACAGTCACATAGCAACAAAAGATCTATTTGTCATAGGCGATGTGAACTTGCATTTTGACAGTGAAAATGAGACATACGCGATGTCGCTGAAAAATGCGCTAAAGGATGGCAACTTAGACCAACTGATAAATGTTCCGACACACGTCAAAGGCAATACTCTTGACTGGATTGTTACAAATGCAAGTGAGCTTATAGCCAAACTCAATGTCTCAGACCGCGATTGTCAGATCATTTTCTTGTACACTTTGAAATGCGCCTATCAAAATAAAAAAAGCCAAAGAAAAACGTGACTTCCCGTAAACTTAAAGCCATAGATATTGCCTCCTTCAAAATGGACAACAGAGCAACACAGACGTTCTCAGCAATTACAATTCTTGCTTGAAAAAGTTGCTGGACAGCCATGCACCTCTTATCACTCGTACAGTCTCAGGCCATCTGCACCCTGGTTGACGGAAGACATAAAGACTGCCAAACTTATTCGCCGACGTGCCGAACGTACATTTCAAAAGACAGGTCTGACGATACATCGACAAATATACATACTAGAAAAAAACAAGGTTAACCGTATGATTAGAGACGCAAAAGCCAGTCATATTCGACAAAAAATCAAAACTTCTGATTCCTCAAAGGAGCTATTTAGGATCACCGCTGAAATGTTAGGGGTAGCAAATAACGAACGTTTGCCGTCATCTATCCCAGTATCTGAACTTCCTGATTCCTTCAATAGATTCTTCATTGGTAAGATTGAGCAGATTAGAAATGACATGCCATCCCTCTCATCACAGCTTGACCACTCTCCAATTTTTCAAAATACTAATTTTTGCGAATTTCAGCGTGTATCTGAAGATTATGCCAAAAGTACTATTCTAAAGATGCCAAATAAGTCATGTGACCTTGATCCCATTCCAACTTCCTTGCTCGTTGAATGTTTAGATGAGCTTGTACCTACAATTACTAACATTGTGAACTCTTCACAGACTTCCGTTTAAGCATGCACTTGTCAGGTCCTTATTAAAGAAATCCAGTCTTGACCCGGAATGTCAAAAAACTATCGCCCGGTATCAAATCTTCCCTTCCTGTCAAAGCTTCTGGAGCGCATCGTGTTAGCGCAAATTCTTTCTCATCTTGAACAGTACTGTCTCTTGGAAGAATTTCAATGTACATATAGGAAGTGCCGTAGCACAGAGACAGCAGTGGTCAGGGTACTAAACGACTTACTTCACAATTCCGACAAAGGCCACATATCAATTCTTTCCATGCTGGACTTGTCCGCAGCCTTTGATACGCTAGACCATGAAATTATGATGGCCAGATTCTCTGCAACTTTTGGTTTAGCAGGAGTCGTCCTAAAGTGGCTTGGATCCTACCTGACGGAACGCACCCAAAGTGTCGTTGTTAGCGGGACGGAATCAACAAGCTTACTTTTGAAGTACGGAGTACCCCAAGGATCAGTTCTAGGCCCAGTACTGTTCACTATGTACACTCACTCATATTGTACACATATCCACTCAGCGGTGTCATACGGCCAACCGGTATCTTATACCATTTCTTTGCCGATGACTCACAGTTATACGATTCATCAGTACCCTCAGAGGTGTCGCATCTGGCAGAGAAAATCAGTAGTACCGTTGCAAGGGTGAGCGATTGGATGGTTGAAAATAAACTCAAGATGAACGAAGACAAGACAGAAATAATTAAGATTGGCACTAGGAACAATGTCTCAAAAGTTGAAAGCACAGATTCTCTCTTTATCACGAACTGCCATGTTCCTTTTGTCCATGTAGTGCGGAATCTTGGAGTTTTCTTTGACTCAACACTATCTTTCGACCCACACATAAGTCAGCTTTGCAAAGGTCTTTATCTGCAGCTGCGCAGATTAGGCCAGATCCGACCATATTTAACAACGGAGTCAACAAAAACGCTAGCTGTGGCATTCATACTCTCCCGCCTTGACTACTGCAACGCCGTGCTAGCAGGAATACCTGATGACAAAATAGCCAAGCTGCAACGTATACAGAACAACGCCGCACGAATAGTCCTTTAAAAAAATAGACAAGATTCTGCTACTACGCTCTTGCACACGCTCCATTGGCTTCCCGTGAAAGCGAGAATCGATTACAAGGTCGCCACACTTTGTCATCAGTGTATATATAACAACGAGATGCCCTTGTACCTTAGAGAACTGATTACTCCATATGTCCCCCAGAGAGCCCTGCGCTGAATGGACTCAACGCTTCTAGTGGTGCCACGTTTCTCCCTCAAAAGCTACGGTCTGCGGGCTTTTTCAGTTCACGGACCAAAGGTTTGGAACTCACTCCCCATTGATCTCAGACAGACAACATGCTACACCACTTTTAAGAAGAACTATAAGACCTATCTGTTTAAAACTTTTTTAGATTAGTTTGTCATGTCAGCTCTTGTGTTTGTGTTTGTAATGTTGTTACAGCGCCTTGAGCCTACATTTTGTTTGTTAACAGCGCTTTATAAATAAAATTATTATTATTATTATTATTATTATGTCTGTATGCAATCTTGTGAAAAGTTTTTTAAAATTATTTTTCAATATTGAAGAGCACCGTTCCCATCGGAAGAATATGTTCCAATTGGATCCAGATAATGGTGAACTAGTATTAAAACACTCACAGCTTTTTATATGACATTTATTTCTATTTTATCATTCAATCTCATGCTCCGTCAATAAAATAACCCGCCAATATTTTGTCTATAAGTTTTTGGCCCCATCCTGAAAGAGTTTGCCCATTAACTGCACCAGGGGAATCAACTTGTTTACAAAATTTGTATTGTAGTAAAGTAAAAAGCAACGATGTCTGCGGAATGGTCTGGACATTAATGAACTAGAGAGAGGAACTAGAGAGAGGAACTAGAGAGAGAAACTAGAGAGAGAAACTAGAGAGAGGAACTAGAAAGATGAATTAGAGAGAGAAACAAGAGAGAGGAACTAGAGAGAGGAACTAGAGAGAGGAACTAGAAAGATGAATTAGAGAGAGGAACTAGAGAGGGGAACTAGAGAGAGGAACTAGAAAGATGAATTAGAGAGAGGAACTAGATAGATGAACTAGAGAGAGGAACTAGAAAGATGAATTAGAGAGAGAAACAAGAGAGAGGAACAAGAGAGAGGAACTAGAGAGAGGAACTAGAAAGATGAATTAGAGAGAGAAACAAGAGAGAGGAACTAGAAAGATGAATTAGAGAGAGGAACTAGAGAGGGGAACTAGAGAGAGGAACTAGAAAGAGGAATTAGAGAGAGGAAGTAGAGAGAGGAACTAGAGAGAGGAACTAGAGAGAGGAACTAGAAAGAGGAACCAGATAGAGGAACTAGAGAGAAGAGCTAGAGAGAGGAACTAGAGAGAAGAGCTAGAGAGAGGAACTAGAGAGAGGCACTAGAGAGAGAGGAACTGGTGAGAGGAACTAGTGAGAGGCACTAGAGAGAGGAACTAGAGAGAGAGGAACTAGAGAAAGGAACTCTAGAGAGAGGAACTGGAGAGAAGATCTAGAGAGAGGAACTAGAGAGAGGAACTCGAGAGAGGAACTCGAGAGAAGAGCTAGAGAGAGGAACTAGATAGAGGCACTAGAGAGAGAGGACCTAGAGAGGAATCAGAGAGAGGAACTAGAGAGAGGAACTAGAGAGAGGCACTAGAGAGAGGCACTAGAGAGGAACCAGAGAGAGGAATCAGAGAGAGGAACTAGAGAGAGGAACAATAGAGAGGAACTATAGAGAGGGGCTAGAGTGAGGAACTATATAGAGGAATTAGAGAGTTTAAATTAACTAGAGAGATGTTTTATCACGCTCACATTTGCAATATTTTAAAACCACTGCCTG
This sequence comes from Biomphalaria sudanica, assembly GCA_036873155.1. Taxonomy (NCBI): domain Eukaryota; kingdom Metazoa; phylum Mollusca; class Gastropoda; family Planorbidae; genus Biomphalaria; species Biomphalaria sudanica. Next base: position 27,933 of record JAZGLO010000419.1, on the reverse strand, counting down.
GTATTGCAATCTGAACACTAAAAATAAAAATAAACTTCATAGAATCCTAAATGCTGCTGGTATAGTCATTGGTCATTGGCAAAAAAAAAAAAACACCAAGTGGGCAGCTGTTTGAGACAAACATCCATAAGAAAGCTAAATAAATGATTCTATAATAGAAATAATAATCACCCTTTGGATCAGGATTTTGTAATTTTACCATCACAAAAGAGATACACGACACCGATAGCAAAGTCAAACAGACACAAAACACTCTTTTGTTCCCCTGGCAATCAAATTAATTATTGAATAGAAACAATCTGCTATAAACTTTTCGCATGTAAATTATGAGTGAGTGTGGTGCGAATGTACATTTTGGTTTTCTGTAGTTGTCATGTTTTGTTTGGTGTATTGCTCAAATTGTAAGACAGATTTCCTTATAGATAATAAAGATTATTATTATTATTATGTTAGAAAAGAACGAGTATTTATTCTCTGGCGAAGCCAGGGTCGAGTTTCGTTAAAGAGAAACAAAATTCATCGTAGTCCCTTTATTAGTTTCCACCGAGGAATTTTCTGGTGATGTGGCAGGTCTGCAGCAGTACCGCCCTCTGACAGGCAACGAGAATGTTCCTAGGAATGCCAAGGGCCTTGAGGGTATTTGTGAAGTCAGTTTTTATTATCCCCTCGGTATGGGGTATATTGTTATTTTAGATAATTTCCATAAACGCTTAATCTCCAAGCCAAGGTTCCCATATTTTCAATGTTTTTCCAGCTCAGTTTTTTTTTTTTTAAATTATGAGACAGTGGTACGGCGATGTCAATAATTGTAGCGGCTTTTTCTTTTTTATCGATGAGCAGCAACTATTATTATTATTATTATTATTATTATTATTATTATTATTATTATTGACTGGAGAAATGAACAAGAGAAATGAACTAGATAAATTAACTATAAAACTTGAGAATTGAACTAGAAAAATGAAATAGAAAGTTAAATTAGAGTACAACTTGAGAGATGAGCTAGAAATGAATTAGAAAGTTGAACTAGAGAGGATCTAGTGAAATGAACCAGAGAGATAAACTAGAGAGATGAATTAGAGTCGATGAACTAGAGAGATGAAGTGGAGAGATGCCTAAAGATGAACTAGAGAGTTGAACTAGAGAAATGAACTAGAGAGATGAATTAGATAGATAAAGTAAAGAGAAGAACTACAGAGATATTGACGTAATTAAATCTTTAAATACTCACACAAAAGACAAAACAGGAGCTCATCCTTCCTTAAATTATAGGTCAGTGGGCATCGCCCTGTAGAGAACAATAGTTGTACAACACACTGTAATAGAAGTCTACAATACAGTAAGAAATAGATTCAGTAACTATGCAACAAACAACGTAATTTACTGCGCCCTAAATAGAGTGGAAAAGACCCTAAACTATTTGAACTATGGAGCTCTAATGTTGCCCTTTTTAAATTCAGATATTATATTTTAGTGCTAAGTATTTATTGGGGGCCTTAAGCTATAACTTACTCCTGCCAGAGATTTACTGTCTTAGGCGATAGTTAATTGCGTTTGTCCAATCTTCTGTCACTGATAATAATTTCCTGGTACCCAGTTAGACTGGCTATAAGAAGAGTATTCGTTTCGAACCTAGCGTTATATGGGGCGCTTGTTGTAAAGGGCATCAGTTTCTGTGGCCCACAGGTAACAAGCGTCCACTGTGGTCAGCACAACGACCGCTGGGTGTACTCTAACAATTTAACAAGTTTATTTTGTATTGCCACAAAGCACAAGTGCAACAAAGGCAGTCATATTTTAAAATAAAAATATTCTACACATAATCTAGATGAAAACCAATGAAAAGTAACAATAATGTAGGTGGTCATATAAATTATACATTATAATTATAACTATAATAGTATATAACTATCAGATCACGTGATTCACTAACAGTGAAATGATTATCTAGCACCTAATTTCAATGAAAATAAATTGTAGCTTTTATATAGCGCTACTTTCATGCTTATAGCATAGCTCATTTGTGGACCGGTGGGGTATCTGGGAGGTTTTATTGTGCTGCCTTTAGGCGCTCAGTAAACACAACTCTGCCCGAGTCGGGTGTCGAACCTCAAGCCCCCTTCTAGGTAGCCAAGCCAAGCTAAGTTCAAGCGTACTTAGCCTCGCGACCACGCTTCCCACAATGCAAGTCATTAACACACTATGAGAATAATGATGTCAATAATGTAATAAAGTTATATATTAAGTTAACTTCTGAAAAAAAAAGGCAAAGAATTAAATTTATGATTACACTGATGTTGTTGTTTTTTTATAGTAGTTTTACAGATCTAGAATTTAACAGTTCTGCAGTCTTCACCAGTCTTCGAATCACATATTTCCCGGTTTCAAATAGTGCGTGTGTGTGTGCGTGTGTGTGTGTAAAATAAAGAACGTTTTCTACACTATTGTCTTCTCTTTTTAAGGCACGTCACTAATTTATAGGATAAAAAGATTATTCATGAACCTTATCAGCGAGTCACATTACACTTTTACTTTCACGAGTATAAAAGTATGTTAATAAGATTTAGAGCAGCGTCACTAAATATGTGGTTGTTACTACTATACATCTAGGTTGATCTGTACCAATACATTTTGGACTAAATTAATCTGCACCTACAAATCTTGGCGTAAATTAAACTGTACCTATAAATCTTGGACTAAATCTGTACCTATACATCTTGGACTTCATTGATCCTTTCAGCGAAGGAGTTACGAAGAATAAGCTGGGATCTCTTTTGTTATGTGAATTAATTTCGAAGATTCATTGTGCCCAGACATGAAACGTTTGAGACATTCAATTGTTTTCTATTCTTTCTGGTGTTACTATCTGACTAGAAGCTTAACACAGTCTGAACGTAAAGACCTACATGTTGAATGCTATCATTGAGAAATTAACAATTTGGTAAGCAGAGATATAATTGTTATAAACCTGGTTGTGACACAAATGGTCGTAGGCTGTGTGTATTTTTAGCCTACCCAAATCGCCCCAGTCCAGCGCTAGACGAGCGGTCATCCGTGATCAGTGACAGTACACGCCAGTTCGGCAAGGACCTGTGCTGTAAATATCACGCACGTAAGTCACGGCGAATGTAATCAAGCGAGTGGTCAAGCGACGTTCCATGCGTTTCTAGAAGGCCAGTAGAGACCCTGCAAAAGAGCCAGTGTATTAAGACTCAAGACTTCACGTTACCTCGCAATGTGACCAAGACGAGGCGAGAACCAGCACAGTGTGTGAAGTCAGTGCGGAGCAGAGACTAGGTTTTTGTAAAGACAGTGTTAATGTTGTTGCCAGTTGTGATGTATTTGAAATTTGACTGGCCGATACTTTAGAGCCCCGAGTTGTGAGGTTCTTTAAGTTCGTTGTGTCGTGTGGTGCAGTGTGAGGAGAGCCTGGATAGTAAGGGAGACGTCTCATAATAGATTGTCCCAGCACTCAAACCACTTTTCCATTTAACTTTTTTATTGTAGCCAGAGCATGAGTAAAACTCACAGCCTGCTCGGTGGCCGGTGTGAGCTTTAGAGTCTGCAACAGTGTTGCCTGTCACACCTATGTGACTTGGTACCCACTGCATTATTACATAATGACAGTGTCGATATTGGGAGGCATGGTCCAGGCCTTCGCAAAGCTTGTAGTACATTTTTTGAGTCAGTGACCCTCAAATGTCCCGAGTTGAGAGAGTTTATAACTTTTAAGGCTCCACAGACTGCCAGGGTCTCTGCATCCAAACTGCAGACACTACCACATGGTCCAAAGATTTTAATAGAGTCAGAGCCAAGAAATTTAAGCTATTTTAGGTTACGAACTAACGTTCGGTTTGGATAAAAACAACATCTTATGATCTGTACATTCTAAGCGGCTATCACTGTGCAATCTTTTAGTTGTCTCCAATGACCAAGTGGATCTTTTAATAATACTTAAACTACATATAGTATTTTTATAGATTTCAATTAAATGACCATCGTAATCATTTGATTTACCTTAGCGATTTTTTTTTCATAGTGACCATGACAATTTTTCAGATTGAGCTGCAATTGAAATTAATTTTGTGTATATTTCCCAGGGACATGATGCCAGTAGTCGGCTATCCTTTAAGATTTTTTTTTTACACTAGAGCTAGATTTTGTACACTAGATCTAGATTTTTTTTCTTACACTAGAGCTAGATTTTTTAAAACTAGATTTAGATTTAAGTTCTAATTAAAATCATTATAGAATCTAGATCTAGAATTTCTTGGTCTAGTTTAGAATGTTTGTTGTTTTACATGTTTCGGATGTTCCTTCAGAGTTGTAGTCCAAACCTCCCGTAGGACGACGGGGGATGGGAGCGGGCCAGGTTTGAACCTGGGACCATCGATGAATCCAAACGACAGTCCAGCGCGCAAACCGCACTACCAGACAGCCATGATTTAGACTAGATCAAAATCTATAATTTTAATTTCTAGGCTCAAAGTGTAGATTTTTACTTCTAACGTTTAGATTGTCAATATTGCAATGTTATAAAATACTAAAACTAATCTACTATTTTAATATTTTATATTGCAATTAGTCTATTAATTGATTATCTAGTGTTTTTTTTTAATATAAATATTATCTAAATTACATCTACATTATCCCGAATATATATTTTAGATCTAGGTCTAGTAGATATAGATATTGAGAGTGCTAAATTAGTAGTTTAATTTAGGTGGATTTACATCCTCATTCTAGTTCCATTTAAATGAAAATGCTCAATACCAAAAGATTATCTAAAATCGCTCTTCTGACATATTGTACATATCCGGTAGTTGTCATTCCGTAATGTGTAGGTATATTATCAATAGTAGGCTATTAGTTTGCAACCAGTTTGTCATTAGATTAAGAGCAATGCCTGGTCGTGCGGTTAGTGCGCAGGACTGATTATCTCTACGGTCTCGGTTTCATACCCTGCTCGATGCCATTCTCAGTCGACCAGCGAATATGCGGTTCCGACAGGGATCCGTCTCCTACGGGGGCCGCCTCTGAGTTTGTGTAGCAACACAAACTCTCTTTGTAATCTTGTTTTATTTCTGTATTTATACATGTTTACTGGTTTTATTTTTGATGTTTTTAAAAAATATTAATTGTCTTACACAAATTAAATTGTAAACTTGATTTAAATTATCTTTAAGGATTTATCTTTACCAAATACATTTTTGGTTCATAAATAAAAAGCTTCATAAATGCCTCTATATGTATAATTACATGTTTGTTATTAATATAGTTCTTTTAACACAAACAACAGTCTAGTTGGACTATCTTATCTTATGTAATACAGACGTTACTTCAAAAAAGAAGATGATTACGTCTAGTTGGACTAGCTGTTTTGAAGTACATCCTAATGACAGTCTAACCATGGGTGTGTAATTATAGATGATATAATAGATGCATGTGTGAATGTGTGTGAACATGTCTGTGCTTAGATAAATGTTTGTATACCTTTAAAAACAAATGTTTTTTTTTCAAAGTTAAGTTTCTAAACGAAATTTCCTGAAAAATACACAATTAAAAAAAAAAAAAAGAAAAGACAAAAAAAAAACGGAACATATAAAGAAGTTTAGAAATTCTAAAATAATCTAAACCATATTTTCATAAGAAAAAAAAAAGCCTGCAATTAAAAAAAAAATCTCGCAATGAAATAATGTTTGCAAACTTGAGGATCAAGAGATTCAAGTGCATGTAAATATGGATGTTTATTAATAATGAAGAAGGATGTGTGTGTGTGTTTGCAATTATTGATGTATGTGTATATGTCTGTGTGCGTCGATAAATGGTAGTTAATTGGGCTCTTGATCTGTTCCCTTAGTCTGTTGAACCGTTAGTAGCATACGCCTACACCATACATGACTGTCAACTGTAACAGTGGACCGTAACATTGGACCGCTACAGTGGACCGTAACAGTGAACCGTAACATTGGACCGCTACAGTGGACCGTAACAGTGAACCGTAACAGTACACCTTAACAGTGGACCATAACAGTGGACCATAACAGTGGACCGTAACAGTGGACCTTAACAGTGAACCGTAACAGTGGACCTTAACAGTGGACCATAACAGTGGACCTTAACAGTGGAACATAACAGTGAACCGTAGCAGTGGACCTTAACAATGGACCGTAACAGTGGACCATAACAGTGAACCGTCACAGTGAACCGTAACAGTGGACCTTAACAGTGGACCAAAACAGTGAACCGTAGCAGTAGACCTTACCAATGGACCATAACAGTGAACCGTAACAGTGGACCTTAACAGTGGACCTAAACATTGAACCGTAACAGTGGACCTTAACAGTGGACCTTAACAGTGGACCATAACAGTGGACCTTAACAGTGGACCATAACAGTAAACCGTAACAGTACACCTTAACAGTGGACCGTAACAGTGAACCGTAACATTGAACCGTAACAGTGGACCATAACAGTAAACCGTAATAGTACACCTTAACAGCGGACCGTAACAGTGAACCGTAACAGTGGACCTTAACATTGAACCGTAACAGTGGACCATAACAGTGGACCATAACAGTGGACCTTAACAGTGGACCATAACAGTAAACCGTAACAGTACACCTTAACAGTGGACCGTAACAGTGGACCGTCCCTTTCCGTCATCCCCGTCTTTTGAGGATTTGTTCACACACCTTAAGACCACAAGCACCATAGCATTTGTTTCCTGGGCTTTAGACACAACTTTAAAGTTCAGGTTCGGTTCGGTCAGATCTAAAGTTTGGGTTCGGTTCGGTCAGATCTAAAGTTCGCGTTCGGTTGGTCAGATCTAAAGTTTGGGTTCGGGTTCGGCAGATCTAAAGTTCGCGTTCGGTTCGGTCAGATCTAAAATTCGGGTTCGGTTCGGTGAGATCTAAAGTTCGGTTTCGGTGTTATGAAATTAGGTAATATCAAATACTAAAAACATGTTATAATTCGTGGGATGTAGGAAGTTCATACGAGATTAACTTCTGAAAATTCCACTGCATTGATGAGACACCAAGTCGGAGAACTTTATCTATATGATCGTCTATGAGGCGAATATGAGGACATATGCACGAGTCTTCTTTGTAGACTTCTCCTCGGCCTTCAATACCATACAGCCGCATCTAATGATGAACAAACTGAGTAACTTAAATGTAAGCCCTTACGTACAAGCATGGGTTCTAAACTTTTTAACCCAACGTCCCCAGTATGTTAAAGTCAACAACATCGAATCGTCAACTCGAGTGCTCCACAAGGTTGTGTACTTTCTCCTGTACTGTACACTCTTTACACTAATGACATAAGACGCATCTATGACTCAGTTAAACTCATTAAATTCGCTGATGATACTGCCATAGTCGGTCTTATTTCAGGAGACGAAACTCAGTATCGAAGCTCGATAGAAGAGATTACAAACTGGTGCACCGACAACTTTCTAGAACTGAATGTCACAAAAACTAAAGAACTTGTACATTTCAGAAAGAAAAAACAAACTATACGTGAACTGCAAATAAACACTACATCTATAGAACAAGTAAAGGCATATAAATAGCTAGGCGTTATCATTAATAACAAACTTTCATGGGAAGAAGCTTTGTAAACAGAAGGAAAACCTATATAGAAAATTTAAAGAAACCAAGGCAGAAAGAGTTTACAAAAAGTATATAAAAATTAAACACCTAACCCAAAAAGTAAACAGACAGCTGCAGAGTGAATACATAAACAATGTAATATCTAAAGATAACAACAAAAACCTATGGTCATACATTAAGTCTAAGAAAATGGAAACAACAGGCATAGCGCCATTAAAAGATGAACATAACATAATACATAATGATAATGAAACTAAAGCAAACATCCTAAACAAATACTTTGCATCAGCATTCTCAGCCCCAGGAGACAAAGACATATTTCTTAATTTGAACCAAGTAGACAACATAGAAGATATAGTAGTACAAGAAAATGAAATTAAAAAACTATTAGCCAACACCAAACCAAATAAAGCGTCTGGACCTGATGGTATTCCAGCTAGATTACTCAAAGAACTAAGCAATGAGCTAGCCCCAGTGTTCAAAATACTCTTTCAGGCATCGCTTAACCAGGGCAGAGTACCAAAGGGCTGGAAAGAAGCTTATGTCACCCCCCTATTTAAAAAAGGAGAAAAATCTGATCCAGGAAACTACAGACCAGTATCACTTACCAGCATCACATGTAAAATACTAGAACACATAATATGTAGCAACATCATAAACCACTTAGACAAACATAATGTCCTCACCCCATACCAACATGGCTTTAGGAAATATAGATCATGTGAAACACAACTAATAGGACTAATTGATGATTTCTCAAAAGGTTTAGATAATAGTGAACAAATAGATGCTATCTTACTAGATTTTTCCAAGGCTTTTGACAAAGTTCACCACCATAGTTTGCTTAAAAAATTAAAATATTTCGGCATTAACGGTCCACTGTATCAGTGGATTAAAGATTTTCTGATAGGGAGAGAACAAACTGTAATAATAAATGGCTCTAAATCAACACCAATAACAGTAAACTCAGGTGTACCTCAAGGAACAGTCTTGGGTCCACTACTATTTTTAATTTACATAAATGATTTACCAAATTGCATTAATTCAGGAACAAAAGTCAGATTATTTGCAGACGATTGCATAATATATAGAACAATAAAAACAAAACAAGACACAGATATTTTACAAAGAGAATTAGATGAATTACAGAAATGGGAATCAAATTGGAGCATGTCTTTCCACCCAGAAAAATGTCAGTTGTTAAGAGTAACAAAAAAATTAAACAAATTAATTCCACTTATCTTATTCATGGCAAACCAGTAACACAGACTAAAAACTCAAAATACCTAGGTGTTATAATAAATGAAAAACTGTCATGGAATCCACATATTGATGAAACTATAAAAAAATCCAACAAAGCATTAGGGTTTATTAAAAGAAATTTCTATAAATCAAATAAGAACATAAAACTAAAATGTTATTTAACCTTGGTTAGGCCAATAATAGAATATGCATCCACCGTGTGGGACCCCTCAACTCAAGAAAACATTAAGAAACTGGAACAAACACAAAATAGAGCAGTGAGATTCATAACAAACGAATATTCACATTTGACTAGGGTAACACCATTAGTAAAATCACTAAATTTAGAAAGCCTTCAGGACAGAAGACTCAAAAGTAAAGTAGCAATTATACATAAAACACTGAACCATAATCTTCAAATACAAAAACAAAATTTAATAAAATACTCTGAAAGACACAAAAATAAAGGCACATTCCTCGTCCCATATGCTAGGACAAATTTGTACAAATACTCCTTCTTCCCTAGTGCTATTAGAGCATGGAATGGGTTGCATGAGCTAGCCAGAAAAACCAGTGACTTGGCAGAATTTAAGTCATTGGTTAATATGCATGACTAAATGCATGACGCGTAGGACGTAATCATCTTCTTTTTTGAAGTAACGTCTGTATTATATAAGATAAGATAAGATAAGAAGACAACCTTGGAACTCTGACAAAGAAAACAGCCCAGCGACTCTTTTTTCTATACAAACTCAACAAGAAGATCCTAGATACTTTTTACGTCGCGACTATACAAATTCTGCTAACAGAGGGAATAACTTGTTGGCAAGGCAACGCTTCATCTAAACTGTTGCGACGTCTAGAAAACATCATAAAAAAGCATCAAAAATTACACTCACAACATTACCATATTTAAAGGAACTTTTTTGAACAAAAGCGTCTAAGGAAAATCGAAAAAATCTTGGAAGACAACGGCCACCCGCTACATCCGAACTACGTCAGGTCGTCACGAAGTGGGCGACTGCTGTCAATCAAAACAAGAAAAGAGCGATACAAAAACTCGTTCGTACCTCACTCGGTCAGACTCTATCACCGCCACTCATTGATCAGGGAACATGAAATGCACCAAGATACCTGTGTGTAGTCGCTGAATGAACTCTTTATGTTGTCTGTTGTATTTATGTGTATTTTTCTGTTGTCTTATATGAGAAAAGAGTCCTTGTAATCACAACAAAATTTCCGTAAGGATCAATAAAGCAGTCTTAATCTTAGTCTTAAGTAATACAAGCAGTCCCTGTTTGCGCTTTCCTCGTCTTGGCCTCCATGTCATCGCAACTCTTGGTTCATTTTGCTTTAGATCATGTCACGCAAACCTCATGCGACGCTCTGTGTCACGACCTCACTAAGTGTTCGACTCCCAGTTCGGCATAGGATTTCCTTGTTTGAGACCCGATCTGTAAATGTGTATAACATTCACTGAATCTTTGTGGTCAACATTCTTTTTTTCAGAAAATGCTCCTTAAATTTTCGGCATAATGGAAATACTTTTTTCGTTCTGAAATTAGAGCCTTTAGAGGTGCAGCATAAGATCTATTGCCAGATGTCTTTTATTTTACCTATCTTTGCTTTTTTTTTCTTTTTTGCAGGGCAGATATATTAGAAGGTCAAAGATACATAAGAGTAGACCTAGCTTTTAACTATTGACAAAGTGGGGCCTAATTAAACTTTGTCTTTACACGTTCAACTAAAGAGCAGACGACACCTTCAAAACGGGAAAATTTATTAAAAATTAAATCGTTAAAGAAATTGATTTTTAGTGATTGATACGTTTTCAAGTTTGAAATTCAGAAAAAAACAAACAATGTAATTTACTTAAGGTTGCATTGTTGCACAATTGAACTATAGATAAATTGAACAAACTGAATTTTAAAATTTAATTGACACTCATTTTATAGATGTTTAATAATCAATTCATGTAGTTAATTTTCTAAGTTTGCTAAACAAACAAACAAACAAACAAAAACACATTTTTCCGTGGGGGGTTGATATTTAACTTTAACATCTCTCTCTCACACACAAAGAGGGTCGGTAAGTAAAGCGACAGAGGGTCGGTAAGTAAAGCGAAAGAGGGTCAATAAGTAAAACGACAGAGGGTCGGTAAGTAAAGCGACAGAGGGTCGGTAAGTAAAGCGAAAGAGGGTCAATAAGTAAAACGACAGAGGGTCGGTAAGTAAAGCGACAGAGGGTCAATAAGTAAAGCGAAAGAGGGTCGGTAAGTAAAGCGACAGAGGGTCGGTAAGTAAAGCGACAGAGGGTCAATAAGTAAAACGACAGAGGGTCGGTAAGTAAAGCGACAGAGGGTCAATAAGTAAAGCGAAAGAGGGTCGGTAAGTAAAGCGACAGAGGGTCGGTATATAAAGCGACAGAGGGTCGGTAAGTAAAGCGACAGAGGGTCGGTAAGTAAAGCAAAAGAGGGTCAATAAGTAAAACGACAGAGGGTCGGTAAGTAAAGCGACAGAGGGTCGGTAAGTAAAACGACAGAGGGTCGGTAAGTAAAGCAAAAGAGGGTCAATAAGTAAAACGACAGAGGGTCGGTAAGTAAAGCGACAGAGGGTCGGTAAGTAAAGCGACAGAGGGTCGGTAAGTAAAGCGACAGAGGGTCGGTAAGTAAAGCAAAAGAGGGTCAATAAGTAAAACGACAGAGGGTCGGTAAGTAAAGCGACAGAGGGTCGGTAAGTAAAGCGACAGAGGGTCAATAAGTAAAGCAAAAGAGGGTCAATAAGTAAAGCGACAAAGAGGGTCGGTAAGTAAAACGACAGAGGGTCGGTAAGTAAAGCAACAGAGGGTCGGTAAGTAAAGCAACAGAGGGTCGGTAAGTAAAGCGAAAGAGAATTGAAATTATGGTTTGTAATGTACCGTACATAGTTGCATCTGACATTTTCAAAGAGTTCATGACTGCACAAGTAGGCCTGTAGTAAAGCGATTGTTTGTTGTAATGAGAATAATCTAGTAAGACTGCGAGTGCTTTATTGATGCTTATGGAAATACGCTGTGATTACAAGGAATCTTTTCTCAATAAAAACAACAAAACAGAAACATCCACATAAATAGAACATGACACAACTTAAAGAGTTCATGACTGACTACACACATATATCTTGCTATATATATCCCTAACCCGTTTCATGTTTCCTATATATGCAAACAGTCCTTTAGTATTGTATATGGAATGTTTTTTGTAAAAACATACTATCCAAAACAAGTAAAAGAGTCAAGGATGTTTACATTTTATTTAGAAACTAGCACACATGAAAACAATGAGTTCCATGTAAGACATGGGGCGATGTAGGATGAAACACATCAGACAAAGCTGGCTTTTCTAATTAATTACAAATATAACTTTTTATTTGGTCACTAGTTTAAAGCAGTCCAATGTCTTAATGTACTTAAATATAAAGGATGATGTTTGGTACTAGGATATAAACATTGACACAAGTTTGAGCTTGGCCTCATTAGGTTACATATTCAACTCATCACAGCTGCATATTCTGCTAAGTAGTATTTTACAAGTGGATGTTCCACTAAAACTACTTCAATACTAAAGAGTACTTCAATACTAAAGAGTACTTCAATACTAAAGAGTACTTCAATACTAAAGAGTACTTCAATACTAAAGAGTACTTCAATACTAAAGAGTACTTCAATACTAAAGAGTACTTCCCATTACTTCATACTCCATTGACAATTATTCAACAACTGTCAGTTATCTCACAGAATTATCAGATTTTAATTTTTAAAAATATTAAAACGTAGGACATTTCACAAAGTGAAACAAAAACCAAGACATTCTCATTGAAAAAACACAAGGGAACATGCAGTCTAATCTTGCAGTTAATGCAATGTTCTGAGCAAGCTGTAACATTTTTACTAAATAGTCTGTAAAATTTATTTAGCGCTAGAATTCAAAACAGATAAAAATAGTTCAATGAAGTGTCATGACATAGTTCTGCTGCAGAAGCGATAAAAAAAAGAAAGAGCATGATGGGAGGCAATGAACATTTTTTGAATAACAAATTTCACCTAACAAACTATAATTCTAGATTTATATTTTATAACAATAAAAAAAAAATGCTAGAAATCAGAAATAAAATTGGCCTACGCTTACAATTTGAAAAGTTAGAATTGAATGGTTGTTACAATAATAATAAGGCTTATCTTCGAGTCCGAAGATTTAATGAGGATTGCAATAACAAATTTCACCTAACAAACTATAATTCTAGATTTATATTTTATAACAATAAAAAAAAAATGCTAGAAATCAGAAATAAAATTGGCCTACGCTTACAATTTGAAAAGTTAGAATTGAATGGTTGTTACAATAATAATAAGGCTTATCTTCGAGTCCGAAGATTTAATGAGGATTGCAATATCCAGCCCCAGCCCGAACCTACATATTTTGCCACCTCTTGTCCACCGGTGGTCATTCTAGATTTTCTTTTCGCCATCTATGTCTGTCCTAAGCAGCGGATTTTCTTTTGGTCTCAAATGTGTATCCGGCTGCTTTTGTAAGTGACCTCCATCTCTCTTTTTCTGAAGCCTCCTGCAATCAGGTGCTCACTTTTATGTTAGTTAAAGCAAACTAGCGCCTAAGCTGGTCTTTAAAGCATTTCCGTGGGAGATCTCTGTTACATCGACTACTTTTCAGCTCACCAAAAAAAGACTGCTTTTGGCAAATATTTGTCTCCCCATGTGACTATTAGCAGGAATGTAATAACTATCCATGAACAGGTTCTATATCACATGATTCAAGAGACTCAAATGGTAATTAATTTACATTGTCAGACAATAAAGCTGTAAAGTACAGTAAAGATAAGAATGATTACTAGCAGCCAAGATTCAGGCATTGATAAATACAATATTGCCTAACTTCACAGTCCTTTAGAGACTAAACTATATACTAAACATTTTTTTAAAGTTCTGTTTCTGTGGCTCATGGTTAACAAGAGGATGTCATGTGGCCAGCACAATGGCCAAACACCTTTTTATTTTCCCCAACTATTGTCAGGTACTCATTCGAGCTGGGTGGACTTAGAGGCACGTTAAAGATCCAGAATTCAAACCCAGGACCCTTCAGTTCAGAAGCAAAATAGCGCATCACTTGGCCACTGCAGCTCCTTAAAAACTATATACTATCAGAATGATAATTTTTTAAAAAGGTGAGGGGAGATTCGCATAACTAAAATAAGAAAGAAAACATTGTTTTGACAATGGCACTTGTGTTCCAGACACAGATGAATGTATTATAGAAGTTGATAGTGAGGAAAATGATTCAGAATTGAAGCGGACTATTAAAAAAAAAACAAGCAAACAAAAAGCAGTCGTTATTTCACAACTAATAACACAGCCGCATGAAATCAATACTTTAAACATCAGAGCATTTTTTAAAAAAATATGAGCATATTAGATGAACTAGTGGTCAATATGCTGGCAGCAATGTTTTCTTATAACTTCTGTCCTCTCTTTTTGCCACCTCCCCAACCAACACTCTTGTCCACGGGGCTGTCCCTAAATGAGATTCTGTCCTGCTTGTGAATGGGCGGAAGAAGTGGACTGCGGTCAACTGTAGAAAGGAGAAAAAAACAACATACAATTAAACAGATTTTAGACAAGAAATTTAAAAAGAAAATAATCCACACTGAATTACTTATATTACCAATAGGGTTGACCAAACCTCTTCACTTGCTGAGAATTCCTTTGCTGTTAGGTTTCAAGTCTTGAATGAAGGTATAACATAAAAGTGTATGAGTGTCTAGAAATATGATTTATGGTGCTAGTAACACTTTAGCCAACACCTCTAGCTGAACCAGATTGTTGAATAAGCATCAGTTGGGTTTTGAGCAAGAAAATGGAAGCCCAAAAGGAAAATTGAATAAAATTTAGGATTATTCTTTGAAACAAGTATTTTACTATTCTAAGTGAACTTCTCGAAAGATGAACAGTAACAGTCGTTTCTTCTCAGCAACAAATGAACTTTAATCAAACCTCATCTCTCTAATGTATAGCACATAAGTAATGTCAGGTCACTGAGTTTCCTGCCACATTGGCTTGACCTATAGTATCTACAGAATAAACTGTCAGGAACAATAGTAAGGAAGACAGTGCCAGATTTAAGGGCGGCAAGGGAAACAAATATGAAACAAATACAAAATATAAACTAACCCCCAGGGCCTACACCAAAGAGAAAAATATATCCAAAATTTTTACAGGTCAGAAACTTACTTTTTTTTTTTTTCTAACATTTTTTCTTGTTTTTACAGCGGGCAAGAATGTTGTGATTAATAAGTGTATGTTTGTAGCATGCTCAAAAATATGTAAATACAGCTTCGGATTTACAGCAGTGTGTCTACCAAGGGCCTTACCCTCCACATATTATTAAATATTTTTTTTAAAGGAAAGAGAGATTAAATTTACAAGAAATCTATTTCTTTCTTCTAAAAATAGCATGCTTTTAGATATAAGTATTTTTATTCATAAGGGGCTCTTTATTAAAGCTTTTGAAAGGTGATAAAGGCCTGCATGTACTTAAATCACTGAAGTAAGGTACAAAATGTTTCTGATTTATTACGTAGTTTTCTCCCATTTGATTACTCTGTAGTGAAAATAATTAATACAAAGAATACTTACTATTCTCATCTCCAAAAGAAAATCTCCGCCCAACTTTTTCGCTTCCTGTACCAACAGATGGCGCCTTATGATCAGACATTGGACTAGTCTAAACAAAAAAAAAATTATAAACATAATATATATATAAATGAAAAATTTAATTCTACATGCCAAATGTTATTGTAGTAATTATGATAAATAATACATTTTCTAATCGAAAAAAAATGTGCTGATTTAAAAGTATTCTGACCCTAATGTTGCCCTATCTGTACTAGAACAATCCCACCAAGTGGCTGCAATGACATGAACAACAAAGAAAATATCAAGTTGTGTCCCTTGTTTAATCTTCAACAGCCTCACATTTGTACAGCGAATATCTATTTAGAATGTACAGGAAAAGAAGTAAATGTCCCCTTTCAGACCTTGCGATCTATGGAGCAGATAATGTAAAGGTCATCTGTTTTTGTGACCCAAGGTTAATGAGGGTGTCATGTGACCAACACAATGACCAACTGCATTTACTTTTCCACAACAATGTCAGGAACTCATTAGAGCTGCCCAAAGATCCAGAAATTAAAAATCCCAATCTTCACCAGGATTCAAACCTGGGATCAAAGTTCAGACGCCAAGTGCTTTACTGCTCAGCCACCATGCCTCCTGTATTTAGAATGAGCACAATGAAAAGGGAAATTCAAACAATAAACACAACGGAACAAGGAATTCTATACAGTACTAACAGTCACAATCATGTTTAAAAAAAAGAGCAGTGCTAGTATTTTCTCCACTATCATCTGACATGTGTGAATTCAGAGGTGGCTTTAATATAATTCAATCACGACTAGCACACAATGAAGAGACTCAGTCTAGATTTAATTTCTTCAAACTCAAACATGAAACAGATATCAAGTATAGATACAGTGTAGATACAGGAACAGTAATAATAATGGTGATCAAAAACTATCCAACCACGTTCAATAACTAGCAACCAACGTTTCTTGTGATTAGCAACTCTGCGCTCCTGAAATGTTACCCAACCAAAAAAACTCTGAACCTCTTTCATTACATCCTCCTACTCTCTATCAAACTTTACCTTGAACTAGACTCATGCATATGCAAATGACTGTTTTTTTTAAAAGTAAGTAAAGTAAAGTTCCCCTTTCAGACCTTGCAGTCTACAGGGCAGATGATGTAAAGGTCATCTGATTCTGTGGCCTACGATTAACGAGGGTATCATGTGGCCAGCAGAACGACCAACCGCCTTTACTTTTCCCCAACTAATGTTGGGTACCCATAAGAGCTGGGTGGACTCAGAGGCGCCCAAAGATCCCAAAATTAAAAATCCCAGTCTTCATCATGATTCGAACCTGGGATTTCTGGTTCAGAAGCCAAGCGCTTTCCTGTGCTGATATTATGTACAGATGACCTTTTACTGGCCAGTTGACTGTGCTCTTTCAAGTGTGAGATTATACACACTTGTGATCAGCCTGACCTCTCTCCTTTATTTTACACACTGGAGTGTTAGACTAACACACTAAATAGAGTGTTCTAGATAGCTTTTACACATTAAACCTGTTATTCTATGTTGCAGTTGCTGCTTACCTTTCTATAATCCAATTTGTCTATTTTATCTTGTACAATTTCATTATTGGCATGGCTATTGTTCCATGATGGGAATAGAAGTGAAATAAATTGAAATTAATATATGTATACCAAAAAGGTTAAAAATACTAAAATAACATTTCCATATTTAAAACATTAAAAAAAAAAAGAATCTTAAATATTTGTCTTTTGAGGTACTGGGCAATAATCACAGCTCTGAAGTAAATGTGGGAAAATATAGACAGTTTTAAAAATAATTTGATGACAATTCCTAAAAATGTTTATAGACAAGATCATCCATCACGTGTTAACAGTGAATTTATCTTCCAAACAATTGTATTTTAAATAGGAAGAAAAACTAAACTATACAAACTACTTTTAATTTAATCTACTCCTTACTAGATGCAGCTCCCAAACACAGAGAAGTAAAAATATAACAACAAAAAAAAAAAAAATGGGACAAAATAAAGAAACAAAAATTTAAAAAAAAATGTTTCTTTCAACTTTTTCTAAACATTAGTGAAAATGTAAACAGTACAGTTAAAGACTTGCCTTCAAAATACCTTCCAAACATAAAATTATTAACAAAGAATGCACTTTATTCTTTGTCTATTCGAGGCAGATTTCAGCCAAAGTTTTTCTTCTAATTATGTTTTCATTCAAAATTGTTTTTATGCTACCAATCAGAAAGGGGCAAGGAAAAAGAAAAAACTTCCGCTCTGATTAAACTTCTATTGATCTAGAAGTGACGCAAAATACACTTAGCTCATCTTAATTTATATTGTAATGAATTCATTAACAGTCTTTAAAAACATTAATACCAGGACTTGACACAATTTTATAGAAAATTTGGATGTAATGTGTTCAATCAACTAACTTTACATTTGTCAAACATTTCCATTTCTGCTCTATTAACTTATGGATCTGCACAAGACTTCCTTCTTTATCTGCACAAGACTTCCTTCTTTATCTGCACAAGACTTCCTTCTTTATCTGCACAAGACTTCCTTCTTTATCTGCACAAGACTTCCTTCTTTATCTGCACAAGACTTCCTTCTTTATCTGCACAAGACTTCCTTCTTTATCTGCACAAGACTTCCTTCTTTATCTGCACAAGACTCCCTTCTTTATCTGCACAAGACTTCCTTCTTTATCTGCACAAGACTTCCTTCTTTATCTGCACAAGACTTCCTTCTTTATCTGCACAAGACTTCCTTCTTTATCTGCACAAGACTTCCTTCTTTATCTGCACAAGACTTCCTTCTTTAAAAGATAAGCCTGTAAATTGTGAGTAATTTCTGTCAAACAACTAACCCTGGATTGATGCGTGAACTTGAGATTGGATAATCACCCACTTGTGTATGTATCCACTCATATGTTCGGTTGATACGAGAGTTATCCTCTCTTTGACGGAAAAGTTCTTGCTGGATTACTTCCTCTTCCCTTGCTAAATTCAATGGAGAAAAAAAAAAGTGTTAGATGAATTTTAAGGATGTCCCAAAAAAATAATTTACTGAACATAAAATGACTGCAATATAGCATATAGTTATATCTATAGTAGTTGTGGACCAAGGTCATTGACATCTTCATATGAGCTACAAAAAGACAATATGGGAAAAAATCAATGGATGGAAAGTCCTGTCATTGAAAACGAAGCTAATTCTGTCAAAAAAAAAAGGAATGGAAAAAGTCAACAGAGTAACTTGTGGTGTCCCAAATGATTTAACTCTTTCTCTCCGTAATTATTTACCACATTCTGATGGAATCAACGTTTGTATCATCAGTTAGGAGAGAAAGAGTTAACAGACAAAGGAAAAAGGGTAAGTAGAGATTAGTTACTATTATATTTTAAAAAAATGTAACATTGTTTGAACAATAGCAAGAGGCTACATTTCAAGAAAAGATCACTCTGTTTCTCTAGACAACCAGAACTCACCTTGAAAGTATTCCTTTCTTGGTAAAGTTTTAACATTAGGAGGTCGCACTGAAGTAATTTTCCCAGACTCTTCTAACCTTCTGAACAGCAACAGCCTTTGTTTTGGATCTGAGAGTACAACACAAGGAATTGAACTTTAAACTGTGGACTAAGGCCATTTTCTATTTATGTATATATTACAAAGAGCAGGGTGCCAGGACATCTGCTCTGTTATCAGCAGCAGACGCCTTGGCTGGCTTGGCCATGTTCGTAGAATGCCAGTAGGTTGACTTCCAGAGGACATCCTGTATGGCGATCTAATAGAAGGCAGGAGAGCCGCTGGTCGCCCACTTTTATGTTATACAGATGTATGCAAACGCGACATGCAGCTCTTCAAAATCAACACTGGCAACTGAGAAGAGGTGGCACTGGACAGATCCACATGGAGAGAGAGCATAAAGAAAGGGTCACAGATTGCAGATGTCATACACTACAGAAGCAGAAAGAAGGGTAAAAATGCAACGGTGCCTGGTGATTATATATGCCCAACCTGTGATCGCAGCTGTGAATCAAGGATTGTCCTCTTTAGTCACACAAGAAGTTGCAAAGGTAAAAGATCGTCTCTCAAGACGTAAAATGCCACAGAGATATATTAATTAATACAGAACTCACACTTGTAAAAATAAATATTAAAGTACTAATCATTATAAAACTAGAAATGTGTTTTCTGGTACATATTGATGTAAAACAAAATTCTCAAAATAAATTCTTTTTTTAATTATAATGTAAATAACTAGAAGTCACATTATTATCTTCTTCCATCACCATATATACAATTAATTAATACTAAATTAGATTTTACTTGGTGACCAGGACTTTGAAATATTGCACCAACCAAAGAAATCAGTTACATCTCAAGCATGTACATTGTTAGCATGAAGTTTGTCCAGACAGAAACAGCCGTCAGCAAGGATATGTTTGTTTGTTTAAGATGTTTTGGATGTTCAAAAAGATTATTATATCCAGCCCAAACCTCACACAGGATGAGATGGGATAGTAGTGAACAGGGTTTAGTTCGGAATTATCCAGATGACAGTCCAGAGTGCCATATTACCAGGTTAATAACCGAATAGTCTCTGATGTAGGGGTCCACTCCCAGCAACAAGTGTTCAACCTTCCTGGATTGGAAACAAAGACCCCACTGACTAACACACTCTCTCTCACATATAGGGAAGACTAAAACATTCAGTTCACATCACGAGCAGACTGTTCGCATTCATAACCTGGGAGTACACAAACCAAGGGATATAACTCATTCACACCACAGTTACAACAAATAAACAATACATTCAATCTCTCCATGCATGCCCCTGACAGTGTGCATTGATATTCTGTCAATTAGTATATTTTCCATAGTAAATGGTGTCGTAAAAATCTGTAGTACAATTGCATTATGCATCTTAAAATAAAAATATTTCTATCCTGAATACCAAAAATTGTGAATATGAAATTCACCCAGTGAAGGTCATCTTCTGAATTAAATGAGTAAAACCTAAAAATTGTAGAGAATTTTTAAGAAAAATGTTCTGGTACTCATTTAAATGTGTAAAAAAATGAAGCGGGAAAAAAAAAGAGAGAAAGAGACATAGGTTGAAGACATTCAGAACAATGAACAGATC
This sequence comes from Biomphalaria sudanica, assembly GCA_036873155.1. Classification (NCBI taxonomy): domain Eukaryota; kingdom Metazoa; phylum Mollusca; class Gastropoda; family Planorbidae; genus Biomphalaria; species Biomphalaria sudanica. Next base: position 7,219 of record JAZGLO010000419.1, on the reverse strand, counting down.
TATAGGATCCTGTGTTTTTTTAAAAGCCAGGTAAGAAATGTTTGTTTTTTTCAGTACAGAAATAGAGAAAAGTGAAGTCTATGAAAAATACAAACCAAGTTTGCTCAGTTTAGTCTATGAAAAATACAAACCAAGTTTGCTCAGTTTAGTCTATGAAAAATACAAACCAAGTTTGCTCAGTTTAGTCTATGAAAAATACAAACCAAGTTTGCTCAGTTTAGTCTATGAAAAATACAAACCAAGTTTGCTCAGTTTAGTCTATGAAAAATACAAACCAAGTTTGCTCAGTTTAGTCTATCAAAAATACAAACCAAGTTTGCTCAGTTTAGTCTATGAAAAATACAAACCAAGTTTGCTCAGTTTAGTCTATGAAAAATACAAACCAAGTTTGCTCAGTTTAGTCTATGAAAAAATACAAACCAAGTTTGCTCAGTTTAGTCTATGAAAAATACAAACCAAGTTTGCTCAGTTTAGTCTATGAAAATACAAACCAAGTTTGCTCAGTTTAGTCTATGAAAAATACAAACCAAGTTTGCTCAGTTTAGTCTATGAAAAATACAAACCAAGTTTGCTCAGTTTAGTCTATGAAAAAATACAAACCAAGTTTGCTCAGTTTAGTCTATGAAAAAATACAAACCAAGTTTGCTCAGTTTAGTCTATGAAAAATACAAACCAAGTTTGCTCAGTTTAGTGTATGAAAAAATACAAACCAAGTTTGCTCAGTTTAGTCTATGAAAAAATACAAACCAAGTTTGCTCAGTTTGCGTTTCCTCTCGGCATTGTATTTCATCTTTTTGGCCCTGGCCATCATTAGCTCCGCAGTGTGAGAATCTTTAAAACCCCTGAAAATAATCCAAACCAACATTTGTTGTTTCATTAAAAGAATAAAAATAAAATTCTGGGGGGTGCAACAAAGCATTTATCACTATGACAGAATCCTAGAGCATTTTAAAATGTGTTATATATATATATGTATATGAGTTATAGTTATATTGCCAGTGACAGATCTTTATGGAGACAGCTTGCCGCCCAATGCGCCGAACGGCGCGGGAGGACCTAAGTCTAAGTAAGTAAGAGTTATAACAATGGTTATGCTTTATCTGTATGTGGCAAAATATGTAGGTCACAGCTGGGGCTGTGTAACCGGGGAAATACTGCATTTCTCATTAATCTCAGACTCAAAGACAAGCCTTTTACTATTTTTAGTTAGTTGGCCTCTTAAGTCATAGAATACCTATGGTTCATGTGACTATAGAGCCCCAGACATTTCCCTCCACATACATTATATGATATTGCACATGATATTGGGCAATCTTTACCTACTATGTTACAGAGCTATTCCTAGTTCAATTTGTTATCAATTCCATTTCACAAACATATCATCAAAGGATAGAGTTTTCTTATTTTTTAGTCGTAAAGCGCTTGGGTTCCGACCTGGCTGGTTGGTCGTTGTGCTGACCACATGATACCCTTGTTAATCATAGGTCACAGAAACAGATGACCTTTACATCATCAGCCCTATAGACCACAAGGTCTAAAAGGGGAACTCTACTAACTTGATGTGTCATAATGGATAATATTTTGAATGAACACTTGACTTTCCTTAGAATTTATAATGAATTTCCAAGAATATAGCCAAACTTTTTAAAATTTTATACTTAGACTTGACACTTTTTACGACACCATTTACTATGGAAAATATACTAATTGACAGAATATCAATGCACACTGTCCAGGGGCATGCATGGAGAGATCGAATGTATTGTTTATTTGTTGTAACTCTGGTATGAAAGAGTTATATCCCTTGGTTTGTGTACTCCCAGGTTATAAAAGTGAACATTCTGCTCGTGATGTGAACTAAATGTTTTAGTCTTCCTTGTATGTGAGAGAGAGTGTGTTAGTCAGTGGGGTCTTTGTTTCTAGTCCAGGAAGATTGGACACTTGTTGCTGGGACTTGACCCGTACACCAGAGAATATTCGCTATTAACTAAGTTATTCTGACAATTACTTTTAGAGTTTAGTAATGAGAAGATGTAAATGAGATTGTACTTTGAGACTGAAAGTGTCTTAGAGATTGTGCTCATACATGGATATATTCAGGGATAACTATTTGTATGGCCAGCTACATTTGGCTGGATAGTATTATTATTCTTAATTCTTTATGTTCATTAAACTACATGTCTGCTCATATCAGACTTTGTTAGTGTGTCGTAAATGACTTAATATAGATGTAAGTAAATCACAGTTCAAGCTCCACTCCACTCTACACCTAGATGGACCCGGGCTAATGTCCACCAGTAAGACACTATATTATTACAAGCAAAAGGACGTTACGTTATAGTATATACAAGAGTCGACCAAGTTATAGTTTTCCTAAGTACCTCTTGAGCAAAGTAAAAAAAGAAGCTGAAAAACACTAAGCCCTTCTCTTTAAAAAAAACAAAAACAAATATAGTTGAAACATTTTACCAGTCTTGTAAAATTTCATCCATTTTGGATCTGGCTCGACTACTTTCAACAGTTTCTGCAGCACTTGCTACTGTTGAAGGCACAGGGGATGGGTGAGACAAAGGGGGAATAACTTCATGACTATTTAGTTGCTGTGAATTCCTTCCCTTGCTTTCTGTTATTAAATTACTCTCTCTCCAGGCCTGCACTGGTTCACTGGGAGGAAATGGCTGGATAACCCTTGACATGTCATTGTTTGATTGAATCTTGCGCAGCACTGGATATGAACTGAAATATCAAGCAGATATTTATGAAACATGCCTTCAAGCTGTTTAATCAATAGGTTGTATTTAGAATGAAATTGATTGAAAGGCTATTTTCATTATTTTGCAAGAATAGAGGTGATGTGGTGGGTGAGTGGGGTCCTGGGTTTGAATCTCGGTGAAGACCAGGATTTTAAATTCCAGGATTTTTAGTGTGCCATGGAGTCAACCCAACTCTAATGGGTACCTGACTTAAGTTGTGGAAAGTAAAGGCGGTTGGTCATTGTGCTGGCCACATTACATCCTGCTCTTTAACCGTTGGCGTAAGAAACAGATGACCTTAACATCATCTGCAATATAGATAGCAAGGTCTGAAAGGGGATCTTTTTTTTTTTTGTACTAGCAAGAATAGATGTATGTAGTATAAGTAAAGTTCTCCTCTCAGACCTTGTGATCTATAGAACAGATGATGTGAAGATCATCTATTTCTATGGCTGATGGTTAAGGGGGTGTCATGTGGCTAGCACATTGACTAATTGCCTTTACTCTCCCCTATCTTATGTCAGGTACCCTTTATTTAATACCCCAGTCTACATTGAGATTCAAACCTGGGAACCCTCAGCCACCATGTCCCTATTAGATGTACTATTACACAAAAAAGGCTAGTTAATAAGTTCTGCAACAAAGTCAGTTTATCAAAAAGATCACATTCAGGTCATTAATATTACTCTATGCATATTATTGTGTTAACACCAACTTCAAGATAAATCATCCTCATTTAGCTGAATGGTTTTTGTGTAAATAATTTTCAAATTTGCTGTAGCTTTAGCATTGTTTGTTTTAATAAAAAAAATTTATATACTTGGATTTTATCTACAGTACAATGTGCCAATTTTTTCAATGGACTTATCATTAAAGTCTACATAATAAAAAATAAAAACCAACTAACTCTACCTGTGTGGTACTTGCGGTTCATCTGTTGGTCTCCAGCCCAAATCTAGGAACTAAACAAAAACAACATTGCAATAATTAAATTGAATAATTAATTAAATAGTTTCTCATAATTAAATTGTCTAAACTTTTATAAACTATCAGAAAGATCAAAGTTAGAATTTTCTGACTTAAAATGAGCTACAACTAAACTCTCAAATTGTTATATTTACGAAACAGATCAAAATGTTATTGTATTGAGGCCTGTGGTTTGTGGCATAAGCTGCCAAACAGAGAGCCTCTAGTATAAATTTTAAAAAAAAAGGCTAAAAATCTTTTTCTTTGTAAATCTTGAGCACCTAAAAACTTTCATCAAAATGTCATGATACCACCTTCCTTAACCAATGTAAATAAAGTAAAGTAAAGTTCCCCTTTCAGACCTTGTGGTCTATAGAGCAGATGATGTTTCTGTGGCCTACAGTTAACGAGGGTATCATGTGGCCAGCACAACGACCAACCGCCTTTACTTTTCCCTAACTAATGTCAGGTACCCATTACAGCTGGGTGGACTCAGAGGCGCCCGAAGATCCCGAAATTAAAAATCCAAGTCTTCACCAGGATTCGAACCCCGGTCCCCGGTTCAGAAGCCAAACGCTTTACCGCTCAGCCACCGTGCCTCAACCAATGTACATAACTCTCAGAAAATGATAGAATTATTAATTTCTTTTACAACAAATTTAAAAACAAATAGAAAACCTATGTCAGGCAGACTCCATATTTAAAAAAAAAAGTATTAATTCAACTTAAAATATCTTTCTTCTCCATCGGATAAGTGCTGCCCTATCGTAGTGATTTAAATTGTACAAAACGTCTTCATTACGGTACGGTACGCTAGAGGCAATGTACAAACAAAACTTGATTATTAATCATAATTACTTCATCCAGCTCAAAGTCCATTTCCAGATACTTGTCAATATCAAAGGAAGTTCCCTCCAAGTCGACAAGCTGATCTAAATCAATTTCGTTCAACCTGTGGAGGCGCATATAATTATTATTGTTACCATTTAATGTCAATATACAATTAGGAAATAAACTCGGACATTGTGACAACATGAAATCAAAGGGGGCAGATTCTAATAATTTCTCATTAACATTAGAAAGTTTAAAAAACTTGACACAAAATAAACAGGTTTGCTTAATATAATTAAAAAAAAACAAACAGGCAGGAACAGAATTCAATTATCTAACTAAAATCCAAAGATCATGGCCAGGAACAGAATTCAATTATCTAACCAAACTCCAAAAATCATGGCCAGGCCAGAATTCAATTATCTAACTAAACTCCAAAGATCATGGCCAGGAACACTAAACTCCAAAGATCATGGCCAGGAACATAATTAAATTATCTAACTAAACTCCAAAGATCATGGCCAGGAACAGAATTAAATTATCTAACTAAGCTCAATATGTCATGGCCAGGAAAAAAAATTAAGTAACTAAGCTTCATAAGTTGTAGCCACGAAAAAATTAAATTGTCTGACTAAGCACCATAGGTCAAGGCCAGGAATAAATTATCTAAGAAACTAATAACAATTTCTAGTTTCATGCTATTGACATGATTAACAACCAAGCATTTTAGACCAGCTGCTAAAATATCTAAGACATTAATCTGTGCATACATTACAGAATGGATTATGCATAATATAATCCAAACAATAAATTACAAATTTGGCAATATTTTAATAATGCATGCTAAAATAAATCTCAAATGTTCTCAAAATGTTGTGTCAATTAAAGCTATCAAAAGATTACTTCTACCACAAAAGGACAAAAACTAGAAGTTTAACATACATGAAGATGGTAATAATTACCAGTTACTCTTCTCTGCCTGTTTGATGTGCTCCCTTACAGCACTTGATTTCAATCCAGGAAGTTGATTGTTGTTATCTAATGCATTCTGGATATTGCCTTTAGATACAGCATCAAACCTTTCCTCTTTTAAACTATGTGACCCACCATTAGCCAAGTTCTGTTTCTCTAGAGCCATTTCAAACAGGTTTTTCTTGCTAACAAAGTTGGTGGACGATGTGTTTGGCTGAAGACTGGATGATGCTGAAGTCAGGAATGGGATGCTTACAGCTTCATTTTCAGAATAGCTATTGTTTAAATTTTGCACATGTGCATTGCCTAGAGTGTGATGAATCACTTTTCCTGCTAGTGCTAAATTGAACTTATCTTTCTCATTGATGTAAGCAGTGATTGATGGTGGGGGTTGCTGGGAAAACCCAACAGACCCTGCAGGGACATCAAAATTTTCATCACAACTGTCACTATCTGAAAAAATTGAACTGTTTTTATTGGGATGGGAATCTAATTTTTTCCCAGATCTCAAATGACTTTTTGTTCCACTTGCCAATTTCTTTAGAGCCTGATTTTGTTTTTTTCCAATGTTGTCAGACATGACAGCACTGGATTCAGAAAAAGTTTTCTTATTGGAACCATTAGTAACTGTCGCAGTAGAATGTTTGTTTAGGGATGTGTCAGAATCTCTGTTACTCAAAAATGTCACATCAGCTCCAGGGGCATCTGTGTTGATGGACTTGCTTGCGGGGACAAATGTATCTGTGCAACCATATTCATGGGCACTGCGATGCTCAGTAGCCATTCTGAATGATGTTTCACAGTAAGAAAAATGTATCTGGCAAACCAGTTCACTGGTGACTTTTGATGCTGCCAGGTAAGCTCTGCAAACAGAAGAAAACAAATTGAGGTCTCATTATTGAGATCTCTGTGTTCTATACTATACTATCTATCTAATACTATACAAGGAAAGTTTCTATAGAATTTTTTAAAATATAGTCTTATAAACATTAATTAACATAATATTTGTTACATGTAATTTTATGGGTCTGTAAAAAGTCTGGCCTAATGGTTAAATGTATGTTACGCAAATGAGTCCATTCTCTCTTTGACTTAATAGGAATAGAAATCTTAATATTAAGTTTAACTTATTTAAAAAAATATATAATTTTTTCAGCAAAGTATGACCAAACACAAAATTCTTGTGGAAGGGCAGGAGCTTGTGCTAAAATAACTTCAAATTGAAGATTTTCAAGATGACAACTCCAAGTGCATATCTTAAAGACACTTTTTGCTTTAATAAAGTTAAAAAGAATGATTAGAATCAGAAATAAGAGGCAATAGGAAGCAAGTATTGAAGACTAAACGGGTTTTACAATGGATGAGGCAATAAGAATGTCATAAAACAAAACTGGCCAGCAGTTTCCTTGTGTTCCTCCAAATGTCTGATGAGCTATGGAAGGAAGAGTTTTGATTAAATGAAGAACACTATTGTCAAAATATAAGCAAAGTTCCCCTTTCAGAACTTGCGATCTACAGGGCAGATGATGTAAGGGCCATCAGTCTCTGTGGTCATTGGTTAATGAGGGTATCATGTGGCCAGCACAATAACCAACCACTTTTACTTTTACCCCCAACTAATTTCAGGTACTCATTAGAGCTGTTTGGATTCAGAAGTACCCTAAAAGATCCAGAAATTCAATATCCAAGTCTTCACC